>JARGCV010000370.1:162500-267500 GCA_034064705.1 Bothrops alternatus | reverse complement strand
TCCTGCCTTCAGGGGCTTTGGAGTCATCCTTGGTTTCCTGATCTGGCTGACATGAGTGGTGAGACTCATATTGTTGATCCCACCTCAGTAGAGTTTCTCCAAGGCCATCTCTAGATGACCACCTATGGTAACCCGGCTGGAGCAAGGACCATCTGGAGGATTCCACGGTCTCAACAGATCTGAGAGTCATCCCATTTGAGGGCTGTCACCGTGAAATGATTCCAACAGATGAAACTCTTCAAAAGAACTTGGAGGCATTGTTTACCTTAAGGAATCTTTTATTAGAGTAGCATAATATCGGCACTGCATAATCGAAGCCAAAAACTGAATTCCCCTCCCCTGGGCACATAGTATCAAAGCACAATTCCCTCCTCCAATTAACAGTCATAAATCACGTTCCCCGATTAGCTTGAAGCACGGGCTTCCTCTCCAGCTCTCCAGCCCTCCAATTCCTTATCAGCTCCGGTTACAATAACCTTGATTCTCACGCTAGGTTTAGTGTTGTTATGTCTAGCTAGACTCTCATTCACATCCCCCCCCCTCCCAGCATCATCTAACTCTAAAAGCGGAAGGGAAAAAGATGGCTCCATTTCCATCTGTTGTCAATGCAAAAACATCCGATGTTAGCAGCGTAGACCCTTGGGACTACAGAGTCCATATCTCCTCAGCCAAGATGGACAGTAGCCTTGATGGCCAGGCACTCTGAGAAAGGCAGGTCCTGGAGGACAGCAGCTTGGAGAAGTCCTTGGAGAAGACTTTGCTTTGGGGAGGAAAAACTGGAAGGAGATGGAAGCCACATGCTCTGAAATGGAAGACTGGAGACTTAATTAAATGCCTTAATCAAAGGCGTTTTTGGAATTACTGGAGTCATTTGTAGAATAATGGTATGGTTTGTTTGATATTTGCATCAAAACTACTGATTTTTTTTTTGTCATTGATACCTTTGGAAGTGGTTGATGAGTATTTTCTATTATTGCTATTTTATTGGCTACAGCAGTATTTCTGCTGGCTGGGGAATTCTGGGAGTTGAAGTCCACCTATCTCCAGGTAGCCAGGTTGAGAAAGACCTTTGTAGAGCATCTGAAAAGCTCTCATGAATGTTGGTTTCCAACATTCCTCGTTCATTCTCTTTGTTTTTCCCTCCCCCCCCCAAAACGAAGAAAATACAACAAAATTAAAATACCCTGCTTAAAGATAGTTTAGTTTCCAAGGTTAGTTTAAAAAACAAACAAACAGAAGAGATAATAGACTACAGAGGACTGTCTGTGAATTCATAGACGACTTTCAGTTAATTGGAAAGCTCAGTATTCTAAAATGAAATTCAAGGCTGCCACATTGCTTTGACAACCACACACACAGCCACACACACACACAGAGTGAGAGAGCGACAGAGTGGGAGAGAGAGAGAGAAAGAAAAAGAATAGAGAGAAAAGGTAGAGAAGGAGGAGTGTGGATGCGGTGAAAGGGGAAATGGGCGAGCAACACCAAAAGTCATGTGTATGTACTTATTCCATTTTACTAAAAGTATTTCATATATGAATGTGAAAAGAATGTATGGTAACATCTCATAAATATCATGCTATGTTATTGGAAAAAAGAAAAGAAATTTAGGATAGAAATGAAATATATTAAATTTATTATGTTGTTTGAGGGAAATAGAGAGATGACAGTGTATGTATTAAGTTTGAGCTGTTCATGTGTGTTTGTATTTTGGAATCTTTGTTCACCCAACCACCACGGGGTGTCTCAAGTACTTTTTGTTAAAATTAAAAAACCAATAAAATATTTTGAAAAAAGAAAAAAGAAAAGAGAGAGAGAGAAAAGAGAGAAAAAAGACAGAGAAAGAGAGAGAGAGAGAAATAAGAGAGGGAAAGAGACTAGAGAGAAAAGAGAGAAAGAGAAAGAAAGAGAAAAGAAAGACAGAAAAAAGGAAAGAGAAAGTGATAGAGAAATAAAAGAGAGAGAGAAAAAAAGTAAGAAAGAGAGAGAGAAATAAAAGAGAGAGAGAGAGAGAGTAATCTGCAGGATTTGTCAGATCTGTTTCCTGTTATGTTAATTTTGTCAGGCAGAGAGATGTTTAAATACAAAAAAAAAAAGAAGCTAATAACGAACATGGCATTTTATTCTTTCGGCGTTTTCTAATCACAAATCCAATCTATTTCTTGTGGAACATCGTTTTATAAGCCGTAGAAAATACGGACAATAAACCAATTGGAGGATTCATTATGAAGGATTGTTGACTCTTTTTAGCGTACTGAATGCTTAATTGGAAGGATGGTAATGTGTATCAACTTGCCTTATAATACCGACAAAACCCAACTAGAGAAGGTGGCAATTTACACTGCGTAATTTTAACAGGCTTTAGTGCCAGGAATAGAATAATTTTTTTTGTGGCCAGTTCGTGAAGACTGGCGGAATCACATTTTTTAAAAATTATGTGCCGAAAGGAACCCGCCTGATTGATGCACAGGCAGTCTTCTACATACGACCGTACTTGAGCCAAAATTTTCTGTTGTTAAATGAGACGCTTGTTAAGTGAGTTTTGCCCCATTTTTACGACCTTTCTCGCCACAGTTCTTAAGTGAATCCCTGCGGTTGTTAGGTCAGTAACACTGTCATTAAATGAATCTGGCCCCCACCCGTTGACTTTGCTAGCCAGAAGATCACAAAGCAACGGTTGGAAACCGACCCAGGAGAGAAGCAACCTGGGATTAAGGAGAAAATTCCTGACAATGAAAACAAGTAACCAGTGGAACAGCTTGCCACTAGAAATCGCGAGTGCTCCATCCCTGGAAGTTTTCAAGAAGAGGCTGGACGGCCACTTGTCTGAGACAGTATAGGTTCTCCTGCTTGAGCAGGGGGCTGGACTAGAAGACCTCCAAGGTCCCTTCCAACTCTATTATTCTATTCTATTCTATTCTATTCTATTCTATTCTATTCTATTCTATTCTATTCTATTCTATTCTATTTTCCTATTTCTATTCTATTCTATTCTATTCTATTCTATTCTATTCTATTCTATTCTACTCTATTCTACTTTACTCTATTCTATTCTATTCTATTCTAAATCTTATTCTATTCTATTCTGTAATTCTACTCTACTCTATTCTATTCTATTTCTATTCTATCCTTTCCTATTCCTATTCTATTCTATTCTATTCTATTCTATTCTACAATCTGTTATTTCTATTCTATTCTATTCTATTCTATTCTATTCTATTCTATTCTATTCTATTCTATTCTATTCTATTCTATTCTATTCTATTCTATTCTATTCTACATTCCTGTATTCTATTCTATTCTATTCATTATTTCATTCCATATTTTCTATTCTATTCTACTCTACTCTACTCTACTCTACTCTACTCTACTCTATTCTAAATCTTATTCTATTCTATTCTGTAATTCTATTCTATTCTATTCTATTCTATTCTATTCTATTCTATTCTATTCTATTCTATTCTATTCTATTCTATTCTATTCCTTTTCTCTATTCTATTCTATTCTATTCTGTATATTCTATTCTATTCTATTCTATATTCTATTCTATTCTATTCATTATTTCATTCCATATTTTCTATTCTATTCTATTCTATTCATTATTTCATTCCATATTTTCTATTCTATTCTATTCTATTCTATTCTATTCTATTCTATTCTATTCTATTCTATTCTATTCTATTCTATTCTATTCATTATTTCATTCCATATTTTCTATTCTATTCTATTCTATTCTATTCTATTCTATTCTATTCTATTCTATTCTATTCTATTCTATTCTATTCTATTCTATTCTATTCTATTCTACTACTCTATTCTAAATCTTATTCTATTCTATTCTGTAATTCTACTCTACTCTACTCTACTCTACTCTATTCTATTCTATTCTATTCTAAATCTTATTCTATTCTATTCTGTAATTGTATTCTACTCTACTCTACTCTACTCTACTCTATTAGGGGATCACATGATCCTGGGGACACTGCAACCGTGATAAGTTACATGTCAGTTCCCAAGCATCGGAATTTTGGTCACATGACTGTGGGGAAGGTGCAATGGTCATAAGTGTGAGAAGCTGTAAGCGGTCCTAAGTCACTTTTTTCGGCACCGTTGTAACTTTGAACGGTCACTAAACAAACTGTTGTAAATTGAGGACTTGCTGTTGTCTGTTCAGATCTTGAATCGTCGTAGGGACTTCCCATTTTTTTAAAAAAACAACAACCTCAAAACAACATGTTGGGCTTAATGCAAATGTTTTAATAAAGACATTTCCTTGATTCTGAATGCAGGAACTGCTCGCCCTTTATCCTAATGGTTCCTGATGGTTTTAGCTGATTGAGCCCGAATCCTCGTGGGAAAAATACAACTGAATTTATCTGAAGCCGAGCTGAATTTGCGGCTGATCCTTTGGCAAAAGGCATTAAAAAAGCAGGTTTCCATTCGTGATTAACGCCTCTGATTCTTTAAAATCCTCTTTCTTCCCCATTTCTGGCATGAAACAATACGACATTTCAAAGGAGGGAGGCCGAAGAACGGGAAAAGAGGAGACGGAACAGCGGGCCAAAATGGTTTCTCCGTTTTCCAAACTTTTAAACTCAGCTGCAAAGATCGATCCGAGGCAGACTCGCCAATAACCTATTTTTTTTAATGTCAGAGAAAAATGACACTGCGTGGACCGACGGGGAATCGGGTGTTAAATTGAATTTGTACCTATTGATCGTGAATCGAATTCTAATTGATGGGAAAGAGTTTGTTCTAGCGGGAAAGAATCAAATTCACATTTGAAATGTGGTACCCTGGAAACTCCAACTTGCTTGGGCTGATATTGTGCTTTTTTTCCTAATCCAAATTGGGGAGGGGGCTTCTGGGTTTTGAAATGGTGTATACCCCAATAGGGAAAGGGAAGGGGTTAAAAGTGATGATGGCTACAGCCAGCAAGTGAAGCTCCAACCCAGGGATGGCGACCTTTTAGAGACCAAGTGCCCAAACTTGCAAACTCAAAACCCACTTATTTATCGCTGGGTGCCAGGTGGGCGTAGCCCACTGGGTGGGCGTGGCTGTGGTGGTCCTGGCAGAATGGGTGGGCGTGGCCAAGGTGGGCATGATCACCTTGATGTTGCTCGTGGGCAGGGACTCCTGTGGGGGTCGGACAGGGTTGGGGGAGATCCAGGGGGTCTCTGGTGGGTGAGACGGTGGGCAGGAGGCTCGTCCTGCGGGGCGAGGCGAGGCAGGGCAGGGGTGCCATTGTCGCAGGGCAAGGCTGCTGCCTGACACCATCGGCCCCCCACACACAGAGGCCAGCGAGCGCATGGGGGCCAACGGTGTCCATCAGCAGCCACAGCCTGCCGACCCGACCCCTGGACAGCCGACTGCTGAGGAGGCGATGCAGTGGGTCGTGCCCGGGAAAAGGAGAGCATGCAAGGCCGGGAGGGATGGGACGGGGCGGGGGAAGGGAAACCAGCTGTGCTGAGATGCATCCGGCCAAGTGGAACCTCGGCAAGTTAGCGGACGGCTGCTTGAAGAGGGACGGTTGCCATCTCCGGGGCATGGCACATGTGCCCACAGAGAGGGCTCTGAATGCCACCTTTGGCCCGCGTGCTATAGGTTCGCCACCCCTGCTCTAACCTTGTATCCCTTGCAAAGCATGTAAACAAAAGCTGGGTTTCCATCGTCTGGTTGCAGCCACCATTTTGACCGTTTTGACCCCCCCTTCCTGCCACTAGGACATTCACAGCACGTATAAGAGCGAGGAGTAGACAACAGAGGTGGAGGTGGTGAAGTAAAAAAAAAATAATAAAATAGAATTTTAGAAGCAAAAGCTGTTCAGATGCAGGTGTTCTACTACGCGGTGAGGATGTAAAAAAATGTTATTTTACTCCAAGGCGGCTGCCGTTAGTTATGTTCAGCACCAATTGCCTATTGTTTTCACATTCCTGTTTTTTCTTAAAACAGCAAATGCTGCTAATTAATATCGCGTTTTGTTAAGCGTCGAATGGAACGTCCAGGGTAATTCCGCCTTTTTTTTTTTTTTTGCATATTTGCAGAAAATGCAGGCGGAAACTCTAGCTGGGGATATTAGAAGCCGACAGTTTAATTAGGTAGTTGGATAAAAGGGGGGAAAAAGAAAATCTGTACAAAGGCCGTAACTAGAAGGTGGCCATCAGACAGAAGAGAGAAACTGGTCTCGCCTCCCTTGCCTGCCTCAGGGCAGCTGTTCTCAGCAGTGTCATAGAATTGCAGAGCTGGGAAGGGTCCCCCAAAGATCATCTAGTAGTTCAACCCAGAGACAATGCATTTTGCTTCTCCCCTACATTTAAGGGTGGTACCTGCCTGTCTGCTTGGAGCACCCATCATGCCTTTTGAGGGAAAAGGGGTTTTGTTGGAGGAGGAGGAGAAGGAGGAGGAGGAGGAGGAGGAGAAGGAAGCTGCAGTTGGGAGTCTGTGGCAAAGGGACTCACAAGGATCAATTGTTTTCTGTGCGTCTGACTCTTGGTCATCTTTGCAAGAAGTAGTAGTTTGGCACACCTTTATATCTTGTTAAGGGCAGGGTTTCTCTACCTTGGCATCTTGAAGATGGATGGACTTCAACACCCAGAATTCCCCAGCCACATGGATGGACTTCAACACCCAGCATTCCCTGGCACTCATGCATTCCTTTTCATGTATATTCCCACTGTGGCCTGTTGACTCTCTTGCAATCCCTTCCTCTGCAATCTCTCCCCTCTAGGGAGTAAGGGAACAAAGACGGGCATGGTCGACTGGAGAATTCTGGGAGTTGAAGTCCATCCCTCTCCAAGCAATCAAAATGGAGAAACACTATGCTAGAGAAATATGGGGAGGGGGGTTTCAGAAAAAAGGGAGGGTTGTGGGCACAAAGGACACACACACACACAAACCTCTATGCATCCTATTGCCCAAAAACCTGGCATGGCGCTGAATATATCCTCAGCCAAATGCCGCCCCCCAGCCCTTCCGGGAGATGGGCCCCCTTTTGCAGGAGAAAGGGCTTCCCTAACTCTCCCTGACACACCCCCCCCCTCATCCTCACCCCACACATTTAAGGAGGCATCTGTGCTCCTGAGCACTGTGGCCCTTTGCAAGGATAAGCTCAGAGGTTAATTGAGATCGTGGCTCCCCAATTAAAGTTGGCCAGGAGAAAATTGGTTGGTTCCCTCCCCCCTCCAGCTTGTCTCAGCTCTTAATTGTCTTCGGAGTCCTTTGGACCCCCCTGCTGTGCAGCTGGGGGGCAAGCGGGCTTCTCAACCCGGGTAATTAAAGCAGCTTCTCCTGAGCAGCTGTGGGTGAAGAAGGGAAGGGTTTGTGATGGAGACCGCCTCATTTGTTGGCTGGGTGGCTGGCTGGGTGGGGGGCTTCAAGAAGACCCCTCCCCAACATAGAGACAGACAGATGGGGCTTTCTGTCTCTTGAAAATATCCCTGCCTTCTCCTAGCGAGAGCTGGTATCTGAACGAATAAAACACGCAGCTGTGTGGGGACTAGGCTACCCAGAATTCCCAGCCAGCAGGGCCCTTAGCCAATGACCCCTCTGTCCAGGAGGGGAATTTGGGGGTGCTCGTCCTTCTTTCATCCTTCTTGAGGCCAGGTCTGCAGCTGGGAGGAAGTGGGAAGGGGTGCCCTCCAGTTTAAAGTGCCTTTCAAAGACCAGATACGGCAGGGGTTCTCAACCTTGGCAACTTTAAGACTTGTGGACTTCAACTCTCAGAATTCCTCAGCCAGCTTTGCTGGCTGAGGAATTCTGGGAGTTGAAGTCCACAAGTCTTAAAGTTGCCAAGGTTGAGAACCCCTGAGATACGGGTACCCCTGTTAATGGGGGAACCCAGCCCAACTCTATCAACTGGCTGTAATCTGTTTTGGGGAGTTGTGCACAAGGGAGGGCAGGTCCAAAAAGTCCACCCTGCAAGCCTTGACCTTGTGTGGGTGTATTTATTTCTGTGCAAGACGGACCCAAAAACACACGCAAGGCACTTTTAAAAAGTGTCGATGGCCGGGCTGTGCCCGCCATCTTACCTGCTTCGACCCCTCCGGGGGGGGCACCCCAAAAGCCATTCAGCCCCAGGGCCGGAGGAGACGTTGGGTCCAGCGTTCTGGAGGGAGGAACGCTTCCCCTGTGGGAGAAAATCTCCTGGTGGGGGGGGTTCCGGTCTGGGCCAGCCCCCTCATTGGGAAGGAGGTTCATGGGAGACAGAAGGAAAAGAGAGAGACTAGGCCAGGGGTCTTCAAACATGGCCCTTTTATGACTGGTGGGCTTCAACTCCCAGAATTCCTCAGCCCAGGCACGCTGATCAGATAAGAGGCAGCTGAGCCCACAGCCAGAATGAGGGCCTGGCAAACAGCTCAGGAGGGACCCTCCCTAGTTTCTTAAGCTGCAAAGGCAGAAGCCAAAAAAGCTAATACAATCCTTGGTTAGAATAGAATAGAATAGAATAGAATAGAATAGAATAGAATAGAATAGAATAGAATAGAATAGAATAGAATAGAATAGAATAGAATAGAATAGAATAGAATAGAATAGAATAGAATAGAATAGAATAGAACAGATATGGAATGGAATGGAATGGAATGGAATAAGATAGAGTAGAGTAGAGTAGAGTAGAGTAGAGTAGAGTAGAGTAGAGTAGAGTAGAGTAGAGTAGAGTAGAGTAGAGTAGAGTAGAGTAGAACAGAACAAAATAGAACAGAAAATATGGAATGGAATGGAATAGGATAGGGTAGGGTAGGGTAGAGTGGAGTGGAATAGAATAGGATAGGATAGAATAGAATAGAATAGAATAGGATAGGATAGGATAGGATAGGATAGGATAGGATAGGATAGGAAAAGGAATAGAATAGAATAGAATAGAATAGAATAGAATAGAATAGAATAGAATAGAATAGAATAGAATAGAATAGAATAGAATAGAATAGAATAGAATAGAATAGAATAGAAAAGAAAATATGGAATGGAATGGAATGGAATAGGATAGGGTAGAGTAGAGTAGAGTAGAGTAGAGTAGAGTAGAGTAGAGTAGAGTAGAGTAGAGTAGAGTAGAGTAGAGTAGAGTAGAGTAGAGTAGAGTAGAACAGAACAAAATAGAACAGAAAATATGGAATGGAATGGAATAGGATAGGGTAGGGTAGGGTAGAGTGGAGTGGAATAGAATAGAATAGAATAGAATAGAATAGAATAGAATAGAATAGAATAGAATAGAATAGAATAGAATAGAATAGAATAGAATAGAATAGAATAGAATAGAAAAGAAAATATGGAATGGAATGGAATGGAATAGGATAGGGTAGAGTAGAGTAGAGTAGAGTAGAGTAGAGTAGAGTAGAGTAGAGTAGAGTAGAGTAGAGTAGAGTAGAGTAGAGTAGAGTAGAGTAGAGTAGAGTAGAGTAGAGTAGAACAGAACAAAATAGAACAGAAAATATGGAATGGAATGGAATAGGATAGGGTAGGGTAGGGTAGAGTGGAGTGGAATAGAATAGGATAGGATAGAATAGAATAGAATAGAATAGAATAGAATAGAATAGGATAGGATAGGATAGGATAGGATAGGATAGGATAGGATAGGAAAAGGAATAGAATAGAATAGAATAGAATAGAATAGAATAGAATAGAATAGAATAGAATAGAATAGAATAGAATAGAATGGCAGAGTTAGAAGGGACCTTGGAGGTCTTCTAGTCCAGCCCCCCACTCAAGCAAGAGAACCGTCCTATACCATCTCAGATTGTATAAACAGAGGCATAGAATCAAAGTTGGGAGAAGTCTTAGTACTGCTCTATAAAGCCTTAGTAAGGCCCCACCTGGAATCCTACATCCAGTTTTGGTCACCACATTACAAAAAAGATGTTGAGGCTTTGGAAAAAGTGCAAAGAAGAGCAAGTAAAATAATTAAAGGCCTGGAGACAAAAAACATATCAAGAACAGATGTGGGAATTGGCCAGTCTAGAGAAAAAAAGGACAAGGGATGACATGATAGCAGCATTCCAGTATCTGAGGGGCTGCCCCAAAGAAGAGGGGGGGCACATTATTCTCCAAAGCCCCTGAAGGCAGGACAAGAAACAATGATTGGAAACTGGCCAAAGAGAGAAGCAACCTGGAACTAAGGAGGAATTTCCTAACAGTGAGAACAATGAACCAGTGGAACTACCTGCCACCAGAAGTTGTGAATACTCCAACACTGGAGGTTTTTAAGATGAAATTGGACAGCCATTGGTCCGAAATGGTCTAGGGTTTCCTGCCTGAGCAGGGGGTTGGACTAGAAGACCTCCAGGGTCCCTTCCAAGTCTGTTATTCTGTTCTGCTCCTGCAGCAGCCCCAGACCCTGGAAGTGCTGCTCCCCATCAGTCAGGGGCTCAGGTGGATTTCCAGCCAAACCTGAGGACTACAGAGAGAGAAATTATCTTGTAAAACCAGCCAGGAGACGGGGACAGCTTCATTAAGCCCCTCACGCCGTATTTTCCACTGCGCCCTGTTAAGATGGATTAAAGGAAAGAGATAACTGCCTGAGATTTCTCCGGCTCCAGGGGACAAAGACATATTAAGGGTATTAGCTTTTCTGTCAAGCTTGGTGCTAATTCGCTACTTGGACTGATCAAGACTCAAGGGAGACTGCAACTCCTGGGTCCCGCCAGGGGTACCCCTGCCTCTCCCCCCCCCGGATGACAGATGTGGGTCACCAGGGAGACAGGATGCTTGGATAAAGCTGGTGGCACTTGGCCGGGTTGTGCAAACGATGCCCCTGGCTGTGTCATGGTTCTGAAGCCTGGGCCCACCTAGAGAACCAACCTAGAATTCAGGAGAAATTTCCCGACAGTGAGAACAATTAATCGGTGGAACAGCTTAACTCCAGAGGTTGTGGGTGCTCCATCGCTGGAGGTTTTAAAGAAGAGACTGGACGGCCATTTGTCTGGAATGGTATAAGGCAGGGGTGGGGAACCTTGGCTCTTTTATGACTGGTGGACTTCAACTCCCAGAATTCCTGAGCCAACATGGGGGGAACTATGGCCCCCTCATGACTCATGGACTTCAACTCCCAGAATTCCTGAGCCAGCATGGGGGAACTGTGGCCCCCTCATGACTCATGGACTTCAATTCCCAGAATTCCTGAGACAGCATGGGGGAACTATGGCCCCCTCATGACTGGTGGACTTCAACTCCCAGAATTCCTGAGCCAGCATGGGGGAACTATGGCCCCCTCATGACTGGTGGACTTCAACTCCCAGAATTCCCGAGACAGCATGGGGGAACTATGGCCCCCTCATGACTGGTGGACTTCAACTCCCAGAATTCCCGAGCCAGCATGGGGGAACTATGGCCCCCTCATGACTCATGGACTTCAATTCCCAGAATTCCTGAGACAGCATGGGGGAACTATGGCCCCCTCATGACTGGTGGACTTCAACTCCCAGAATTCCTGAGCCAGCATGGGGGAACTATGGCCCCCTCATGACTGGTGGACTTCAACTCCCAGAATTCCTGAGCCAGCATGGGGGAACTATGGCCCCCTCATGACTCTGTGGACTTCAACTCCCAGAATTCCTGAGCCAGCATGGGGGAGCTATGGCCCCTTCATGACTCATGGACTTCAACTCCCAGAATCCCTGAGCCAGCCAGGAATGTGTGTGTGTGTGTGTATGTAAAATTCACAAAACAGCAAGAGGGTGACCACAATTATGCAACCCTAACCCTGCCCTTTTTCCACATGCGTAATTCCCAAATGCCTCCCCCTCTCCCAATTATGCAGTTGCATTCAGACAACCCATTTCAACCCGTGTTTGTCGGTTGCACCGCTTCCTGGAGCCAGGCCAATGACCCTCTCCGAAACTAACCAGAGTTTGCGCCACTCCAGAGCCGTGACAAGCGAGCCTTAACAAAGCTGAGCTGGTTGTGAGAATGCAGCGCCAGTAACTCATGGTCAGGCAGGGAAATTGGACCACGCATTGACTTCCTAGTTAAGCTGATTTATTGCTCACACATATAAACAAGAATCTGGTTGACTAGCGGTCAGCAACGATTGGTGCTAATTAAGAGCTGGCAAAATTCAAGAGAAGTTGGAATCAGACCGTTTGTGGGAATGTAAGGATTCTGGGCTAATGACTCACTTAACTCCACCACCCCCCTCTCTCTGCCTGCTCTTCTCCTACACTCTTTGTGCGGACATGTGTCGTCTTCAGAAGACTGGCAGCAAAGCCATTTTTATTTCATTTCTTCCTAGTAGTCTGTTCTTCAGCCTGTTTGGGCCGAAGCTGAGGCCGCTTGCCGGCCGGCAGAACCAGGCACGCCGATGGGATCCCGGGACCAATTTCTAACAATCCCAGCCGGGCCAAACGATTACCCCGACAATGCTAGCTTGTCTGTGTTGTTTAGTCAAGAGCAATTGCCGTCTTAATTGCATATTCTCCAGATAACACCTACTGTAGTATTTATTTTAATTGGCTAATTGATTAATCATTTGGAAAGAAGATGGCTAATTAGCTGAAGGACTGGGAAGTGATTGGCAGCTCTTGGTTAGTTTTATGGTTTGAGGAATGGAAAAGGGGAGAGAGGGAAGCACCCCAAAAAGGGAATCCTCCAAGCCTTACTACTAGCTTATGATTGCAGGGGGACAAGGACAGGCGGGCGGGGGGCTTGACCCATCCTTCAACCCTCGCCGGAGGCTTAATCTGAAGTCACACCAGATTCTGCCACTTCATAAAGCCTTAGTAAGGCCACACCTGGAAACCTGCATCCACTTGTGGCCCCCCAAGTTACAAAAAAGATGTTGAGGCTTTGGGGGAAAAGTGCAAAGAAGAGTGTCAACGCTGCTAATATTGAATATTCTTGCTTTAACAAAATATGAAGAACAGTCTGGTATTTTTAGAGTTCATTCAGATGACAGAGAAAGGGGAGGGTGCTCCATCGCTGGAGGTTTTAAAGAAGAGACTGGACGGCCATTTGTCTGGAATGGTATAGGGCAGGGGTGGGGAACCTTGGCTCTTTTATGACTCGTGGACTTCAACTCCCAGAATTCCTCAGCCAGCATGAGGGAACTATGGCCCCCTCATGACTGGTGGATTTCAACTCCCAGAATTCCTCAGCCAGCATGAGGGAACTATGGCCCCCTCATGACTCGTGGATTTCAACTCCCAGAATTCCTCAGCCAGCATGAGGGAACTATGGCCCCCTCATGACTGGTGGATTTCAACTCCCAGAATTCCTCAGCCAGCATGAGGGAACTATGGCCCCCTCATGACTGGTGGATTTCAACTCCCAGAATTCCTCAGCCAGCATGAGGGAACTATGGCCCCCTCATGACTGGTGGATTTCAACTCCCAGAATTTCTGAGCCAGCATGGGGGAACTATGCCCCCCTCATGACTGGTGGACTTCAATTCCCAGAATTCCTGAGCCAGCATGGGGGAACTATGGCTCCCTCATGACTTGTGGACTTCAACTCCCAGAATTCCTCAGCCAGCATGGCTCAGCTTGGAAACCTCTCCCTTTCCCCTCAGCATGGCTGGCTCAGGAATTCTGGGAGTTGAAGTCCACCAGTCATAAAAGAGCCCAGGTTGCCTACCTCTGGACTAGACAGTCACTTGTCTGAAAAGGGTATAAGGTCTCCTGCCCGAGCAGCAGGTTGGACTAGAAGACCTCCAAGGTCCCTTCCAGCTCTATTCTGATTGATTGATGGAGTCTCCCAGCTCCGATTGCCCCCTAACACCTCTTGTTTTCTCTTTGCAGCCTTTTTCACCGAGACTCCTCATGACATGACCGCCAGGGCTGGGGAGGACGTGGAGATGGCCTGTTCCTTCCGCGGCAGCAGCTCCCCTTCCTACTCGCTGGAGATCCAGTGGTGGTACGTGCGCACCCACAAGGACTGGACGGAGAAGGAGAACTGGGACACCAACCAGGTACTGCTGCCCCTGCCTGCCTCCCTCTTCCTATGTGGCTGGACCCTCCACTCCTTCCACGAAGACCCTCCGGCTGAGAGGTCCATCCCTGTCCCTCATGGAGACAACGCGGGGCTGGAGTCAAGTCCCCCGTCTCACTGATGACCCAAATCACCCCGTTTTCCCTTGTCCCAAAGATGTTTTTTCAAGAGGCAACTGGACTTTCTTATTTTTCTTTGAAGACGTTTTGCTTCTCATCCCAGAAGCTTCCTCCGCTCCGACCAGATGGTGGGGAAGCTTCAGAGCGGAAGAAGCTTCCTGGATGAGAAGCAAAACGTCTTCAGAGAAAAACCTAGAAAGCCTTGGGACAACCAGAACCTGGACGACGGAGGATCTCCAGAGACATGTCTTTCCCTTCCTTCGTTTTTTCCCACGGCCCCAGGTTCGAAACCTGAGTGTTGTGTGACAGGGTGAGCACCTGTTACTTGCTCCACCTCCTGCCCACCTAGCAGTTTCAAAGCATGTGGATGCAAGTTGATAAATAGGTTCCCACTTCGGTGGGAGGTTCACAGCGTTCTGTGACATCATGCTGGCCAGATGACCACAGAAATGTCTTTGGACAGCGAGGGCTCACAATGGCCTTGAAACAGAGATGAGCATCGGCCTCTGGAACTGGCGACGACTAGTGGAGTAAAATCCACAGGGACTCCTTTATCCTTTAGCACCTGAAGGCCGGACAAGGAGCAACGGGTGGAAACTCATCAAGGAGAGAAGCAACCTGGAACTAAGGAGAAACTTCCTGACAGTGAGGACAATTAACCAGTGGAACCACCTGCCTCCAGAAGCGGTGAATGCTCCAACACTGGAGGTTTTTAAGAAGAGACTCGACAGCCATTTGTCCAAAATGGTATAGGGTTTCCTGCCTGAGCAGGGGGTTGGACTAGATGACCGCCAAGGTCCCTTCGATCTATCAGAACACCTGGTCTACAATCTACTTATAGGAGCGTTTTTTTATCATACAAGCAGATACTACTGCAGGAAACTATTTTTGTGCCAAATTTAGATTTTGCTGACAAAGAGTTAAAGGGAGACTAGTATAGCTATTTTGAGCTATTTAGCTCTCATCAGCTAGCCATACCCTTCTGAGATTCGAACCCGGGTGTTCTGATAGACCGGTTTTACCGGAAAAACACTATGTACCCTCTCTGGTTCAGCCGACAGAAGTGAGGAGAACCTGTGGCCTAGAGGTTAATACAGCTGCCTAACATGCAAGCTGCATGTGTATGTATGTGTGTGTGTGTGTGTATATATGTGTATGTATGCATGTATGTGTATATACATATATACATATACATATATACACATATATATCTGTAAGCCTCCCAGAAGGGTAAGATAATTATAACAATTTCTATAAATAATTTTTCTAAGTAAATAACAGGGGGCGAAAGGAGACTCAGAAGGGACCCTCCCAAGTTTCTCAACCTGTACAGGTGGTCCTCAACTTACAACCACAATACTGAGCCCAATATTTCTGTCGCTAAGTGGGACATATTTGTTAAGTGAATTGTGTCCCATTTTATGACTTTTCTTTGCCCCGTTTTACAAGTTACAGCTGTGAAGGGAATCCCTGCAGTCCCTAAATGAGTAATACGGTCGTTAAGTGAATTTGCCTCCCCCCGAAGGTCGCAAAGCCTGATCGCGTGACACACACACACACACACACACACACACACACACGGGACACTGCGACCGTCATCCATACGAGTCAGTTGTCAAGTGTCTAAATTTTGATTGCTTGACCACAGGGGACGGCCGCAGCGGCTGTTAAGTGTGAAAAACGGCCATCGTTTTTTTCTTCCAATGCTGTTGTAGTTTTGAACGGTCACTAAAGGAGCCGTTGTAACTTGAGGACTTCCTCCCTAGGAGAGGGTGAAAGAGTTATACTTGCAGACCGGCAAGATTCTGTCAAAGTAGCCTTACCACAAAGTAGAAAGAGCTTTATTGGCTCCTGTTTCCTGCCAGGTCATTTGCAAGGCTGGCCTCACTCTTGAAAGTCTGAGAGGGTGAGGGTCTTCAGTCCCCCTGGCAGAGGGGCCCAGGGGGCAGCCAAGTGGTCTGGTCCCCCATATTGAAAAGGCAGGGCCCCTGAGGGTCCAAAGCCAGCACGGGCCTTCCTCACAGAGAGGCCACATCGCTGGAGGCAGACAGCGTAAACCTGCAAAACAATGTCCAAAATCAAATAATAATAATAATAATAATAATAATAATAATAATAATAATAATAATAATAATAATAATAATATGTTGGAAGGGAGCTTGGAGGTCATCCAGTCCAACCCCCTGCTCAGGCAGGAAACCCTATACCATTTCGGACAAATGGCTGTTCAGTCTCTTCTTAAAGACTTCCAGTGTTGGAGCATTCAGAGCTTCTGGAGGCAGGTGGTTCCCCTGGTTAATTGTTCTCACTGTCAGGAAGTTTCTCCTTAGTTCTAGGTTGCTTCTCTCCTTGGTTAGTTTCCATCCGTTGCTTTTTCTCCTGCCTTCAGGCGCTTTGGAGAATAGCTTGACTCCCTCTTCTTTGGGGCAGCCCCTGAGATATTGGAACACTGCAATCCTGTCCCCCCTCGTCCTTCTCTTCCTTAAACTAGACATACCCAATTCCTGCACCCACAACCTTGGGTGGCAAGCTGTTCCACTGGTTAATTTTTCTCATTCTCAGGAAGTTTCTCCTTAGTTCTAGGTTGCTTCTCTCCTTGATTAGTTTCCATCTATTTGTTGCCTGTCCTGCCTTCAGGCGCTTTGGGGAATGCCTTGACTCCCTCTTCTTTGGGGCAGCCCCTGAGATATTGTCCCCCCCCTGGTCCTTCTCTTCATTAAACTAGACATCCCCAATTCCAGCAACCGTTCCTCATATGTTTCAACCTCCAGTCCCCTGATCATCTTTGTTGCTCTTCTCTGCACTCTTTCTAGAGTCTCAGCATTTTTTTTACATCGTGGTGACCAAAAGTGGACGCAGGATTCCAAGTGTGGCCTCACCAAGGCCTGGTATAGTTGATCAGTACTGATTTATATTCCTCTGTTTGTCCCTCTACCGTTTCCAAAGGCGCTGGACGGTCCTTTTCACAACGGACCGAGAGGGCGGGATGTCTTTGCGACAAGTGTCGTTCCAACTTGGCTACTTGAAGATGGGAAGACCTCAAGTCCCAATCTTGGGAGTGGAAGCCCACCCGACTTCAAGTTGCTGAGATGGCAAAATGCTGGCCTGGAAGAATTTCTTGATTCCCTCTGATCTTTGGACCCCACTGACTAACATGGCTCTCCTCTTACGATGCCTAATCAGAATTAGAAGAACAGAGCTGGAAGGGACCTTGGAGGTCATCTAGTCCAACCCCCTGCCCAGGCGGGAGACCCTTACAGAATCGTAGAAGGACAGAGCTGGAAGGGACCTCGGAGGTCATCTAGTCCAACCCCCTGCTCAAGTGGGAGACCCTTACAGAAACATAGAATGACAGAGCTGGTAGGGACCTCTGAGGTCATCTAGTCCAACCCCCTGCTCAAGTGGGAGACCCTTACAGAATCATAGAAGGACAGAGCTGGTAGGGACCTCGGAGGTCATCTAGTCCAACCCCCTGCCCAGGCAGGAGACCCCCCCCATACCATTTCAGACAGAGGGCTGTCCAATCTCTTCTTCAAAAACCTCCCACAGCCTCTGAAGGCAACCCATTCCAGGAGTTAATTTTTCCCACGGTCGGGAAATTCCTCCTTCCTTCCTCCTTGATTCGCTTCCCTCTCGTCCTGCCTTCTGCTGCCCATCCTCCCTGTCCAGGGCAGGACCTCTTCCAGGTGAGCCTCGGAAGAAGCTGACTCAGCCAGATTTCGTCCGGCCTGAACATTGCTGGCTAAGCCCGTCTGGCTCCGGTCGAGATGCAACTCCCATCCGCAAAAGGATCTCATCAGCCTGGTTTTATTTTATTATTATTATTATTTTTATTTTTTCTCAGAGGCAGGAGAGGGTCCTCGAAGTTCGTGGGCGCCCCCCCCCAGCAGCACCTGCTTCTGGCCCCTGAAAGTGGTCAGCCTGGAGACACTGAAGATGGGAGGACTTCAACTCCCAGAATTCCCCAGCCAGCTTTGCTGGCTGGGGAATTCTGGGAGTTGAAGTCCTCCCATCTTCACGGGGGTGGGGGGGGAAGGGGGCCCAAAACTGCTTTCACCGAGAGCTGAAGCAAGCTCTGCTCTGGAAGGACCCCCCCCCGAGCCACTCAGATGCTGGATGCGGAGCCACTGAAGACCCCCCAAATGAACACCAGCCTCTCTGCACATGGCCTGGCTCCTTTTTTTCTTCCTTGCTCCCCCAGAGCTGTACCCCCTCTTTCTGCTGGACTCAGCAGCTGTCCTCCTGCCTTGTTGGATGGCCTCCTTTCCTTCCCCCCCCCCAGGCCTTGGCCTTTCCGGACTCCCCCCCTCCTTTCCCCCTTCCATTCCACTCCAGAGAGCCCCCCCTCCGCCTCTCAGCAGGGACGGATGGACAGAGGTCCCAAGTGGGCTCAGGAAACATCTGGGGGGAAAAAGAGAAAAAAGTGAAACTCAGAGAGAACCAAGGACCTCCCAGTTGTCCTCCTCCTCCTTTCTTCCTCCTCCTCCTCCTCCTCCTCCTCTTTTTTCTCTTTCTTTTCCTTTCTTCCACCTCCTTCTTTTTTCCGCTTCTTCTTCCTCCTCCTCTTTTCTCTTCCTCTTCCTCCTTTTTTCCTCTTCTTCTTCCTCCTCCTCCTCCTTTTTTCTCTTCCTCTTCCTCTTCCTCCTTTTTTCCTCTTCCTCCTCCTCCTCCTCCTTTCTTCCTCTCCTTTTCCTCGTCCTCTTCCTTCTCCTCCTCCTTCCCCTCCTTTTTTCTCTTCCTCTTCCTCCTTTTTTCCTCTTCCTCCTCTTCCTCCTCTTCCTCCTCCTTCTCCTCCTCCTCCTTTTTTATCTTCCTCTTCCTCCTTCTCCTCCTTTCTTCCTCCTCCTTTTTTTCCTCTTCCTCTTCCTTCTCCTCCTCCCCCTCCTTCCCCTCCTCCTTTTTTCTCCTCCTCCTCCTCCTCCCCTCCTTCTTTTTTCCTCTTCCTCCTCCTCCTCCTTCCCCTCCTTTTTTCTCTTCCTCTTCCTCCTTTTTTCCTCCCCCTCCCCCTCCCCCCCCTCCTCCTCCTTTCTTCCTCCCTTTTTCCTCATCCTCTTCCTTCTCCTCCTCCTCCTCCTCCTCCTCCCTTCCCTTGCTCTGCTCTCCGTTCTCCGCATCTCCGTGCTGGGCTGAGCGCTGCCCTCCCCCCACCCAGCTAATCACGGGTGATATAATTGTGTTTTCTGCAGCTCCTCCCGGCCTTTCGGTCCCTTTCCCTTGCTCTCCCATCCCCTGGTGCTCGGAGGTCAGGAATCCCACCCAGGTAGGAAAATGGGGCCTGGTAACTTGCAGAATCTGTCAGAGACGCTGAGGATGTTTTCCTCCCTTCCTTTGTGTGTTGCAGCTGCAGACAGCCCCTCCCCCCTCCCCCAAGTGGGTGAGGGCCAGGAGAAGGGCCGGCCCCACACTGCAGGGGCCCCTTTGCAGGATAGTCCCTCCTGGGAGACGGTGGGGGTCAGGATTTGCCATCATAAGTTGAGGATTACCAGTATTGGAAATGACAGATTGAACCCAGCCCAAAATTAAAAAAAAACAATGTCAGATGCTCCCACGTTTGTGGCTTATAAAGCCCAATCATTGGACGTAGCTACAGGAGGGTTCTCCCTTAAACCCTCGATCCTGACACACATCAACGCCAAACAACACCAGTTCGACTGGGACCACACAAAAAACGATCGGTTGTGCCACCACACACCATGCACGGACGTTTGTCAAAGCCTGTTATTCAACGAACAAGTCAATCAACAAACATATTGATCTGCAACCAGCCTACAAGTCTGTAAGGAGCCAGATCAACCCACTGAGCCATCCACGAAGGCCATGACACCCTCAGCCGACTCACATGACCTCCAGCCAGAGGGGCCTCACCACCAGATGACCCTCACAGGGCCTGCGGTCAATCGGTCACGTGACCAGCTGACCACACAAGACCTATCAAAGCCAGAGAGAACTGAAACAACGGAAGTTCAGCTGAAGTTTCACTGATGACCTCATCTGGCTTGTTGAGAACCAACACCACCGACAAAGTTCACCAACACACCAGAGGGCAGGAGGAGAAGCGCTGGTTGGAAACTGACCAAAGAGAGAAGCAACCTGGAATTAAAGAGAAACTTCCTGACAGTGAGGACAATTAACCAGTGGAACAGCTTGCCACTAGAAATCGTGGGTGCTCCCTCACTGGAGGATTTTATGAAGAGACTGGACAGCCATTTGTCCAGAATGGTATAGAGACTCCAGCCTGAGCGGGGGGTTGGACTAGATGACCTCCAAGGTCCATTCCGAGTCTATTATTCTATGTTTTACCTAATGGAGTCCGCAACATACCTTTGTTGCCTAACTACAGGGTGGTGGGAGGATGTAATGGGACAAGGACACTTGGTAGGTAGCCCGGCCCCATGCCAGGTGAGGCTTTATTGGTCACACCCAACACCTCGAACTGGACCCAGCACTCAATGCGGATCTTCGCTCCCCATCCAGAAAAATCAAGCTAGGCAAAGTCAAGGTTGCCCAGTCAACTAGCCAGCTTTCACCCTCGCCGTTTCCTTACTGATGAGTGCTAAAAAGATCCTGGCAACCTCTGAATCATTGATCTGGCAGCTCCTCCCTCCCCTCCCCCCCCCAGAGCCATGGAAACATTGCATAAAATGTCTGTGGAGTGTTGGAAGGAAAGTCTTCATCCTGGTTCATCCAAGCTAGGAGTAAGCATGGCAACTGCTTTGGGTAGAAGGTTGTAGTTTATTGGAGAGGAGAGCCGGACAGGAAGATCGCTCTGGTAGAAAAGAGAAGTGAAAAAAAAAGGGACTGAGCACATGTAGGGAGTGGGTTTTTATACCCCCTGGAGCCTTTTGTTTGGAGTTGTTCCTGTGGCATGAACTTTGACCTGAGTCTGAGTGTGCCTTTCTGGTATTCTGATGGCGTTGGGTCAATCTTATTATGTCCAAAGGTCATATCCTGCCTCCCTGGGGCTGATGACAGAGTTTCGATGGGGTATGTAGATTTTAGGTCTTTGTCTTCTTAATCTCCTAGCTCCGTGGATTTACACCTGCATTTCTACAGAGCTGGTTTCTGCTGGGGGGGGGAGGGAGACCTGGGGCTATTAAGAAAATGGGCATGCTTTCCTGGCTCTTTAAGATCCTTGGAGAAAATATATTTTTCGGCCCTTTTTAATATTTCCTTCTCTGGGGGGCTGACTTCCCACAGGAGAATTCTCCATCCGCCAGGACACATTTGTCCAATGGTGTTTTTCCAGGAGGCACTTGGACAAATGGCTGTCCAGTCTCTTTTTAAAAACCTCCAGGGATGGAGAAAGGAGGGAGGGAGGGATGGAGGGAGAGAGGGAGGGAGGAAGGAAGGAAGGAAGGAAGGAAGGAAGGAAGGAAGGAAGGAAGGAAGGAAGGAAGGAAGGAAGAACAGATGGAAGGGAACCTTGGAGGTTGTCTAGCCCAACCCCCTGCTCAGGCAGGAAACCCTAAACCATTTCAGACAAAGGGCTGTCCGGTCTCTCCTTAAAAACTTCCAGTGTTGGAGCATTCACCGCTTCTGGAGGCAGGTGGTTCCACTGGCTAATTGTTCCTTATTTCCCTTTGAAGACATTTTGCCTCTCATCCCAGAAGCTTCTTTAGTCATGAAAGACAAGAGAGACTTTGAGGAGCATATAGCCAAGAATATTAAAAATAATAACAAAACCTTTTTTAAGTACATCAGAAGCAGGAACCCAACCAGAAAATCAGTTGGGCCACTTGATAACAATGGTCAGAAGGGGATAATCAGAGAAGACAAATCATGTCTTACTAGCTTGTTAGAATTCTTTGAGGGTGTAAATAAATGCATAGATAAAGGGGCCCCAGTTGATATTGTATATCTTGACTTTCAAAAGGCTTTTGACAAAGTTCCTCACCAAAGGCTCCTAAGAAAGCTCTCCAGCCACGGAATTAGAGGACAGGTCTTGTCCTGGATTGGTAACTGGCTAAATTGTAGGAAGCAAAGGGTGGCAATAAATGGACAATTCTCCGGATGGAAAGAAGTGAGAAGAGGTGTACCCCAAGGTTCAGTTTTGGGACCTTTACTTTTTAATTTATTCATCAATGATCTGGATGTAGAAGTTAATAGTGAGGTAGCCAAGTTTGCTGATGACACTAAATTGTTCCGGGTTGTGAAAAGTGAAACTGATTGTCGGGAGCTCCAGAAGGATCTCTTGAAATTGTGTGAGTGGGCAACAAAGTGGCAAATGCATTTTAACCTAAACAAGTGCAAAGTTATGCACATCGGGGCAAAGAACCCCAATTATACTTACCAACTGATGGGGACCAAACTTTCTGAGACAACCCAAGAAAGGGATCTTGGGGTTTTGGTGGACAGCTCGATGAAGATGTCAACCCAATGCGCAGCAGCAGTAAAAAAAAAAAGCAAATTCCATGCTTGGCATGATTAGGAAGGGAATCGAAAATAAGTCAGCAAGTGTTGTGTTGCCTCTGTACAAATCGATGGTGAGGCCACACTTGGAGTCCTGTGTACAGTTCTGGTCACCGCACCTCAAGAAGGATATAATGGAACTGGAAAAGGTGCAAAAAAGGGCAACAAGAATGATCAAGGAAATGGAGCGCCTCCCTTATGAAACCAGATTGCAACGCCTTGGTCTCTTCAGCCTTGAAAAACGGCGTTTAAGGGGCGACTTGATCGAAGTGTATAAAATCATGCATGGGATAGAAAATGTGGATAGAGAAAAATTCTTTTCTCTATCACACAATACCAGGACAAGGGGGCACTCCCTAAAGCTTATAGCTAAGAAAGTGAGGACAAAGAAAGGGAAATATTTCTTCACCCAGAGGGTCGTTGATTTATGGAATTCACTTCCTGAAGGGGTCGTGACAGCTGTCAGCCTTGACAACTTCAAGGCAGGGTTAGATAGATTCATGGATGCCAAGTGTATCGGTGGTTATTAAAACGGATGTCCATGTGCCGCCTCTATGTTGGTTGAGGCAGGCAGGATTCCCTTGAGTCCCATTTGTTGGGGGTCAAGGGAAAGGGAGGGTTTGGCCTTCTCTTTCTGGTCAAGATCCCCATGTACAATTGGTGGGTCGCTGTGTGACACAGAATGCTGGACTTGATGGGCTTTGGCCTGATTCAGCAGGGCTCCTCTTATGTTCTTATGTTCAGGTTCGGACTGGATTCCCGCCCCACTCCCTCCCTCCCGTCAGAACCTGGAGAACCTTCTGGGATGAGAAGCGAAACCTCCTCAAAGAAAAACCAGAAAGTCCCAAGTTGCCTCTTGGGGGGGGGGAAAGCACTTTTGGGGTTGCAAAACAAATGGCTGGAAGCTCCGGGCTTTATCCCGCCCATTTCCCCCCCTCCCCTCTCCTCCCCTCCCCCACTCTTCCCAACCCCTCTCAGCTTGCAGGATTTGAGCACCCCCCCTCCCCTTAACCTCCGCTCTCCCTCCGCATCCCCTGCCCTCCCCAGCCTTTAAAGACCAAGGGGTGGAGGGGTTTGATGGGGTCCCCCCTGCGCCCCCCGCCTGGCCGCCTTCTTTCTCCAAGCCGAACTAATAGCTTCTCTCTTCTCCTCCTCCCCCTCTCCCCTCTTCCTCCTTTCCGACAGCTAAAAGCTTCTCCGCAGGAGGAAACCGGGAAGGACGCCACGAAAATAAGCGTGAGTTTCTTGTTTTGTGTGTGCGCGTGTGTGTGTGTGTGTGTGTTTTCCCCTCCCCGACAATGACTTCTTTGGGCTTTAAATCAAGGTGCCGCAGCGCTGCTCGCTTGCCTCTTGGGCAATTCCGGGCGCCGGGCTGCGGCCAAGGTGTTGGGTCTGGGGCGAGGGAGGGGGTGGGGAACAGGACAGGGAAGGGAAAGGGGGGGGTCTGGAGCTTCTGCGCCCCAAATTCTCATCTGTTTCCAGCCGGCAGAGGGGAGGGGGTCGGGCAGGAGGAGAGAAAAAACTGCGGTTTTTCAGGAGACCCCCCTCCCCCCCACACTGGTCCTTCCTGGAAGCCCCCCTCCCCACCCTCTCTGCCCTCTCTCTCTCTGCCCACCTTTTCTCCCAATAGGACCCCCCTCTTCTTCCCCGGCTCTCCCTCCTTCTGGCCTCGCCCACCCAGCGCCTGCGCCCCCAGGAGGGTGGGGGTCCTCTCCCCCTGCAGCAAAGCGAGACCCCCTCCGGTGGACGTCCGCCTGCCTCGCCCTTGGAAGGGGAGTGGGCAGCCTCGGCCTGAGGAATGGCTCTTTTAAGCCGAAGTGATGGCACCGCCGTTAATTCAGCCCATTGCTTCTGACAGGGGAGATTGACAGACTCCCGGCGGGCGTGGGGACTGCCAGGCGGTGCTTCTCGCACGCTCGGCCTCTCGGTGAATATGGGGGTCCTCGGGGGTCCTCCGCCCTCTTTGGTTGACGCCACCTTGACATGCAGCCTGGAGGCTGCCGAGGATGAAGCGGGTGGGAAAGCCACGCGGGTCTTAGCATCTCTCTACCTGCTTAGCAGCCCCAAACAGGCAGAATTCATTGTACAGGTGTGGGTGTGTGTGGGGGGGTCTAGCATCCTCCCCTGGGGCGGTGGGAATGCGAGGATCCCACGCCAAACTCTAGATTACACCCTGGCCGTCCGTAAGCTGAGGGCGCCTCCCGGCCCAGGATCTGATTTCCTTCACGTAGAAACGATGGATGCTGCTGCGCTTCAGTGCGTAGATGGCCCAGACGCCGGCATTGATCGGAAGATGGAGCTTGGTAACATTTATATTTTATTGCGTTGTTAACCCAGGTGAAGTGTTAATGAGGGGGGTCTTTGGTGCTCTCTGAGCCGGGCTGTTTTCTTGCAGACGTTTCATTTGCCCAAACTGGATAACATCGCCAGGGCTGGAAGGGAGTGGGGGTTCGCAGAGAGGAGGAGGAGGAGGAGGAGGAGGAGGAGGAGGAGGAGGAGGAGGAGGAGGAGGAGGAGGAGGAGGAGGAGGAGGAGAAAAAGGAGAAGAGGGACGAAGAGGACTGGAGGGGTCCTTGATGCTCTCTGAGCTTGGATGTTTTCTTGCAGACGTTTCATTATCCAACTAGGTAACATGATCAGTGCTAGAAGGGAATGGGGTGGGATGGGGAGGAGGAGGAGGAGGAGGAGGAGGAGGAGGAGGAGGAGGAGGAGGAGGAGGAGGAGGAGGAGGAGGAGAACCGTGGGGTCCTTGATGCTTTCTCAGCTTGGATGTTTTCTTGCAGACGTTTCATGACCCAACTAGGGAACATCATCAGTGCTAAAAGAGAGGAGGGTTTGTGGAGAGGAGGAGGAGGAGAAGAAGAAGAAGAAGAAAAAGGAGAAGAGGGCGGAAAAGGACTGGAGGGGTCCTTGATGCTCTCTGAGCTTGGATGTTTTCTTGCAGATGTTTCATGACCCAACTAGGGAACATCATCAGGGCTAGAAGGGAATTGGGTTTGTGGAGAGGAGGAGGAGGAGGAGGAGGAGGAGGAGGAGGAGGAGGAGGAGGAGGAGGAGGAAGAGGACTGGAGGGGTCCTTGATGCTCTCTGAGCTTGGATGTTTTCTTATAGACATTTCATGACCCAACTAGGGAACATTTTCAGGGCTAGAAGGGAATTGGGTTTGTGGAGAGGAGGAGGAGGAGGAGGAGGAGGAGGAGGAGGAGGAGGAGGAGGAGGAGGTCATCCTTGATGGATCTCCGAGCTTGAGTGTTTTCTTGCAGACGTTTCATGACCCAACTAAATGTCGATGGAGATTCTCAGTCATCCAGGCCATGATCGTCAAAGGGTGCTTTTCAAAAAGCAACTGGACTTTTTTTTTCCCTTGAAGACCTTTTACTTGTCATCCAGGAAAGTTCTTCAGTTCTGACTGAATGGTGGGGAATGGATGGATTTATATCCCCACCTAGAATGAAGGAGAAGCGTCCTGACAGGGAGAACAATTAATCAGTGGAATGGCTTCCCTCCAGAAGTTGTAGATGCTCCATCACTGGAAGCTTTCGAGAAGAGACCGGACAGTCACGTGTCTGAGATGGTATGTAGGCTCTCCTGCTTGAGCAGAAGGTTGGACTAGAGGACCTCCAAGGTCCATTCACACTCTGTTATTCTGTTATTCCTTTCAGTCCTCTGGTCATTTGCACTCTCTCTCTCTCTGAGAGTTGTTGAGGCCACTTGGAGGTTCATCTGTTCCCTCAGGGTCACCTGGGCGGTGCAAATGAGTGTGGAGCGCCGAAAGGACTCGTGTAAACAGGAGGTAAGTGGTGTCACAGGTAAACGTCCAAGTGGCCTCAACGACTCTCAGAGAGAGTGCAAATGGCCAGATGACAGTAAGGGATATAAATCCTTCCGCCATTCAATCAGAACTGAAGAAGCTTCTGGGATGAGAAGTGACACAGCTTCCAGGAAAAAGCAAAGGAAGTCCTGCTGCTTTCTGGCTGACACCCCCCTTTCCCTTCATCCCAACTTAAGTGGGGAGACCAAAGCAGTGGGGGGAGGAGGTTTCTCTAGCAGATTGGGGGCGAGCAGGGGTGGGAGACGCCATATCCTCTGGCTTCCCTCCCCCTCCAGGCTTCTGCTGTCGTGGTTCCGACAGACGAAACTCTTCAACGAACTTCGAGGCAAAGAATCTTTATTCGAGTAGCACAGCTTCGGCACTGACACAGTCGAAGCCAAAAACTGGATTTCCCTCCCCTGAACACATAGTATCAAAGCACAATTCCCTCCTCCAGTTAACCGTCATAAGTCACATTCTCCAATTAGTTTGAAATGTAGGCCTTCCCTCCATTACTCCATTCTGCCATTTCTTATCATCTCTTTTTTCAAAAACCTTGGTTCACACACCAGTTACAGTATTGTTATGTCTAGCTAAACGCCCATGCACATTCCTCCTCCTCCCCCTCCCAGTATCCTCTAAGTCAGGGGTTCTCAACCTTGGCAACTTTAAGACTTGTGGACTTCAACTCCCAGAATTCCTCAGCCAGGAGTTGAAGTCCACAAGTCTTAAAGTTGCCAAGGTTGAGAACCCCTGCTCTAAGTCTAATTCTAAGAGTAAAACACAAGAAGGAAAATGGCTGCAACTCCATATGTTATCAAAGCAAAAACATCTGATGTTAGCAGCGTTGACATCTGCAAAAGCTGAAAGTCCCCATCCCCATCAAGGGATCTTGGGGCGGGGGGGGCAGATTTTAGCAGGTGGGGGCGAAATGAACTGTCTCAGCCTGCAACACTCGACTTCACGCGGCTCCTCAGTCTGTGTGAACTGCCGGGCCCAGCAGACCCCAATTTGTGAGGTTTATTCCACGCGAGCGACTTCAAGCGACAGTCAGCGCCCTTCTGCCTCCAGCTTCTTTCCTCCCCTCCCCACCAGAGGGGGGAGGCCTGTGAAATGGCTCTTTCCAAGCCCCGAAGGCCTCTGATTGCAGCCTTTTCTGACTCAAAGACCCTGCGGGATTCATGGCTCCCATGGCTCCCGTGGCTCAGATGAAATGTGGCTTAAAGAAGGCCTGTTGAAATCCCGTGCGATCAGAGGAGCAGGGAGGGCTCTGAATGGTGCTTGGAAAGTGGGGGGTGGGTTTTTTTTCAACTTGGGAAGTGGATGGATGGAGAAGAAATGAAAGACAGTTTCCAACACACACTCACATAGACACACACAAACACACACAACAAATTATATGGTGGGAGGTTTTCTTTCCCCTGATTCATCGTTCTCGTTCTTTCCATTCAGAATCTATTCGTTTATTTGGCATACATAGCGTGTCATACGTGCCCTTGCAATAGACATTAACATTTCTACATGCTTTTACTACATGCTGCATTTCCCCCCCCCAAAATAAGATTGAATCTTATATTAATTTTGGCTCCAAAAGATGCATTTGAGGGTTTGTTTTCCAGTTAGATCTTATTTTGGGGGAAAATGCGGTACTAAACGGGTCCGTCTGGCCGACAATCTTAACTGGGGCTTATTTTTGAGATGGGGCTTATATTCCAAGCATCCTGAAAAATCATGCTAGGCGTAGGGATAGGCAACCTTGGCTCTTTTATGACTCGTGGACTTCAACTCCCAGAATTCCTGAGCCAGCCTCACTGAGGGGAAAGGGAGAGGTTTCCAAGTGGAGCCAGGCTGGCTCAGGAATTCTGGGAGTTGAAGTCCACGAGTCATGAGGGGGCCATAGTTCCCCCATGCTGGCTCAGGAATTCTGGGCGTTGAAGTCCGCGAGTCATGAGGGGGCCATAGTTCCCCCAGGCTGGCTCAGGAATTCTGGGAGTTGAAGTCCACGAGTCACGAGGGGGCCATAGTTCCCCCATGCTGGCTGAGGAATTCTGGGAGTTGAAATCCACCAGTCATAAAAGAGCCGAGGTCGCCTACCCCTGCGCTAGGGCTTATATTCCAGTTAGGTCTTATTTTTGGGAAAACACGGTACTACATCCTGTGCAAAAGAGACAATCAACAAGCCCAGAAGGATCACAACTCCTCCCCCACCAGCACCCAGATGAGCAGATTAACTCCAAGATTAACATCAGACCAACAAGCAAGAAGTAAACCATACCCCAACCCAGGAACTGCCAAAGAAGTTAACCGTAAGCAGTCCAGCCAAAGAACTGCCAACATCACCCCACCCCCGACCGACAGGACAAGCCACCAGGACATCAATTGAGGGCAAACCGCACTCCTTACTAGCACTGATGATGTTACCTAGTTCCGTCATTAAAGGTCTGCAAGAAAACAAGCAAGCTCAGAGAGCGCCACACACCTTCTCCTCCTCCTCTTCCTTTCCTCTCCGCAAACCCCACTCGCTTCTAGTACTGATGATGTTCCCTAGATGGGTCATGGGAACGTCTGCAAGAAAACCAACAAGCTCAGAGAGCAGCAAGGACCCCACAGTTGTTGTTGTTGTCGTCGTCCTCCTCCTCCTCCTCCTCCTCCTCCTCCTCCTCCTCCTCCTCCTCCTCCTCATCCCAAGCCCCACTCGCTTCTAGTACTGATGATGTTCCCTAGATGGGTCATGGGAACGTCTGCAAGAAAACCAACAAGCTCAGAGAGCACCAGGGACCCCTTCTAAAGTGCTTCCAATTGGTGCTCTTCCCACTCAACCTTAACTCCAAGCAGATGCTGCCTTGGGCTCTGTGCTGTGGCGTTTGGGCCTGCCGGAGGCCCTCTTTAATCCAGGGAGGGGGGCCACCACTTCTCTGCTTCAGCTCAGACAATGCCCGCAGCCTGTCGGTCTCTGCTTTTGCTCCCTGCTGGATGCAGCCCCGTTCATAATGGCAGGACCGATGCTGCTATCAAATAAATCAGGCCGGGCATTTCATGTTTCCTGGGGAGCCAGATTCAGGGCCCAGCTGGGTCCACGGCTGCCACAGCCGCCGTGCCCGCTGATGAATCACAGCCCGAGTCCCGTGCCCAGGCCCAGCCAGGGCAGCGCCAGAAAGAAATTGTACGATGTGCCAAGGACCCCTGCTTGGCTTGGCTCTTGCTCGGATGGATGATGCTGCCTGTGCCGGGAACGCCACACGAACTCTGCCCCTGGCACAGCAGGATGGTGAGAACCCTCACAGTCCTCCTGCCCGGATTGGGCCTCCGGCTGAGAGCCCCATTTGTGGAAGCACACCCGTGATTAATTCGCGGCCGATGCAAATTACGCCGTTTGTGTCACGCGTGCTGGGAGATGGGTGGCCCCTTGGGGGATTCAGGAAGCTGCGCCTGGTTTCTTACCAAATGAAAAACTGAAGCCCCGGCTGGGGGGGGGACTCTTCGCCCCGTCTCTCTGGCGTTTCTTTCGTTCTCTGTCTGTGCCTCTGCGCCCTCTCTTTATTCTGTTTACGTGTAACTCAAGGGGGCAAATGTTATCCAATAGAACCTCCTCCTCCTCCCATTTGCCCGCTACAAAAATCCTGTGAGGTGGGCTGGCCGGAGAGAGAGGGACTGGCCCAAGGTCATGCCTAAGGCGGGACTAGAACTCACTGTCTCCTGGGGATTGATTGGGACAAAGTCACCCAGCTTTCATGCTTAAGGCGGAACTAGAACTCACGGCTTCCTGGGGATTGGCCCAAAGTCACCCAGCCAGCTTTCATGCTTCAGGCAGGACTAGAACTCACCGTCTCCTGGGGATTGGGACAAAGTCACCCAGCCGGCTTTCATGCCCATGGTGGGACTAGAACTCACCGTCTCCTGGGGATTTGCCCATAGTCACCCAGCCAGATTTGAACTTAAGGCAGAACGTGAACTCACTGCCCCTCACTTTGCGATACATTAGTGGGTTTGGGGTTGCAGTTTGGGCACTTGGTCTCTAAAAGGTTGGCCATCAATGTACTAGGGTTGCCTGCTTGAGCAGGGGGTTGGACTAGATGACCTCCAAGGTCCCTTCCAAAATTATTATTATTATTATTATTATTATTATTATTATTATTATTATTATTATTATTATTATTATTATTATTACTACTACTACTACTTTCTAGCCTGGTGCCCAAATCACCAGTCCAAGCTAGCTCTAGTTATATTGGAATAGCGTTTCTCCTCTTATAAACACTTAGAAAAGACAATTATTGTATTGCGTGGAATATTCTAGGGCAGTCTTCCCAAACCTGGGACCCTCCAAAACCCCCCTGAACTCCCGGCCAGCGCAGTCCTTGCCACCACAGGGAATTTATGTTGGGATAGAAAGCCTTAGTAGAATAAGGGAATATAGAATAGCAGAGTTGGAAGGGACCTTGGAGGTCATCTAGTCCAACCCCCTGCTCAAGCAGGAAACCCTATTACAGTGATGGCGAACCTTTTAGAGACCGAGTGCCCAAACGGCAACCCCCAAAGCCACTAATGCATCGCAAAGTGCCAGCGTGGCAATTGAATCTGAACACGGAGGTTTTCGTTTAGAAAAAAATAACTCACACATCAATATGTATTTTTCTTAAAAGAAAAACACAATAACAAAACTTTCAGTGATACAAACAACATTTCACTGAAAGGTCAAAGTTTGCATTTGGCATGCTTTTGAACAATTTAATGTGATTTTTGCTGTTGCATGCATGCTGATCATTTGTCTGGCCTTGGCTTATACTTTGTAAGTTTGAGAGCAACACATGCAGCACTCAGGTCATCTGTTAGTCTGTTTCTGATGTCAGATTTGATATAATTCAAAGCTGAAAAGAGCACGCTCCGGAGGCTTGTTTTGGCTAGGAAGGGGCTGGAGAAATGGCTTTTTTCCTACGAAAACTTAGCCAAAGACTGAGGCGCGCGTGCCCACAGAGAAGGCTCCAAGTGCCATCTCTGGCACGCATGCCATGGCTTCGCCACCACTACCCTATTACATAGAAACCCTGTAACGTAGATCTCAGCCTTGTTAAAGCACTGCCTAAATGTCACATCAGCTCTCCGTGTTATACAAGCCAGACTTCATTAGTGTAGTGTTTCTCCACCTTGGCAACCTGAATCCAAGTGTCTGAAAACGCCCGGGCCTCAGAGGAGGGAAGGGATCCTATCCATCAAGGCAAGAGAACTGTTGCTGGCTCCAGCAAAAAGAGCCAGGAACAACAATGAGGCAACACCCACAGACACGGGCAAAAAAATTGGGGGTTCCACTACTACATCTCTTTGTTAAAGTAGTGTTTCTCATCCTTGACCACTTGAAGCTGGGTGGACTTTAATTCCCAGAATTGCCCAGCCAGGCATTCCTGTTTCCCCCCGCCCCCCCGCCAACCCCTAGAAAGGAGAGATTGCAGAGAAAAGGATTATGAGAGAGTAAGCAGATCACAATGGGGATACACATCAACAGGAATGCATTGCTGAATGTAGTGCCGGAGAATTCTGGGTGTTGAAGTCCATGCATGCTGGCTGAGGATTCTGGGCATTCGAGTCCGCCCATCTTCAACTGGCCAATGCTGAGAAACATAATCCGAAGCAGCCAGTTTTATGCCACGTCAAAGGTTAAGGAAATGGCTCTAAGCTGTTTTCATGCTTCGGGGTGGCGTTCTCCAAAACGAGCATGGAAGGCTGACCACTTTCAGGCCAGAAAAATGTGCTCCCCAGACCCATGAACTTTCTTTCTCCTAATTCTGAGAAGAAAAAAAAGGCTGCTGAGACCCTTCCCCAGATGGGAGACTCATAAAAGTGATCCATCTTTCATCCTGATGGAGCCAGACGGGCTTAGCCAGCAATGTTCAGGCTGGATTAAAAACCTGAAGTTTTATTTCTCAGGACTCGTCTGGCTGAATCTGCCTTTTCTGAGGCTCGCCTGGAAAAGGTTCTTCCCTGAATGAGGATGATGGGCCCTGATTAGGCCTTGTGGGAGAGAGAGCTGCGTTAATCGATGGGGGTCCAAAGATCAGAACGAGTCAAGAAATTCTTCCAGGCCAGTGTTTTTCAATCTTGGCCACTTGGAGATGGGTGGACTTCAACGCCCAGAATTCACCAGCCAGCCATACCTATTTCTTTCTCCTGCCCCCTAGAGCAGGGGTTCTCAACCTTGGCCACTTTAAGACTTGTGGACTTCAACTCCCAGAATTCCTCAGCCAGCTTTGCTGGCTGAGGAATTCTGGCAGTTGAAGTCCACAAGTCTTAAAGTGGCCAAGGTTGAGAACCCCTGCCCTAGAGACTGCAGAAAAAGGGATTACAAGAGAATAAGTAGGCCACCGTGGAGATACACATCAAAAGGAATGCATTAGTGCCCGGGGATTCTGGATGTTGAAGTCCACGCATGCTGTCTAGGGCTCTTTGGGTACTGAAGTCCATCCTGGGGTTGGCTAGGGAATTCTGGGAGTGGAAGTCCATCCATCTCCAAGTGGCTGAGGTTGAGAAAGATTGCGGTAAGGTCTGAGGCTGGCTTATCCAAGAAGGAAAATGAATGCAACCTCTAGGAAACCCACTGTGGCCGAATCCTAGCTCTTTTGCAAGCATCATGGTTTGTATCCTGCTTACCTTCTCTTCCCCTTTCCCGTCCCAGATTTTGAGCCAGAGAAGCTCACGGGAACAGAGTCAGGCAGTCAACTAATTAGCTAAGAAAATACATGTTTCCCCTGCCCTCTCCAGGCTCCCTCCATGCTCTGCTCCAACGAGGAGGGGCCGGGAAAGCTTTTGCAATGATTTCTCTGCTCATTTCAGCAGAGATTTTTGCCCAGGATAAATATAGAAGCATATTTTAAGAACGCTTCACTTCTGACATGATGTTATTTTAATACCGGCTAATCAGGCCTAGATTCTTGTAACGCAATCCTGCTCAGTTGCAGCAAGGCTTGAGAAACATGGATTTCGACTCCCAGAATTCCCTTCAGACCAAAGGGAGGCACCCAAATCGAGTTGTCCTCAACTCATGAGCGTAACGGAGAAAGGCAATTCGGTTGCTAAGTGGGTCACTACATGACCGTGCCTGATTTTACAACAGGGGTCTTCCAACGTGGCCCTTTGATAACTGGTGGACTTCAACTCCCAGAATTCCTCAGCCAGGCACGTGTGTTGATCCGGTGACCATGGGGATGCTGCAATGGTCGTAAGCGTGGAAAAATGGTCATAAGTCACTTTTTTCAGTATAACTTTGATCGGTCATTAAACGGATGGACGACCTGTATGGCGCAGCGGTTACAGTGCAATAGTGCAGGCTACTTCTGCTGACTGCTGACTGCCACCAGTTGGGCAGTTCGATCCTGACCGGCTGAAGGCTGACTCAGCCTTCCGTCCTTCCGAGGTCGGTAAAATGAGGACCCAGATTGATGGAGGCCATAGGCTGACTCTGTAAACCGCTTAGAGAAAGGGCTGGAAAGGGCTGTGAAGCGGTAGATAAGTCTAAGGGCTATTGCCCTTCCTTCTTTCCTTCCTTCCTTCCTTCCTCTCTCCCTTTTCCTTCCTTCCTTCTTCTCTTTTCCTTCCTTCCTTCCTCTCTCCCTTTTTCTTCCTTTCTTCCTTCCCTCCTTCCCCTTTTTATTATTATTATTATTATTATTTATTCGATTTCTATGCCGCCCTATTCCGGAAAACTCAGGGCGGCTCACAACACAGTAGAAATCAACATATAAAAATACATGTAAATATAAAACCTCTTAATTTTTTTTTAAAAAACCAATCATTCAGCATACACACAGACATACATTTTCTTCCTTTCTTCCTTCCCTCCTTCCTCTTTTCCTTCCTTCCTTTCTTCCTTCCCTCCCTCCCTTCCTTCCTCCCTCCCTCTCTATTTTCCTTCTTCCTTCTTTCCTCCCTCTCCCTTTTCCTTCCTTCCTTCCTTCCTTCCTTCTTTCCTCCCTCTCCCTTTTCCTTCCTTCCTTCCTCCCACCCTCTTTATTTTCCTTCCTTCCTTTTTTCCTCCCTCTCCCTTTTCCTTCCTTCCTTCCTTCTTTCCTCCCTCTCCCTTTTCCTTCCTTCCTTCCTTCTTTCCTCCCTCTCCCTTTTCCTTCCTTCCTTTTTTCCTCCCTCTCCCTTTTCCTTCCTTCCTTCCTTCCTTCCTTCTTTCCTCCCTCTCCCTTTTCCTTCCTTCCTTCCTTCTTTCCTCCCTCTCCCTTTTCCTTCCTTCCTTCCTTCTTTCCTCCCTCTCCCTTTTCCTTCCTTCCTTCCTCCCTCTCCCTTTTCCTTCCTTCCTTCCTCCCTCTCCCTTTTCCTTCCTTCCTTCCTCCCACCCTCTCTATTTTCCTTCCTTCCTTCTTTCCTCCCTCTCCCTTTTCCTTCCTTCTTTCCTCCCTCTCCCTTTTCCTTCCTTCCTTCCTCCCACCCTCTCTATTTTCCTTCCTTCCTTCTTTCCTCCCTCTCCCTTTTCCTTCCTTCTTTCCTCCCTCTCCCTTTTCCTTCCTTCCTTTCTTTCCTCCCTCTCCCTTTTCCTTCCTTCCTTCCTTCTTTCCTCCCTCTCCCTTTTCCTTCCTTCCTTCCTTCTTTCCTCCCTCTCCCTTTTCCTTCCTTCTTTCCTCCCTCTCCCTTTTCCTTCCTTCCTTTCTTTCCTCCCTCTCCCTTTTCCTTCCTTCCTTCCTTCTTTCCTCCCTCTCCCTTTTCCTTCCTTCCTTCCTTCTTTCCTCCCTCTCCCTTTTCCTTCCTTCTTTCCTCCCTCTCCCTTTTCCTTCCTTCTTTCCTTCCACCCTCTCTATTTTCCTTCCTTCCTTCTTTCCTCCTTCTCCCTTTTCCTTCCTTCCTTCCTTCTTTCCTCCCTCTCCCTCTCCCTTTTCCTTCCTTCCTTCCTTCCTTCTTTCCTCCCTCTCCCTTTTCCTTCCTTCTTTCCTTCCACCCTCTCTATTTTCCTTCCTTCCTTCTTTCCTCCTTCTCCCTTTTCCTTCCTTCCTTCCTTCTTTCCTCCCTCTCCCTCTCCCTTTTCCTTCCTTCCTTCCTTCCTTCTTTCCTCCCTCTCCCTTTTCCTTCCTTCTTTCCTCCCTCTCCCTTTTCCTTCCTTCCTTCCTTCTTTCCTCCCTCTCCCTTTTCCTTCCTTCCTTCCTTCTTTCCTCCCTCTCCCTTTTCCTTCCTTCCTTCCTCCCTCTCCCTTTTCCTTCCTTCCTTCCTCCCTCTCCCTTTTCCTTCCTTCCTTCCTCCCACCCTCTCTATTTTCCTTCCTTCCTTCTTTCCTCCTTCTCCCTTTTCCTTCCTTCCTTCCTTCTTTCCTCCCTCTCCCTCTCCCTTTTCCTTCCTTCCTTCCTTCCTTCTTTCCTCCCTCTCCCTTTTCCTTCCTTCTTTCCTTCCACCCTCTCTATTTTCCTTCCTTCCTTCTTTCCTCCCTCTCCCTTTTCCTTCCTTCTTTCCTCCCTCTCCCTTTTCCTTCCTTCCTTCCTCCCACCCTCTCTATTTTCCTTCCTTCCTTCCTCCCTCTCCCTTTTCCTTCCTTCTTTCCTTCCACCCTCTCTATTTTCCTTCCTTCCTTCTTTCCTCCTTCTCCCTTTTCCTTCCTTCCTTCCTTCTTTCCTCCCTCTCCCTCTCCCTTTTCCTTCCTTCCTTCCTTCCTTCTTTCCTCCCTCTCCCTTTTCCTTCCTTCTTTCCTTCCACCCTCTCTATTTTCCTTCCTTCCTTCTTTCCTCCTTCTCCCTTTTCCTTCCTTCCTTCCTTCTTTCCTCCCTCTCCCTCTCCCTTTTCCTTCCTTCCTTCCTTCCTTCTTTCCTCCCTCTCCCTTTTCCTTCCTTCTTTCCTCCCTCTCCCTCTCCCTTTTCCTTCCTTCCTTCCTTCCTTCTTTCCTCCCTCTCCCTTTTCCTTCCTTCTTTCCTCCCTCTCCCTTTTCCTTCCTTCCTTTCTTTCCTCCCTCTCCCTTTTCCTTCCTTCCTTCCTCCCACCCTCTCTATTTTCCTTCCTTCCTTCTTTCCTCCCTCTCCCTTTTCCTTCCTTCTTTCCTTCCACCCTCTCTATTTTCCTTCCTTCCTTCTTTCCTCCCTCTCCCTTTTCCTTCCTTCTTTCCTTCCACCCTCTCTATTTTCCTTCCTTCCTTCTTTCCTCCCTCTCCCTTTTCCTTCCTTCTTTCCTTCCACCCTCTTTATTTTCCTTCCTTCCTTTTTTCCTCCCTCTCCCTTTTCCTTCCTTCCTTTCTTTCCTCCCTCTACCTTTTCCTTCCTTCCTTCCTCCCACCCTCTCTATTTTCCTTCCTTCCTTCTTTCCTCCTTCTCCCTTTTCCTTCCTTCCTTCCTTCTTTCCTCCCTCTCCCTCTCCCTTTTCCTTCCTTCCTTCCTTCTTTCCTCCCTCTCCCTCTCCCTTTTCCTTCCTTCCTTCCTTCCTTCTTTCCTCCCTCTCCCTTTTCCTTCCTTCTTTCCTCCCTCTCCCTTTTCCTTCCTTCCTTCCTTCTTTCCTCCCTCTCCCTTTTCCTTCCTTCCTTCCTCCCACCCTCTCTATTTTCCTTCCTTCCTTCTTTCCTCCCTCTCCCTTTTCCTTCCTTCTTTCCTCCCTCTCCCTTTTCCTTCCTTCCTTTCTTTCCTCCCTCTCCCTTTTCCTTCCTTCCTTCCTCCCACCCTCTCTATTTTCCTTCCTTCCTTCTTTCCTCCCTCTCCCTTTTCCTTCCTTCTTTCCTTCCACCCTCTCTATTTTCCTTCCTTCCTTCTTTCCTCCCTCTCCCTTTTCCTTCCTTCTTTCCTTCCACCCTCTCTATTTTCCTTCCTTCCTTCTTTCCTCCTTCTCCCTTTTCCTTCCTTCCTTTCTTTCCTCCCTCTCCCTTTTCCTTCCTTCCTTCCTCCCACCCTCTCTATTTTCCTTCCTTCCTTCTTTCCTCCCTCTCCCTTTTCCTTCCTTCTTTCCTTCCACCCTCTCTATTTTCCTTCCTTCCTTCTTTCCTCCCTCTCCCTTTTCCTTCCTTCTTTCCTTCCACCCTCTTTATTTTCCTTCCTTCCTTCTTTCCTCCCTCTCCCTTTTCCTTCCTTCTTTCCTTCCACCCTCTCTATTTTCCTTCCTTCCTTCTTTCCTCCCTCTCCCTTTTCCTTCCTTCTTTCCTTCCACCCTCTCTATTTTCCTTCCTTCCTTCTTTCCTCCCTCTCCCTTTTCCTTCCTTCCTTCCTTCTTTCCTCCCTCTCCCTTTTCCTTCCTTCCTTCCTCCCACCCTCTCTATTTTCCTTCCTTCCTTCTTTCCTCCCTCTCCCTTTTCCTTCCTTCTTTCCTTCTTTCCTCCCTCTCCCTCTCCCTTTTCCTTCCTTCCTTCCTTCCTTCTTTCCTCCCTCTCCCTTTTCCTTCCTTCTTTCCTCCCTCTCCCTTTTCCTTCCTTCCTTCCTTCTTTCCTCCCTCTCCCTTTTCCTTCCTTCCTTCCTTCTTTCCTCCCTCTCCCTTTTCCTTCCTTCCTTCCTCCCACCCTCTCTATTTTCCTTCCTTCCTTCTTTCCTCCCTCTCCCTTTTCCTTCCTTCTTTCCTTCTTTCCTCCCTCTCCCTCTCCCTTTTCCTTCCTTCCTTCCTTCCTTCTTTCCTCCCTCTCCCTTTTCCTTCCTTCTTTCCTCCCTCTCCCTTTTCCTTCCTTCCTTCCTTCTTTCCTCCCTCTCCCTTTTCCTTCCTTCCTTCCTTCTTTCCTCCCTCTCCCTTTTCCTTCCTTCCTTCCTTCTTTCCTCCCTCTCCCTCTCCCTTTTCCTTCCTTCCTTCCTTCCTTCTTTCCTCCCTCTCCCTTTTCCTTCCTTCCTTCCTCCCACCCTCTCTATTTTCCTTCCTTCCTTCTTTCCTCCCTCTACCTTTTCCTTCCTTCCTTCCTCCCACCCTCTCTATTTTCCTTCCTTCCTTCTTTCCTCCCTCTCCCTTTTCCTTCCTTCTTTCCTTCCACCCTCTCTATTTTCCTTCCTTCCTTCTTTCCTCCCTCTCCCTTTTCCTTCCTTCCTTCTTTCCTCCCTCTCCCTTTTCCTTCCTTCCTTCCTTCTTTCCTCCCTCTCCCTTTTCCTTCCTTCCTTCCTTCTTTCCTCCCTCTCCCTCTCCCTTTTCCTTCCTTCCTTCCTTCCTTCTTTCCTCCCTCTCCCTTTTCCTTCCTTCTTTCCTCCCTCTCCCTTTTCCTTCCTTCCTTCCTTCTTTCCTCCCTCTCCCTTTTCCTTCCTTCCTTCCTCCCACCCTCTCTATTTTCCTTCCTTCCTTCTTTCCTCCCTCTCCCTTTTCCTTCCTTCTTTCCTCCCTCTCCCTTTTCCTTCCTTCCTTCCTTCTTTCCTCCCTCTCCCTTTTCCTTCCTTCCTTCCTTCTTTCCTCCCTCTCCCTCTCCCTTTTCCTTCCTTCCTTCCTTCCTTCTTTCCTCCCTCTCCCTTTTCCTTCCTTCTTTCCTCCCTCTCCCTTTTCCTTCCTTCCTTCCTTCTTTCCTCCCTCTCCCTTTTCCTTCCTTCCTTCCTCCCACCCTCTCTATTTTCCTTCCTTCCTTCTTTCCTCCCTCTCCCTTTTCCTTCCTTCTTTCCTCCCTCTCCCTTTTCCTTCCTTCCTTTCTTTCCTCCCTCTCCCTTTTCCTTCCTTCCTTCCTCCCACCCTCTCTATTTTCCTTCCTTCCTTCTTTCCTCCTTCTCCCTTTTCCTTCCTTCCTTCCTTCTTTCCTCCCTCTCCCTTTTCCTTCCTTCCTTCCTCCCACCCTCTCTATTTTCCTTCCTTCCTTCTTTCCTCCTTCTCCCTTTTCCTTCCTTCCTTCCTTCTTTCCTCCCTCTCCCTTTTCCTTCCTTCTTTCCTTCCACCCTCTCTATTTTCCTTCCTTCCTTCTTTCCTCCTTCTCCCTTTTCCTTCCTTCCTTCCTTCTTTCCTCCCTCTCCCTTTTCCTTCCTTCCTTCCTCCCACCCTCTCTATTTTCCTTCCTTCCTTCTTTCCTCCCTCTCCCTTTTCCTTCCTTCTTTCCTCCCTCTCCCTTTTCCTTCCTTCCTTCCTTCTTTCCTCCCTCTCCCTTTTCCTTCCTTCCTTCCTCCCACCCTCTCTATTTTCCTTCCTTCCTTCTTTCCTCCCTCTCCCTCTCCCTTTTCCTTCCTTCCTTCCTTCCTTCCTTCCTTCCTTCCTTCCTTCCTTCCTTCCTTCCTTCCTTCCTTCCTTCCTTCCTTCACTCTCAGTGGTTAGAATGCAGTATTGCAGTCCGATTCTGCCCACAGCCTGGAGTTTGATCCTGACTGGTTCAAGGCCAACTCAGCCTTCCATCCCTTCTGAGGTCGGTAAAATGAGGACCCAGATTCTTGGGGGCGGGGGCGGGGGGGGCACAACAGGTTGACTCTGTAAACCACTCAAGAGAGGGCTGGAAAGGACTGTGAAGCGGTATATAAGTCTAAGTGCTAAGTGCTATTCTGTAAGCGTGTTGGTGACGTGGACCCACCTGGCGATGAGAGCGGAGGCAGACCCAGTTTTTGGAGGGGCTTCCAAGCCCCTCCCCCGGTTTCCAGGAGAGCGTTGGATCTCCAGATTGGGGGAAGAATCCACCACCCCAACCCCGTAGGCTGAGCGGTGCGCATCCATGCGCGGGAAAGCCATTTCTCCCCTCCAGGGCCGTGTTTTGTTTTGTTTTTGTGAGCACAAATATTCTTTTTTTTCTTTTTTAACATTTTTTATTAATAGATATATATTTGTACATGTAAACCAGGAAAAGATTCAAGTTAACTGCTATTCAACTTAATACAATCGATTTAAATTTTGAGGAGAGGAGAGGAGCCCATCAATCCTTGTCAGGGGTGGAATTAACTTTTGTGCCCATTTACTTGGAAAAGGACTCTGGTGTCCCCTAAAGAACAATTCTGAGCCCTCAATGATTGACAGGAGAAGGGCTGTCAGTCTGCAGAGGCTGTAAAAAAGAAGCAGAGAAGAGATTCTCGGATGAAAAGAGAGCTGGGAACTGACCAGGCCAGCTTCCTAGGACCCCCCCCCCCCCGCTATGGCCGAAGGGTCTCCATCCGAGTAATCCAGCTACTCTTGCGGCAAATGGCAGGTTGGGGAAGGGAGCAGCTCCTTTGGAACACAGAACATAGAACAATAGGGTTGGAAGGGACCTTAAAGGTCTTCTAGTCCAACCCCCTGCCTGTGGCAGGAGATCCTGACCTATCCCATTCTGGACTTTCTTTGGCCTTGGTGGCATGGATACACATGATCATAAAAGAGTACTAGAGTAACAAAACAGAATAATAGAGTTGAAAGGAACCCTGGAGGTCCTCCAGTCCAACCCCATCCCACACAGCCAAGCACAAGGTCCTATATGATTTCAGACAAATGGCTGTCCAGTCTCTCCTTAAGATCCTCCAGTGATGGAGCACCCACAACTCCAGAAGGCAAGTCTTTCCAAAGGTTAATTGTTCCCCATTATCAGGAAGTTTCTCCTTAGTTCTATAGGTTGCTTCTCTCCTTGATGAGTTTCCATCTATTTGTTTCCTGTCCTGCCTTCAGGCGCTTTGGGGAATAGCTTGACTCCCTCTTCTTTGGGGCAGCTCCTGAGATACTGGGAGGCTGCTATCCTGTCCCCCCTCATCCTTCTCTTCATTAAACTAGACATAGTCAATTCCAGAAGCCGTTCCTTGTATGGTTTAGCCTCCATTCCCCTGATCATCTCTGTTGCTCTTCTCTGTACTCTTTCTAGAGTCTCAACATTTTTTTACATTGTGGTGACCAAAACTGGATGCAGCATTCCAAGTGTGGCCTTACCAAGGCCTTGTAAAGGGGTATTAACCCTTCACCTGATCTTGATTCTGTCCCCCTGTTAATGCAGCCCAGCACTGTGTTGGCCTTTTTGGCAGCTGCAGCCCACGGCTGGCTCACAGTTAAGTGATTGTCCACTAGGATTCCGAGGTCCCTCTCACAGTTGCTACTATTGAGCAAGGTACCACCTATACAAGGGGTAGGCAACCTTGGCTCTTTTATGAGGTGGACTTCAACTCCCAGAATTCCTGAGCCAGCATGGGGGAACTATGGCCCCCTCATGACTGGTGGACTTCAACTCCCAGAATTCCTAAGACAGCATGGGGGAACTATGGCCCCCTCATGACTGGTGGACTTCAACTCCCAGAATTCCTGAGCCAGCATGGGGGAACTATGGCCCCCCTCATGACTCGTGGACTTCAACTCCCAGAATTCCTGAGCCAGCATGGGGGAACTGTGGCCCCTTCATAACTGGAGGACTTCAGCTCCCAGAATTCCTCAGCCAGCATGGGGGAACTATGGCCCCTTCATAACTGGAGGACTTCAACTCCCAGAATTCCTGAGCCAGCATGGGGGAACTATGGCCCCCTCATGACTGGTGGACTTCAACTCCCAGAATTCCTAAGACAGCATGGGGGAACTATGGCCCCCTCATGACTGGTGGACTTCAACTCCCAGAATTCCTGAGCCAGCATGGGGGAACTATGGCCCCCCTCATGACTCGTGGACTTCAACTCCCAGAATTCCTGAGCCAGCATGGGGGAACTGTGGCCCCTTCATAACTGGAGGACTTCAGCTCCCAGAATTCCTCAGCCAGCATGGGGGAACTATGGCCCCTTCATAACTGGAGGACTTCAACTCCCAGAATTCCTGAGCCAGCATGGGGGAACTATGGCCCCCTCATGACTCGTGGACTTCAACTCCCAGAATTCCTAAGACAGCATGGGGGAACTATGGCCCCCTCATGACTGGTGGACTTCAACTCCCAGAATTCCTGAGCCAGCATGGGGGAACTATGGCCCCCTCATGACTGGTGGACTTCAACTCCCAGAATTCCTGAGCCAGCATGGGGGAACTATGGCCCCCTCATGACTGGTGGACTTCAACTCCCAGAATTCCTGAGCCAGCATGGGGGAACTATGGCCCCCTCATGACTCGTGGACTTCAACTCCCAGAATCCCTGAGCCAGCTTGGGGGAACTATGGTCCCCTCATGACTCGTGGACTTCAACTCCCAGAATTCTTGAGCCAGCATGGGGGAACTGTGGCCCCTTCATGACTCGTGGACTTCAACTCCCAGAATCCCTGAGCCAGCTTGGGGGAACTATGGTCCCCTCATGACTCGGGGACTTCAACTCCCAGAATCCCTGAGCCAGCCATGCTGAGGGGAAAGGGGGAGGTTTCCAAACTGAGCCATGCTGGCTCAGGAATTCTGGGAGTTGAAGTCCACCAGTCATAAAAGAGCCGAAGTTGCCCACCCCTGCCCTATACTATACCTGTGCATTTGATTTTTTCTGCCTAAGTGTAAAACCTGACTTTTCTCACCCCTGAGTTTCATTTTGTCAGATAGGGTCCAGTCTTCAAGTCTGTCCAAGTCCTTCTGGATCAGGACCCTAACCCTTTTAAAGTGTTGCCATTTAGGCCCCCTTAAGAGGTAAGGACTTCCACTCCCAGAATCCCCCAACCGGCTACGATCTGCCGGCTGGGGCAGTCCTTTCCAGCTTGGGGAAGTCCAAGACTTCCCCAGAACTGCTGGTGTTGGGAAACAGATTTGGGAGTGGGGGGGGAGGACAGAGCCCCCAAGGTCTCCCCAGAAATTCTCCCCAGTGTCTTGAGCCTCTTCCAGCCGTCCTTCCTCCTAGTTTTTAGGATCAGGCCCGTTTGCCCGTGACCTTGGCCCACTCTTTAAACAAGAGACCATCTCAGCCTCCAGAAAGGCAATGGGGACCCTTCCCCACCCGCTGCGATTATGGGGAAGAGAGGCAGTGGCTTCAGGGCGGGTAATAAACCTGATTTATTGACCCAGCCCCAGAACAGCATCTGCAGCTAGTGAGCAAGTCTTAAATTTCATTAGGTGATAAATTCCAACAGCCAAACCATTTGCTAGGAAAGCTAATTAGCTGGCGACTTCAGGGCCCTGCCAGGGAGAGAGGCTGCCCCCACCCTGGGGGTCTCCTTAATGGATAGGGACAGGGGGAGGCGGAAAGGGGACCAAGGGGAGAGCTAGGGGAGGGGGCAAAGGCTGGGTGGGAGGCTGTCTCTGTCCTTTTCTGCAGTTTATTCAGATGATGATGATGATGATGATAATAATAATAATAATAAAGTTGGAAGGGATCTTGGAGGTCATCTAGTCCAACCCCCTGCTCAGGCAGGAAACCCTATACCATTTCAGACAAATGACCATCCAGTCTTTTCTTAAAAACTTCCAGCACCTGCCACATAACACCCCGGACTTAACAATTGTTGATAAGAAAGACAAAAAAGTCTGGATAGCGGACGTGGTAGTGCCTGGAGACAGCAGAATAGACAAGAACTGGAGAAGATCACAAAATACAAAGACCTACAAATAGAAATAGAAAGACTGGGGCAAAGGCAAGCAAGGGGTAGCATCAATAGTCATAGGCGCCTTGGGTGCCATCCCAAAACAGCTGGAGCACCACTTGGACACCATCATCGGCATTGACAGATTCCCATTAGTCAATTGCAAAAGGCAGCCTTACTAGGAACTGCTTCCATCCTGCGACGAGATCTGTGATACCATCAAACATCCACATCTGCCTATCCCAGGTCCTTGGGAAGGACTCGATAGGTAGACAAAATGCCAAATCCAGTCTGAACATCTGGCTGACTGTGCGATGATCCATAATAATAAAGTTGGAAGGGACCTTGGAGGTCATCTTCTCCAACCCCACCCCCCCCCCTGCTCAGGCAGGAAAGCCTATACCATTTCAGACAAATGACTATCCAATCCCTTCTTTAAAACTTCCAGGACTGGGGCAACGGTGCGCGTGCCCACAGAGGGCTCTGAGTGCCACCTCTGGCACCCTTGCCGTAGGTTCGCCACCACTGGCCTATACCGTTTCGGACAAATGGCTGTCCAGTCTCTTCTTAAAAACTTGCAGTGTTGGAGCGGTAGATAAACTCAGTAGTAAATGGCAAAATGTAGAATGTTCTCGGCTCACTTCCTAGCTGGTAGCAGATGATGCAGAAAACTTCTGCACATCCCTCATTGCTTGTCAAAGTGGAAAATAAGGTTGGGTGGTCAATTAGTTTGGGAGGCAAAATGTTCTATTGAAATGCTTGTGTACATCTTTTGTGGAACCGACTTATTTGTGCTATGATGTGCTGTATGGGGAATGTTGTACACATTCCTGTAAAAGACCTATAATGGGTGTTGTGTTGTAGTAGATCAATAATGTGTATATTATTGATTGACCAATATTGGGGACTGGCAGCATTGTCATATTTTAAAATAGTAAGTATCTGCTGGTGTAATAGAAAAGTTGCAGTGTTGTAGAATAGTAAGTATCTGCTTACGCAGCGGAGCTGTAGTATTGGGAACTATTCAGCACCGGCTCAAGACGCAGGAGGGGAGGGGTGTTATGTCCTGTGCTTGATTGATGGGAACAGGTGCAGGGCGCTGCACTGAGACCCGGGCAGACCACGTGGCCTGCCAAGCTAGACTTAGCATCTAGAATTATTGCGCGTGTGTTTGGGTGGGAGAATAAGTTGCATTCATTGGCTGACAACGCCCTAAGCTGTATGTATAAATAGGGTTGCAGCCATTTTGTTCTGAGTTCTGTTTAGCTGCAAATACAGAAGTACCTGTTTGTTACTCCTGCCTCGTTCAATGCCTACCAACGCAAGAAACAGAACAGGTACCACCTTGGTTTTGTGTATGTGTGTCTTGCAAACAGCCCCGAATTGGCAGCTAGAAGAGATCAGCATCACACGCTGCATCTCTGCCACAAAGGATATCAGCTATAGACCAAAAGTGGACCTCTGTGCCTTTTTCTCTGCTCTGACCCCACCCCCCCACCCCCACATGCACACACACCACAAATGTTCCTGGAACATACAGAGCTGGCGAGGTCTGCAAGCTTGCCGTTTTTGCGCAAGGATGCCAATTCTGTGTATGTTGGCAGCAATGTTGCGTGTGAGGGTACATTGCAAGCAAGCAAGCCTGGATCTGGAGAGGTGCTTGTTTGACTGATTGTAGGTTGTGCGTTTTTTTTATGATGTGTGCGAATCCCCCACCTCGGAGTGATGATCTTAAAAATCAGCCCTGCTCATTCCCTGGTAAATTGCTCCCCCCCCCGCATGTGCCAGGCTTTCTTCCGAGGTGTGTGTGTGTGTGTGTGTGTGTGTGTGTGTGTGTGTGTCATGGGGATCCATAAATATCACTTTGCAAAAGAGAGAAAAAGAAGGTGACACAATTCTTGGCAAAGTCACAAACTTGCTAAGTGAGAAACGGGGATCCCTCTCCTTCGGATGGCCTTAGAAGCAGCCTGCAAAAATTATTACTATTATTATTATTATTATTATTATTATTACTACTACTACTACTACTACTACTACTACTACTACTACTACTACTACTACTACTTTTTGCTTGGCAGGTGCCAAGTGCAAACAGCCCAGGGTGCCTGCTGTGTCTTTAACAACAGGGCAACCCTCTCCCTCCCCTATTTTCCCTGCAACAATAACCCTGTGAGGTGGGCTGGGCTGGGTAAGAAGGACTGGCCCAAAGTCACCCAACGGTTTTTCACGGCTAAGGCAGAACTAGAACTCACCGTTTCCTGGCGATTGGGCCAAAATCACCCAGCTTGGCACCTTAGCCGCTAGACTAGAGCCAACAGGGTCTCCTTAGGATCATAGAATAGGGATGGGAGGGACCTTGGAGATCATCTATCCCAGCCCCTACCCAGGGAAGCCTTCTCTCTCTCTCTCTCTCTCTCTCTCTCTCTCTCTCACACACACACACACACACACACACACACACACACACACCTCTCTTCTGCTCTGCTTTCTCTACCCCCAAGTGGCAAAGGTGACAGGCAGCAACCTCTGCCAAATGCTTCCTCTACAATTAGCTGGGGTTCTAGGCATTCAAATGGTCATCCAAGTGGGCACCATGATTATTATTATTATTATTATTATTATTATTATTATTATTATTAATAATAATAATAATAATAATAATAATAATAATAATAATAATAATAATAATAATAATAATAATAATTTGCACGGTGACATCCAAGCCCCAGCAACCCAGAGGGTGGGTAGGGTGGGGGAGCCCGCCTTAGGATCATAGCAAGTGGGGATGGGAAACCTCAGAGGTCATCTATCCCAGCCACTTGTCCCTGGCATGCACACACACCCACACACACGACCCTTCTGCTCTGCTCTCTGTGCCCGCAGGTGGTGGAGGGCAGCAACCTCCCCCAACGTCCTCCCTCTAGGCCAGCGGTTCTCAACCTTCCGAGTGCCGCGACCCCTTAATACAGTTCCTCGTGTTGTGGTGACCCCCAACCATAACATTATTTTCGTTGCTACTTCATAATTGTGATTCTGCTACTGTTGGGAATCGTAATGTAAATATCTGATATGCAGGGTGCATTTTCATATGTTACAAACTGAACATAATTAAAGCATAGTGATTAATCACAAAAACAATATGTAATTATATATTGTGAACTATTTATTTCTAATTACAAATAAATGAAATTTTGTCTTGAAGCATGGGTGCCGAATCACACCTTCAGCTGCTCCACCTATGGCTCTGAAGGGGGACCTGACCTTTCCTCTTCTCCCCCTGCCCTACAACACACACACACACACACACACACACAAACACACACACATTTTCCAGGGTCATGTGATCGCCTTTCGCAACTTTCTGACTAGCAGCATTAGTGGGGAAACCAGATTCACTTAAGAACCATGTTACTAATTTAATCTTTCTCTCCCTTTCTCCCTCCCTCCCTCTCTCTCTCTCTTTCCCTCTCTCTCTCCATTTCTCTCTCCTCTTTCTCTTTCCCTTTCTCTCCCTCTCTCTCTCTCCCTTCCTCTCTCTCCTTTTCTCTTTCTCCCTCTCTCTCCCTCTTTCTCTCCCTCTCTCTCCATTTCTCTCTCCTCTTTCTCTTTCCCTTTCTCTCCCTCTCTCCCTTTCTCTTTCTCCCTCTCTTTCCCTCTTTCTCTCCCTCTCTCTCCATTTCTCTCTCCTCTTTCTCTTTCCCTTTCTCTCCCTCTCTCCCTTTCTCTTTCTCCCTCTCTCTTTCCCTCTTTCTCTCCCTCTCTCCATTTCTCTCTCCTCTCTTTCCCTTTCTCTCTCTCTCTCTCTCTCCCTCTCTCTCTCTCCCTCTCTCTTTCTCCCTCTCTCTCTCTCCCTCTCTCTTTCTCCCTCTCTCTCTCCATTTCTCTCTCCTTTCTCTTTTCCTTTCTCTCCCTCTCTCTCTCTTCCTTCCTCTCTCTCCCTTTCTCTTTCTCTCTCTCTCCCTCTTTCTCTCCCTCTCTCTCTCCATTTCTCTTTCTCCCTCTTTCTTTCTCCCCATCTTTCTCTCCCTCCCTCCCTCCCTTCCTCTCTGTCCGATCTGGGATCGGTTTGGAGATGTGGAACTTTTGACCAGTTCCGACCCTCTGTTGTGGAGGTTATTGACTGGGTACGAGCCGTCTGGGGGGCTTGGGTGGCCCAGCCAGCTACAAAGGTTGGAGGAGAACCTGGGACGGACGTCCACGAAAGCCCCGAGCCTCTCTAGCTGCCAAATAAAGCCAGGGCGAGCAGGCCGGCCAGCCAGGCGGCTGGCTGGTGCGAGCGAGCGGGCAGCCCACCCGTCTCTTAAGCGCGCCGGCTTCCCTGGGCGAGTGGCGGCTCTCACCTGCCTCTTTCTTCCGTCAGCGGCAATAAAGGTGGGGGCGGGGGTTGGTCCCTGTCCCCCAATGGCACTAAAAGGCAGAATCGTCGCCGGGGGAGCGAAAATAATAATAATAATAATAATAATAATAATAATAATAATAATAATAATAATAATAATAATAATAATAATAATAATAATAATAATAATAATAATAATAATAATAATAATAATAAAGTTCGGAGGAACCTTGGAGGTCATCTAGTCCAACCCCCTGCTCAGGCAGGAAACCCTATACCATTTCGGACAAATGGCTGTCCAGTCTCTTCTTTAAAACTTGCAGTGTTGGAGTGTTCACCGCTTCTGGAGGCAGGTAGTTCCACTGGTGAATTGTTCTAACTGTCAGGAAGTTTCGCCTTAGTTCTAAATTGCTTCTCTCCTTGGTCAGTTTCCATACGTTGCTTCTTGTCCAGCCTTCAGGGGCTTTGGGGAATAGCTTGACTCCCTCTTCTTTGGGGCAGCCCCCGAGATACTGGAACACTGCTATCATGTCCCCCCTGGTCCTTCTCTTCCTTAAACTAGACCTGCCCAATTCCTTCAAGCATTCATTGTACAGTTTATCCTCCAGTCCCCTGATCCTCTTTGTTGCTCTTCTCTGTACTTTTTCTAGAGTCTCAACGTCTTTTTTTACATCGTGGTGACCAAAACCGGCTGCCGTATTCCAAGTGTGGCCTTACCAAGGCCTTGTAAAGTGGTATTAACTCTTCACGTGATCTTGATTCTGTCCCTCTGTGAATGCAGCCCAGCACTGCGTTGGCCTTTTTGGCAGCTGCAGCACACGGCTGGCTCCTATTTAGGGCGAGGCTGGCTCGCCAAGCTCGGAGGGAAGGAGGCTCCCTCGCTTGCTCCACACAGCCCCGCCGCCCTCTCGGCCCAGCGTGAGGGGAAGCGGCGAGGCGAAGTAGCGGGCATTGCTGCCACGGGGGTAGGAGCCAGAGGAGGCGGGCGCCGACGCAGTCGCCCCCGGAGGCCTGCGGGAGCGGTGAGCTACCAAGGGCCGCTCAGGCAGAGAGACTCGAGGGCTGTGACGGGACAGGAGCCCCCCCCAATATCCCGCCTTTGGATTGGCGCGACTGGGAGCGCTTCGTGAGAGTCCCCCCACCTGCCCTCCAGCGGTTGGTGAGAAGCTCCCGCCTCAGTGTAGTCTGGACAACGGGGAGGGGGTTTGGCGACCCCTGTGAAAGGGTCGCGACCCTTTGGTTGAGAACCGCTGCTCTAGAAGAAGCTGGGCTTCTGGGCATTCAAGTGGTCATCCAAACAGGCATCATCATCATCGTCATTGTTGTTGTTATTTATTCAATTTCTTTGTTGCCCATCTCACTGCATCCGAGCCCAGGAAGCCAGAGGGTGGGGCAAGGGAGGAGCCCGCCTTAGGGTCATCGCAGAGCGGCAGAAGGGAACCTCGGAGGTCATCTATCCCAACCCACCCCTGACCCTTCTGCTCTGCTTTCTCTCTCTCCCCCTCCTCCAGGTGGTGAAGGTGGCGGGCAGCAACATCTCGCACAAGCTGCGCCTCTCACGGGTCAAGCCGGCCGACGAAGGGACCTACGAGTGCCGCGTGATCGACTTCAGCGACCGGCCGGCACGGCACCACAAGGTCAAGGCGTACCTGCGGGTGGAAGCCGAGGACAGCGCCCCCTCCGCCCACCGCCGCCCCCTGCAGGACACCCAGCTGCTGCTCCTGGCCGCTGGGCAGACCCCTGAGCGCGGCAGGCCGGCCGCCCCCCGGCCGCCCCACCCGCCCCGCCTGGCCAAGGAGCTCAAGAAGCGCTCGCTGGACGAAGCCCCTGCCTGCACCCGCTAGAGACCCCCACCCACCCATCCACGCCCAGCGCTGGAGTCTGGACCAGACCGCCTAAGTCACGCTGGGTGCCGCGCCCCCCAAGGAGGTCTCCAGCTCCGCGACCCCTCCCCGCCCGGCCACCCTGGACTGGGGTGTGGGGTCATCTCCCACCCACCCCTCCTAGACCCTGCTGCCCACGAACTTGCTGCGGATTGCTCGCAACTGGACTCACCTGTAAATAGCCCCCATCTGCACCCCTATCTGCACCCCCCCGTCCCCAGTGGGCAAGGGGGTATCGCTGACGTTGGGGGAGCCCAGCAGGAAGCCAGAGACGGCGAGGGGGGATGAGTGGGTGGGAATTTGGGGAAGGGGATACCTGGGGGCTGGGGAAGGCACCCCACCACCTCCACCACACACTCGCACACACAGACACACAGACACAGACCCGCATCCTCTTCCGCGGGACGGGGAACTTGACCCCGGCTGCATTCACACAACACGCAGGTTGGTGTCCGGCTTCCTTAGGATTTCCGCCGCTCCGTGTCTTTTGCGCGCACCCGCCCCGTGGAGGGAGAGGAGGGGGGGCTGGTGGATGGTCCCCGGTGTATTTTGTTCGTCCCACTTTGCGGGAGGGGAGGGGGTTAGCATGTCGTGTGAACTCAGCCCTAGAGCCTCCGCGCTGGAGCTTCCGAATTGCTTGTGCTTCTTCCCCCCCCCTTTCTTTACAAAAAACAAACACACAAAAAAGGAATATTTACGCTTCTTCCCATTTTCTTCTTCTTCTGATTATTCATATACCTGTGACGTGTTTCTGTTGCACTCTTGGGCCAAAAGAGAGAAATAAAAATTAAAAAAAACAGCGGGACAAAAAAAAAGTGGGGGGCTGGGTGGGTGGGTTGGGGGGGTCTCAAATTTCCAGGACTGCTTTGTATTCCGAGGGTTTATTTATTCATTTTTACAAAATAGTATCCGAAGCTTTTCTTGCCTGGGGTTTGGGGTTCGCTTCTACTTGGGTGTGTGTGTGTGTGTGTGTGCTGCAAAACCTTGGGACCCCCCCCTTTTTAGAAAGGATGCAATCTGAGGACCCCCCTCCCCTTCCCACACATATTTCCTGGGGTGGAAAAGAGGATTGAGGGGTGCAGTTGATTCCACACATACACACACACACACGTTTTAAGGAAGTCCTTGCTTTCCTCCGGATCCTTTGGCCTGGCTTCCTCTGGGCTCTTTTCTGCAACTGGGGGGGGGCAGAGAAGGCAGGCTTTATTGGCAACCAGGACGGGCAGACCCCTGAACAGACAATCATTGCTGGTTTGATTCTATCAGCCCCCTCTTCCTCCCTTCTGCATCCTTTGTACGTATTTGTATTGGGGTATATCTACATCAGAGTTTCTGAACTCAGCAGCTTTAAGACAGGTGAACTTCAACTCCCAGAATTCCCCAGCCAGCATGGCTACGCTGGCTGGGGAATTCTGGGAGTTGAAGTCCAGCCATCCTAAAGTTATGCTGGCTTAAAGCTAGTCTGGCTGGGGGAATTCTGGGAGTTGAAGTCCAGCCGTCCTAAAGCTATGCTGGCTTAAAGCTAGTCTGGCTGGGGGAATTCTGGGAGTTGAAGTCCAGCCGTCCTAAAGCTATGCTGGCTTAAAGCTAGTCTGGCTGGGGGAATTCTGGGAGTTGAAGTCCACCCATCTTAAAACTATGCCGGCTTAAAGCTAGTCTGGCTGGGGAATTCTGGGAGTTGAAGTCCAGCCGTCTTAAAGCTAGTCTGGCTGGGGGAATTCTGGGAGTTGAAGTCCAGCCGTCCTAAAGCTATGCTGGCTTAAAGCTAGTCTGGCTGGGGGAATTCTGGGAGTTGAAGTCCAGCTGTCTTAAAGCTATGCTGGCTTAAAGCTAGTCTGGCTGGGGAATTCTGGGAGTTGAAGTCCACCCATCTTAAAGCTATGCCGGCTTAAAGCTAGTCTGGCTGGGCAATTCTGGGAGTTGAAGTCCAGCCGTCTTAATGCTGCTGAGGTTGAGAAACTCTGATTTAATGGCAGCTGTTTCTCCAGGCAGGTAGAACTGGAGTCAGAGGGAGGTAGGCAAGCCCAGCAGTGGCCAAGAGAGAGACTTGTCACCCCAAGGGAGCCCCAAAGTGCTGCATTGGCTGTCAAGCATGGAAGCTGGCAAGGGTGGGGGGGGAGAGGGAGGGGGCGGGCAGGCTACGGAGCACCCTGGCACTGTGTGAAGTAGTTTGTGACCCTCTGAAGTGAATAAACGATCTTTTAAGTGGAGGTCGCCTTGTGGTCTCCTTTCTCATTAAACCGCCAAACCACTCGCCTCTCTCCCTTTGGGAGCCCAGCAAACCAGTGCCACACACACACACTGCTCCAGGTGCAGAGGCAGGGCAGTGGAGTCTGGGAGCACTCTGGACATGGCCAGGGACCATCCTTCCTTTGGTAGTCCTCGGTTTGCGACCATTTGCTTAGTGACCGTTCAAAGTCACAGCAGCAGGAGTGACTTCTCAGCGGTGCTCGCGTTGAATGACTATCATACACGTGTATTTATGGCCCCCATGGGGGGTCACGTGATTGCCAGGCGTGACCTTCCCAGCTGGCTTCCGAGAGGCCAAAAAAATAGAATCACAGAATAACGTGAGCTGGGAGGGACCTTGGAGGTCTTCTAGTCCAACCCCCCCCTCCCCAATGCAGGAAGCCGCTTCCGCTTAACGACTGCATGAGTCACTTCATTGCCGTGACCCGCTTAACAACCATGGCATAACGGTGATAAAATCAAGCGTGGCTCACTTAACAACTGCCTTGTTTAGCAACAGAGATTTCTAGTCTCCGCTGTGGTCGTTAAGTCGAGAACTCCCTGTAACTCGCCCATCTGTCGGGGAAAGCACAAGACCAGACAGGGGCGTGTGTTTCCGTACGTTCTGAATCGATGGTTTTTTCAACCTCGGTGACTTGAAAAGGGGTGGTGTCAACTCCCAGAATTCCCTAGCCAGCATGCATGGGTATCAATTCCCAAAATTCCCTGGCGCTCACGCATTCCTTTTCATGCGTATCCCCATTGTGGCCTGGTTACTCTCTTGTAATCCCTTCTTCTGCAATCTCTCCCCTCTAGGGGATAAGAGAGAGAGAGAGAGAGGGAGAGGGAAAAAAAAAAACCCGGGCATGGTTTACTGGAGACTTCTGGGAGTTGAAGTCCACCCTTCTTCCAAGGTGCCAAGGCTGAGAAATGCTGAGCTAATTCAATGGTTGGGGCAAATTTCATTTTTCAATATCCTAACGGGCGGAACCTTTCCGGTAAATTCTTCAGCTGTGGTCTCCATCATTCCCGGCCAGACCAGATGGGACTGACAGCAGTGGGGCTTAAGCCACCCCCCCCATTGGAGAGGGCCCTCCAGTCCCCAAAGGCAGCACCAGACTTAATGGCCAAAGTGGCACCACACAGGTGGCGACACTGCACAAATCACCCAGCTTGGGGGATCTGTTTCATGCAACCAGGATAAAATAGCAGAGGGGGTCCACCAGGGAGGGGGCAAGGGGCATGGTGAGGGTCCTACTGGCATCCCGTGAAGATGGTTATGGTGCAAGCGACGTCTTGAGTCTCCGCTCTGGGCTCCTTTGGCCCTGAAGGCTGAGAACCCCCCCCCTTAAGTCCAACTCCTACTCTCCATCTTTTATTTATTAACATCCCCCCCTTTGTTTCTCAGCCCCCACCTTCCAGGCAGCGGACAAGAGATAAGAACCGTAAAATAAAAATCAATACAGCCAGCAAAGTAATAAAAGTGGGAACGTGCTTCTAGGAGCTCCTAGAAGCACGAAGCCGAAAGCACCAGCCTGAAGATGACAAATGGGACTTCGTCGAAACGTCGAAAACCCGAATAACCAAAGACCTACATACAAACACCCGTTTTGTTTTTGGAGGGTGGGAAGGGGTATCTTTCTGGAAGATGGAGAAGGAGGGGAGAAGGCTAGAAAAAACGTCAGGAATCTCACTGCATTTGGGTTAATTACATCCCCTCCCCCGGCCAAACACAAGTCGGTCCTAGAGACGAATGAAAAGAAGCGACACAATAGCCGTGTTCCAATATTTGAGGGGCTGCCACAAAGCAGAGGGGGGTCCCCCCCTTCTCTGAAGCCCCTGAAGAAGTAAGGACAAGAAGCAACGGATGGACACTCACCAAGGAGAGAAGCAACCTGAAAGTAAGGAGAAACTTCCTGACTGTGAGAACAATTAACCAGTGGAACGGCTTGCCACCAGAAGTTGTGGATGGAGGATTTTTTTTTTTAAAAAAGAATAGATTGGACAACTATTTATCCAGAACGGCACAAGGTCTCCTTCCTGAGCAAAAGGCTGGACTAGAAGACCACCAAGGTCCCGTCCAACTCTTGATATTGTGCTATAGTTCACCATTTGTCAAACAGGAATTATTCCAACTACCTCCACACACCCATACACATGACAAGGGTACGATGGGTTGTGTGGATGGCTTTGGGGAAAAGGGATGCTGCCAACGGTAGGAGAAGAGGGGAGTAGCCCATAGCTGCATAATAGGTAAATATACTCCCTAACTGTGAAAGAGACGTGGGAGATTTGTACGTTCAGATTTGCAAATATTTTGTTAAGGCAGCCTTATTTAAAAAAAAAATTGAATTAGCTCGTCTAGTCCTGATTCCTCCCAGGGTTGGCATCGATCTGGCAAGTCTGCTTGTAACTGCTTGATCCCTTAGGGTGGATCCTGGTCAGGTACAGAAGAGACCGGGATCACAGTGATTTATTCCTTCTGGTGCCTAGGCACAAGACTCTCTAGAGCAGGGGTTCTCAACCTTGGCAACTTTAAGACTTGTGGACTTCAATTCCCAGAATTCTGGGAGTTGAAGTCCACAAGTCTTAAAGTTGCCAAGGTTGAGAACCCCTGCTCTAGATCAGGAGTCTTCAAACTTGGCCCTTGGATGACTGGTGGACTTCAACTCCCAGAATGCCTGGCTGAGGAATTCTGGGAGTTGAAGTCCACAAGTCATCCAAGGGCCAAGTGTGAAGAGCCCTGATCTAGACTACTTTGGTGTTAGATGGGGGGTCAATGGAATTCAAGAGAGAGTGGACTTAGTTTGCACTACGTAAGGAATTCGAGGGTGATTCCTCTCTTGACTCCGACTCCAGGTTTGCCACACCTTCTAAATTTTATCCTCTGAGGTTCAGCGGCTCCCCCCTCTCTTCTCTGGTTGTTTCCTGAGCACATCTTTGCCTCCTCCCCCAAGGTCATCCACACAGGCCTTTACACACAGGTAGTCTCCCCAGGCTGGGCGCCGGCCCAAATCACCAGTGGCAGAGCTTACACTACACCGAACACTACACTCCTCAGCATGCTCTCTACATGGGGCAACCTTTGAAGAATGTCCGGAGACTGCAAGTAGTCCAGAATGCGGCCGCGCGAGCCGTCTTGGGTCTCCCAAGACATGCTCATATCACTCCGGCCCTCCGCGAGCTGCACTGGCTACCAATTGGTCTCCGAACACAATTCAAAGTGTTGGTTATGACCTATAAAGCCCTTTATGGCAATGGACCAGGATACTTGCGGGACCGTCTCCTGCCTCATGAATCCCAGCGACCGGTTAGGGCACACAGGGTTGGCCTCCTACGGGTCCCGTCTGTCAGGCAATGTCATCTGGCGGGGCCTAGGGCAAGGGCCTTCTCCGTTGCTGCCCCAGCCCTCTGGAACCAACTTCCCTCAGAGGTTCGTACTGCTTCCTCCCTCCTAGCTTTTTGGAAATTGTTGAAGACGCATTTATGCCGACAGGCTTGGGGCGTATGAACTGCACTCTGCCCCTGGGCCTAGGAACGTCGCTCCATCAGCAACTGTGTGTTGACAGTGATTGTATGCTGTATGAATGTAATTAATTTTATTGTATTCTTATTGTAAGCCACCCTGGGTCCCAGGAGAAGGGCGGCATAGAAGTTCAAATAATAAATAAATAAATAAATAAATAAATAAATAAATAAATAAATAAATAAATAAATACACGCTCTTCCCCGGAACCCCAGATCTCAGGGCAAAATGTCCCTCCGGTCACTTACTCAAGACCCTGCCAAGTGGTTTGCGCAACAGCCCTGCAGAGGAGACTTGGTGCTGTTCTCTAAAGAACCGCGGTGGCGCAGTGGTTAGAACGCAGCATTGCAGGCTAAGTCACTACTCACTGCCAGCAGTTTGATCCTGACGGGGCTCCGTGTCGATTCAGCCTTCCAAGGTGGGGGAAACAAGGACCCAGATTGTTGGGGAGGGGGGCAACAGGCTGACTCTCTAAACCGCTCAGAGAGGGCTGGAAAAGACTGTGAAGCGGTATATAAGTCTAAGTTAGTGATGGCGGACCTTTTAGAGACCCGCCCCGCCCCGCTCTGCCTACCGCCCTGCCCCCGACCACCCTGTGCCCCGCCCGCTCACAGGGCCACCCACTGCATCCATGGCCCACTGTAGATTGCCCAGGAGGCCCTGCAGCGCCATGGCAGCCATGCCCTCCGCCTGCATCCCACATCATCTGCACAAGACGGGGCGCGAGGGCGGAGTCTTGTCCCTGCTGCCTGGCTGCCATGTCCTTGGGTGCGCTGCTCCGTGCAGGCCGCGCCCGGGGAGGACTCTCCTCCGGGGTGCTGCTGGTGAGAAGGGGTCCGTGTGGGGAGGCGGGGCTGAGGAGACAGCGCTCGTGCCCACAGAGAAGGCTCCGAGTGCCGCCTCTGGCACGCGTGCCATAGGTTCGCCACCACTGGTCTAAGTACTCTTGCTATTTTCTCAGCTCCTTGCTTAGCGTAGTGATCAGGATTCCCTACTGGTTCTCTCTCGGACATCGATCCATTCTGATCCCGTGTCGCTGTCTGAGACCAGCCAGGCCAGCCAGAATAATCAGAAGCCGGCAGATGCCCTGAAGCTGGGTGTCTACAATTCCTGCCCACCGTCAGAGCAGCCAGAGGGGGGGGGAGCCGCTTTTCTTGGCTAATGAGAACACAATTCACAGCTCACCTCCTAAGCTACAATGGAATCTGGCTTAGCAGGCTCCAAAATCACAGACAGGTAACGAGGGGCTGATAGGGGGGGGAAAAACCTGCTTTACTAAATCCACCCAAAAGATTGGAGGGAGATGGACATTTGAACTGGAGCAGCCCTGGGAAAGGATCCCCCACCCCACCCTCTCTGGATTCTCTGGGCCTCACAGAGATTCTGCCCCCCACCCCCCAGGCCACCAAACACGTTGGCATAGGGCAGTCAGCGGTGGAGAGGGGGTGTGTCTCTCTCTGTGTGTGTGTGTGTGTGTGTGTGTGTGTGAGACTGTGCTTTGCTAATTGCCAACATGGAGCTCTGCCAGAGAGGCTGATAAACAGAACCATTTGGGGATAGGAAGGGATGAGATGAAGAAGGAAAGGGAAGGGTTGAGAATGGAATAGATGAAGAGAGGGGAGGGATAGGAAGGGATGAGGTGGGAATAGATGAAGAAGGAAAGGGAAGGGTTGAGAATGGAATAGATGAAGAGAGGGGAGGGATGGGATGGGATGAGAAGGGAATAGATGAAGAAGGAAAGGAAAGAATGGAATGGAGGAGAATGGAATAGATGGAGAAGGGGAGAGGAGGGGAGGGAAGGGATGAGAAGGGAATAGATGAAGAAGGGAAGGGAAGGGAAGGGAAGAGAAGGGAAGGAAGCAAAAAGGGAGGGAAGGGAGGGGGAGGGTGAAAAGGGAATAGATGAAGAATGGAAGGGATGGGATGGAATGAAATGATAAGGGAATAGATGAAGAAGAGGAATAGATGAAGGGAAGGGAAGGGAGAAGGGAGGGAAGAGAATAGATGAAGAAGGCAAGGGAGGGAAGAGAGAGGGGAGGGAAGGGACGAGAAGGGAATAGATGGAGAAGGGAAGGGAGGGGAAGAAGGGAGAGGGTAGAGGCAAGGGTAGGGTAGGAGGGAGAAACAGATCTGGGGGAAAGGAAAGAAAGAGTTGGCTAGCGTGTGGAACTCAGGGCCACCAGGGTTCCAACACCCCACCTCGGAAGGCTTTCAAAGTGACCGATTCCCAGGGAATCTGGCCGGGGGTGGCCGACAGACCCATCCATGTCTCTCTTCCACCTCCAGAGTCCTGCTTTGGAATCCATTGGGTGAAAACCCACTGCGGGGGGGGGGAGGAGAGGAGAGGGGCTACCTGGGTTGCAGGACCCCCCACTACATTTTGCCCAGGGAGAAGCAGGATGCAAAACCAGAGGTGCCTCATTTGAGGGTCCAGGGGAGGCCCTTCTCCCCCACCCACCCCCCCCCCCGACTTGCGGGCAGCCTCAGGGCCTTTCCTCCCACCACGGACCTTTTTGCTCTCCCTCCTGCCCCCCCCCCAAGAATAGGGCAAGGCAGGCCTGGTAGGAGAGGGGTGGGTGGGGGGGTCTCCCCAGATCTCCGGCTCCTAAGAGGCCCAGACAAATGTACAGAGCATCACGTCTCTCGCCCACTACCGTACAACGGGATACAAGGTTAAATGGCGCAGAACCCTGTTAAGTAGCCTGATTGTCTTGTCACAAATGAAATACGCACCACGGCAGCTCCAGGTTGGGGAGGGGGGGGTCTATTCAGGCGGAATCTGGAGCCTTGAGCATCCTTTTCCCACGCATCTCCCCCCCCCCACAGACCCACGGCTGGCGCTTTCCTCCCGGCTCCTGCCAGGTCGCTTCTCAAAAAGAACGGGGGGGGAGGGCCAGCCGGTCCAAGAGGTCGGTGGGGAGAAGATGGGGGTCTGCCACACACACACCCCCACTGTCTTCTCTCCCCTCCCCTCCTTTAGGGAAGAGCCAGAGAGGAGAGGCAAGCAAATGGCGCTTTGTTGCGGGTCTGCCCTCCCCTCCGAATCTGCCTTTCCAAAGGGAGGAAGTAAAAGCTCTCGGACGCCCCCCTATGCAGGAAGTCCTCGACTTACAACGGTTCACTTAGTGACCGTTCAACGTTACAACGGCGCTGGGAAAAAAAGGCGACTTATGGCCAATTCCCCACACTTAAACCACCCTCGCAGCGTCCCCAGGGTCACAGGATCCAAATCCAGATGCTTGGCAACTGGTTCGCATTTGTGACGGGCGCGGTGTCTGGGGTGTGTGCGCGGGGTGTGTGTGTCACGTGATCCCCTTCTGTGACCAAAGCCAATGGGGGAAGCCAGATTTCACTGAACAACCAGGTGACTTAACAGCTGTGGTGATTTGCTTAAAACGACCACGGCAGGGAAAGTTGGAAAACAGGGCAAAGGTGACGTCACCGACGTCTCACTTAGCAACATACATTTTGGGCTCAATTGTGGGCCGTATGTTGAGGACTAGCTGTGCTGTGTGGGTGGGCGGCGGGTCATTCAAAGCACCGGAGGGTTTCAAAGGATCCTATTGATCCAGTCGGTCTCTTTAATAAGAGGAGCTGCTTCAGGGATCCCCAATGGCCGGCTGTTCATTCCAATGGACAGCAACCAGGAACACTGACCCAGGGTGCAGCTATGGAGGGGAGGGGTCTTTGTGTGTCCCGCCCAATGCTCCTGGAGTCTCCCAGGGAGGTCTTCTTATTAGCAAGCCTCGGAATTGGTCTTTCAGAGGCATGAGAAGACCCCAGACCCTGCCTCTGGAAACCCATTGGCTGGCAATGGAGGGGTTACAGGGGGGGGCTTCAGCAGCCCCATGACTACCCCACCCATGGGGCTCCCCAAACTGAAGGCCGATTGGCAATGGGTGGAAACTCATCAAGGAGAGAAGCAACCTGGAACTAAGGAGAAACTTCCTGACAGGGAGAACAATTAACCAGTGGAACCACCTGCCTCCAGAAGCGGTGAATGCTCCAACACTGGAAGTTTTTAAGAAGAGACTGGACAGCCATTTGTCCGAAATGGTGCAGGGTTCCTGCCTGAGCAGGGGGTTGGACCAGATGACCTCCAAGGTCTCTTCCAACTTTATTATTGTTGTTATTATTAATCAAGGAGAGAAGCAACTTAGAACTAAGGAGAAACTTCCTGACAGTTAGAACAATTAACCAGTGGAACTACCTGCCTCCAGAAGCGGTGAATGCTCCAACCCTGGAAGTTTTTAAGAAGAGACTGGACAGCCATTGCTCTGAAACGGTAGATGGGTTCTTGCCTGAGCAGGGGGTTGGACTAGATGACTTCCAAGGTCCCTTCCAACATTATTATTATTATTATTATTAACAAGCTGCCTCCAGAATCATAGAATCATAGAATCGTAGAGTTGGAGGGGACCTCCCGGGTCATCGAGTCCAACCCCCTGCTCGAGGCAGGATTCCCTAAACCATCCCAGATAGATGGCCGTCCAGTCTCTGCTTGAAGACCTCCATCGAAGGGGAGCTCACCACCTCCTGTGGCAACCTGTTCCACTGGTCGATTACCCTTACTGTTAGAAATTTTTTTCTAACATCTAATCTGAATCTTTTCCCCTGCAGTTTCATCCCATTGTTTCTAGTCCTTCCTTGGGCAAGTGAGAACAGGGCTGATCCCTCTGCTCTGTGACAGCCCTTCAGGTATTTGTAGACAGTTATCATGTCTCCTCTCAGTCTTCTTTTCTGTAGACTAAACATTCCCAATTCCTTTAACCATTCCTCATAGGCCATGGTTTGTAGACCGTTCACCATCTTGGTAGCTCTCCTTTGAACCTGCTCCAGTTTGTCAGTGTCTTCCTTGAACTGGGGTGACCAGAACTGGACACAGTACTCCAGGTGAGGTCGGACCAAGGTAGAGTAGAGGGGAATAATAACTTCACGTGATCTGGACTCTATGCCTCTCTTGATACACCCCAGGATCGTGTTTGCCTTTTTTGCAGCTGCTTCACTCTGTTGCCTCATGTTCAATCGATGATCCACTAGGACACCGAGGTCCTTTTCACATGTACTGCTGCTCAGCTGGATTCCTCCCATACTATATGTGCCTTTTTCATTTTTCTTACCCAGATGTAGTACCTTGCATTTTTCCTTGTTAAATACCATTTTATTAGTTGCAGCCCATTGTTCAAGTTTCTCTAAATCTTTTTGAATCCTTTCTCTCTCTGCTCTGGTGTTTGCAATCCCTCCTAGCTTTGTGTCATCTGCAAATTTGATCAGTTTCCCCTCAATTCCCTTATCCAAATCATTTATAAAAATATTAAACATAACTGGGCCCAGAACAGAGCCTTGTGGCACTCCGCTTGAGACTTTCTTCCAGTTGGATGTGCAGCCATTTATAGCCACTCTTTGAGTACGATTACTAAGCCAGTTATGAACCCACCTAACAGTCACCCTGTCAATCCCATATTTGATCATTTCTTCAATGAGGATGGTGTGAGATACTTTGTCGAAAGCTTTGCTGAAATCCAGAAATACTATGTCTACTGTATTTCCCTGATCAACCCATTCCGTGATTTTGTCATAGAATGAAATTAGATTAGTTTGACATGACTTGTTTGTTACAAACCCATGTTAACTGCTGTTAATTATTGAATTCCCATCCAAATGCTGACATATATGTTGCTTAATGATTTGTTCAAGAATCTTTCCTGGTATTGAAGTCAGGCTAATGGGCCTGTAGTTCCCTGGGTCTGCCTTCTTCCCTTTTTTGAAGATAGGGACAACATTTGCCCTTCTCCAATCATCTGGGACCTCTCCTGTTCTCCATGACTTTTCAAAGATTACAGCAAGTGGTTCAGCAATTACTTCTGCTAATTCCTTCAGTATCCGAGGATGTACCGGTAATCCATCTGGACCTGGAGACTTAAACTCATTTAAGTTAGCTAAGTGTTCCCTTACTTTCTCTGTGTCGATTACCTGCCTTAATTCTCTTAGTTCTTCACTAGCACAGTGAAGGTCAGTTGCAATTACATTATCTTTCTTAGAGAAAACAGATACAAAATAGGAGTTTAGAATCTCCACCTTCTCAAGATCACTTTTGACCACTTCCCTTTTCTCGTTCTCTAGACTTCCTATAGCCTCTTTAACTTTTCTTTTGCTTTTGACATATCCCCAAAACTCTTTTTTATTGTTTTTAGTCTCTCTTGCAAGCCTCAATTCATTATTAATCTTAGCTTTTCTGATTCTTGCCCTGCAGTTTGTACAGATTGCATTATAATCTTCCTTAGATATGTATCCCTCCGTCCAATTCTTAAAACATTTTTTTTCCTTTTTAGCAAGTTTTTAAGTTCTAGGTTTATCCACCCTGGTCTCTTTAGATGTTTCCCATTCTTCCTTCTTTGAGGAATTGTTAAAGATTGTGCTTCTAGTATTGCATATCTCAAAATATCCCATCCTTCTTGGACATTTCTATCCCTTAGTACATTCAGCCATTTGATCCCCCCTACCCTCTTCTTGAGTCCATCAAAATCTGCCCGTCTGAAGTCCAACTTTGAAGTCTGAGTCCTCTCAGGCTTTCCTTCCCTTATTATGCAGAATTCAAGGATAACATGATCACTACCTCCTAAGGTCCCAGAATCTCTGATTTCCTCGACCATTTCCTCCGTTTGTAAGGATTAGATCGAGGATAGCCAATCCTCTTGTTTTCTCCTCCACTTTTTGGTGGATGAAATTGTCAGCAAGAGAGAATAAGAACTTATTAGACTTCTGGCTTTTGCCTGAGAGAGATTCCCAACAAATGTCTGGATAGTTAAAATCTCCCATAATCACTATATCATGCTTTCTTGATAGTTTAGCCATTTGATCTAGAAAGAGGTCATCCATATCTTGTTTGTCCAGGGGGCCTATAATAGACTCCTACAATAGTATCCTTTCTGTTGTTCTCCCCATGAATTCTTACCCATACAGATTCTATTGAGTTTCCACTCTCTGAAACCTGGATCTCTGAGGAGACAAATGCTTTTTTAACATAAAGTGCAACACCCCCTCCTCTTTTGTTAAGCCTGTTCCACAAAAATAAGTTGTAGCCTTCGATGTCAGTGTTCCATCCATGTGTGTTTTCCCACCAGGTTTCAGTAATACCTATGACATCATATTTCTCTTCCTGAATTAAGATCTCCAGCTCTCCTTTTTTATTTCTCATGCTTCGTGCATTGGTGTAGAAGCATTTTAGTTTGTGACTGGTACCTGTTGCAGACTTGCCTCCTCCACTTTTCTTACAATCTTTTTGCATTTGTTCTTTTGTTCTATTTCTGAGAGGAAGAATATCACCTGGTTTGATTGGCTGAGTATTTTTGTTTAACTTTTTACTTCCCTTCCCCTTTTGTTTTAGTTTAAAGCTCTCCTGATGAGTGAAGCAAGGCACTTGCCAAATACATTCTTTCCTGTCTTTGTAAGGTGCAACCCATCCCTTGCAAGGAGCCCATCATATAGGTAGTTTTCTCCATGGTTCAAAAATCCAAATCTTTGCTGCTTGCACCACTGACGTAGCCAGTTGTTCACCTCAAGAATCCTGTCCCATCTTCTTTCTCCATGACCATCCACTGGAAGGATAGACGAAAAAAGTGAACTCTCCAACACTGGAGGTTTTTAAGAAGAAACTGGACAGCCATTTGTCCGAAATGGTATAGGGTCTCCTGCCTGAGCAGGGGGTTGGACTAGATAACATCCAAGATCCCTTCCAACTTTATTATTATTATTACTACCCATTAGACAATGTATAGTGGGAAGGACCCATCAAATAAGTGACTTGAATGTGGCTTGTCACCGAAGGGTGATGGTGGCGATGGGTGTGTGTGTCTGTGTGTCTGTTATTACTTCATTTTTATCTCACGATCTTTAAAATTATTTTTATTTTTCCTACGCTGCGTTTGCGCTGTCTGTAAGGCGTCTTAGAGTGGCTGGGAGCGAGTGGGGGACTATATAAATTTTCTCAAATAGAGAAATAAGTCAGAAGCGCCTGACTGGTTAAGGGAACCGATTTTCCCCCCCCTCCCCGTTCTCTGGAAAGCTGCAGGCAAGGCCTACGTGGTGCCTGGTGGTGGACACCAAGGCAGTGGGAAGGAGAGTGTGTGTGTGTGTGTGTGTGTGTGTGTGCATGCGCGCACAAGTGTGCTGGGCAGACACAAGGCTCTCAAGAGCTTCGTTATCACCTCGGCTTTATTACAGGCAGAGCAAATTGCTTTTGTCTGAAGCTACGCAAGGGTTCAGGGGAGGCAAATGGCATTTGCACGGCTGCCGGCTTGTTAAGGCTTAATTCCCTGCCGGTGCTTTGCATAATTATTCAGTTTGCTCTCTTTGCAACGGGCGACGGTCCAGGACGGACGGAGGCCGCCAAGTTTCAGGACCCCCGTGGCGGGGGCTGAGCTGAAAGGGTGGCACTGGGTCAAAAACAGGGCAGGAAGTTTGGGGTCTTCTGCTCCTCCACCTGCATCTTAATCCAGAGGGCAAACCAGGAAACGGAGCGGCCTGCGATGCTGGGACGCCATTCTGGGTGGGCCCAGCCAGGAGTAGCACCAGGTCTCTCTTTTGTGGCTTCCGTTAGACCAGACGCAACCTTGGCTCTTTTATGACTCATGGACTTCAACTCCCAGAATTCCTGAGCCAGCCTGGCTCAGCTTGGAAACTTCTCCCTTTCCCCTCAGCATGGCTGGCTCAAGAATTCTGGAAGTTGAAGTCCACCAGTCATGATGGGGCCATAGTTCCCCCATGCTGGCTCAGGAATTCTGGGAGATGAAGTCCACCAGTCATAAAAGAGCCAAGGTTGCCTACCCCTGCTCTAGAAGCAGGGGAACTATGGCTTCTTTCTGAGCTGTGGACTTCAACTCCCAGAATTCCTGAGCCAATGTGTCAAAAGATCACCAATAGCTGGCTCAGGAATTCTGGGAGTTGAAGTCCACATCTCAGAAAGAGGCCATAGTTCCCCAGCCTTGCTTCTAAACCAGGGGTAGGCAACCTTGGCTCTTTTATGACTGGTGGACTTCAACTCCCAGAATTCCTGAGCCAGCATGGGGGAACTATGGCCCCTTCATGACTGATGGACTTCAACTCCCAGAATTCCTGAGCCTCTATGGCTCAGCATGGAAACCTCTCCCTTTCCCCTCAGCGTGGCTGGCTCAGGAATTCTGGGAGTTGGAGTGCAACAGTCATAAAGAGCCAAGGTTGCCCACCCCTGGACCAGAGAATCAAAGGGCAAAATGCAGCTGCCCAGAAATTCACGGGCAAAGCAGTTCCGGGTATCGTCTGCCTAGCAGCCCGCGCGATTCGGGTTCTAGGTGCCCCAAAGTTTTTTGTTTTCGGCACTAGGGAGAATTCGCCGGACCTGCGTAGGTCAGCTGGGAGGGTCCTCCTGCGGATGCTCGGAAATCTGGAAGGTGGCCTTCTCCGTGGTGACCCCCGGCCCTAGGGAACAATCGCCCGCTGAAGTCAGGAGAGCCAAGCCATTCTTTTTAAAAGAGCATCTGGAGGAGAGAGAGGAGAGGAGACGACCGGTTGCAGGCAGTGGCTTCTCTCTTGAGGGTGGAAAGGATTGCTCGTGGTACCCCCGGCGTCTTCGACCTAGACAACAAAGGAAAGATAGATATGGAAGAGAGGGAGAGAGGAATGAAGGCCGGACAGACGGACTTGGGTTAGGGACATAAACTTATTTCTCAACCTAGTTCAGGACCCGTTGTCACTCCTCCAGTTAAGTGAGGAGCAGTCTTCTCATGATCTAGATCAGGGATCTGCAGACTTGGCAACTTTTAAGATTTGTGGGCTTCAACTCTCAGAATTCCCTGACACTAATGCATTCCTTTTCAAGCGGAGCTCCACTGTGGCCTGCTTACTCTCTTGTAATCCTTTCCTCTGAAATCTCTCCGCTCTTAGGGAGTGGGAGGGAAAAAAAACAAACAAACAGGCACAGCTGCCGGAGGAATTCTGGGAGTCGAAGTCCACAAAGCTACCAGGTTTGGAGAGCCCTGGTCTAGATGTTACATTTCTATTCATAGCTTAAGGTTACGTTGTTTACCAAATGTAGCCAGCTACTGGCTCTTTTTCTGCTTCTGATAATCTAGAGCAGTGTTTTCTCTACCTGGGACACTTGAAGATGGGTGGACTTCAACTCCCAGAATTCCCCAGCCAGCCATGCCGGGTTTTTTTTTTCCTCTCTGAGCCCCTTGAGCAAAGAGATTGCAGAGGAAGGGATTACAAGAGAGTAAGCAGGCCACACTGGGGCTGCACGTGAAAAGGAATGCATTGGTGCCAGGGAATTCTGGGAGCTGAAATCCACATGTCTTCAACTGGCCAAGGTTGAGAAACATTGATCAAGACTCTGAAGTTAAATCAAGTTCTCTGCTGCTGACTTCTGCCAACCCACAGGTACGTCTGCATGTTCTGCAGCCATAGAACATGAATGCCCTCACCTGCCAGGTGCAGAATTTAAAAGTGACATCTGAATGGCCACCAGGCAGCTCTTCCAACATGGGCTAAAAGGGGATGGAAAGCTAGAATAACAACTGGAATAACTGTTGATGTTCTCTAGTTGGGTGAAAACCATCAAGCTCAGAGAACAGCAAGGACCCCACTGTCTTCCCTCTTTCTCTTCCTTCTCCTCCTCCTCCTCTCTGCAAACCCTCCTCCCTTCTAGCACTGAAGATGTTCCCTAGTTGGGTCATGAAACTTCTGCAGGAAAACATCCAAGCTCAGAGAACAGCAAGGGTCTTTCATTTCAGCCCTGAGCTACATATATTCTCCTACATCAGGGCTTTTCAACCCATGGTACAGGTACCACCTGTGGTACACTGGCACCTGGCAGGTGGGACGCGACCATCCTAGAAAAGTAGCGAGGGAGGGGAAGGAGCTGAACCGGTGGCAACACCGCACAAGTCTGAGCGAGAGACGGCTGGAGCTGCAGGGCTGTCAGGGCTCAGTGGAAGCGCCAGGATCAGCGCCACTTTCCAACTGATCAGTGCTTCTTCGGGGCTGTCAGGGCTCAGCGGAAGCGCCAGGATCAGCGCCAGGATCCAGCTGGAGCTCGGCGCTGATTCTGGTGCTTCTGCTGAGCCCTGAAGAAGCGCCGATCAGCTGGAATGTTGCAGCCTCTCCAGGGTCTTGTGATTTACATTCAGAGGCTTGGCAACCGATTCATATTTATGACGGTCACAGTGTCCCAGGGTCATGTGAAGTGACCAAAGCCTGCTGCAACCACCCAGCAGACGGGGGAGGGGGATTAAAAACCAAACACCCCCCCCCCCGCTGCCAATCCTCAACAGAAACGCTCACAACAATGAAAGCCTCGGACAGGAGGAAGAGCGCTGCCGGGCAGGCAGGCAGGCGTCTTGCTCGGTTGTGGCTTGGGGCGGCACTTTTTTCAGGGCCATTGTAACTTTGAACAGTCACTAAGCGAACTGTTGTAAGTCGAGGACTACCTGTACTTTATCACTTTTTTGGGGGGGTCATCAAGTTTTGGACCCCTTGCTAGGCGACGGGTGGTCCTCAGATGTTGCCATATCCTAAAAGTGGCCCAGTGGGTGAAAAGGTTGAAAAGCCCTGTCCTACATTGCTTAACATTGCACAGTCCCAACGTCCTTCAAGCACGACTGCTCAGGATTGTGGCCTGGGGAGGAAGGGGGATCTTCCCCAGCTCTTCTCTGCCAGTTCAAGGGGTGGCACCCCACCTTCCCGTCCCCTCCCACCCAGAGGGTCCCCTGTCCAAGCCTCCTACCTCCACAGTGTGAGTGCGCCCGGGCGCTCCTTCCTCGCCCTCAACCGCCCAGCTGGTCCAAGAGACTCTGCACGTTGTCCGTGAACTCGTTTCGCGTCTTCTCGCCCCCCGCCAGTTTCACAGGACGCAAGCAGGGGTGGGGGGCCTCCGGGTTTCTGGGGCACCAGACATTGCAGAGGAAGAACCAGATGGCATCCGGGTCAACCTCCATCAGGCGAAGGAAAACACTGCAAAAAGCGGAAGGAGAGTAAAGGGCTGCGGATGGCAAGCAAGGCCAAGGCCCAGCTCCAACAGGTGGGGAATCCTCTTGTTTTATCTTAATTTAGTATTTTATCCCGTATATTATATTACCTACATATCATACACACACACACACACACACACACACACACATGTAGGTCTTTGGTTCTTCGGGTTTTCTCCCACGTAGAATTTGAAGTGTCTTGGCGACGTTTCGACGAAGTCTCATTCGTCATCTTCAGGCTGGTGCTTTCGGCTTCGTGCTTCTAGGAGCAAACTAGAAGCTCCTAGAAGCAGAAGCCGAAAGCACCAGCCTGAAGATGACGAATGAGACTTTGTCGAAATGTCGCCAAGACACTTCAAATTCTACGTGGGAGAAAACCCGAAGAACCAAAGACCTACATACAAACACCCGCGAAAACCTCAGAAAACATATATGTGTGTGTGTGTGTGTGTGTGTAGGTCTTTGGTTCGTCGGGTTTTCTCCCGCGTAGAATTTGAAGTGTCTTGGCGACGTTTCGATGAAGTCCCATTCGTCATCTTCAGGCTGGTGCTTTCAGCTTCATGCTTCTAGGAGCAATGTGTGATTGTAGCTGTTTCTTCCTTTTAACTGCCAGTGGGGGTTTGAACTGATTGGCTGGGAGCTCGGCTGTGTTCTGATTGGGTGGAGGTGTGTTCTGATTGGTTAGGGGCTTGGCTGTGCTCTGATTGGCTCCCTGCCAATCAGTTCAAACCCCCACTGGCAGTTAAAAGGAAGAAACAGCTACAATCACACATTGCTCCTAGAAGCACGAAGCTGAAAGCACCAGCCTGAAGATGACGAATGGGACTTCGTCGAAACATCGCCAAGACACTTCAAATTCTACACAGGAGAAAACCCGAAGAACCAAAGACCTACATACAAACACCCGCGAAAACCTCAGAAAACACACACACACACATATATACACACACATACATACATACATACATACATACATATATATATATATATTTGCTGATGCTTTATTTAAACTTGTATCTGTGTGTCAGTGATTGCACGACTCAGTAGGCGCCACACGCCAAATATAGAAATTTGTTCTCGAAACATGCTAAGCTTAATTTCTGGTGTAGCTCTGTATCTTGTGCAAATCCAACACGCATTATTAAGTGTATGAGTCCATGTCTTAGGACAGTAGTGGCGAACTGATGGCAGGGGTGCCAGAGGCGGCACTCAGAGCCCTCTCTGTGGGCAGGCGCGTCGTCGCCCCAGTTTTAGGCCTTCATCTGGGTTTTATAAAACCTTTTCGCTTTAGGCCTCCGCCTCCGTGTGCAAAAAAAAAAAGGTTCAATCAATTTCAACTTCTCGCGGGAAAAAAAAGTTTTTGCAAAGTTCTTGAAACTAATCAAGGAGAGAAGCAACCTAGAACTAAGGAGAAACTAAGGAGAAACTTCCTGACAGTGAGAACAATTAACCAGTGGAACTACCTGCCTCCGGAAGAGGTGAATGCTCCAACACTGGAAGTTTTTAAGAAGAGACTCGACAGCCATTTGTCTGAAATAGTATAGGGTTTCCTGCCTGAGCAGGGGGTTGGACTAGATGACCTCCAAGGTCCCTTTATTATTATTATTATTATTATATTAAGTTGGAATTGATCGAACCTTTTAGTCCCACCGCCGTTACCACCGCAGCCACGCCCACCCAATGGGCCACGCCCACCCGGCACCTGACGATGCATAAGTGGGTTTTGGGTTGCAGTTTGGGGACTCGGTCTCTCAAAGGTTCGCCCTCGCTGTCTTAAGAGGTCAATTTCCAAAACGGGTTCTCCGTTCACCCACCCAAGGGCGCATCCGAACGGGGTCTGGTGGCTGAAGGAACTTTGATTTTTAGCTTCAGTTCTTCAGCTCTGACTTTTCTCCAAGATCCTTTTTTTTTACGGAAATTTTATTGTTTTTTTTTAATTTTTACAATAAAATGCTCAAAGCACACCGTGGTGTTAGGATAAACAATCATCCAAAAGCAAAACATTTATACATACTTCAGTCAATAGCTCTAGTATTCCCCCTCTTTCCCCTTAACTAACATAGTTTATCTAAAATAGTTCAGTCTGGTTTAAATTTAGTCAACCTATACCTGTTTCTAACACTTTAAAAAATTTATACAACCATAATCAAATTAGCTTTAAATTACAAACTCTATCAGTTCGAGTATTCCTTCCAACTATATTCTGGTATCTTAGTTTTCATTGTAAATTTTATTTAACTCTTCTTCCACTAATATCCCTTAATTAAACTAAAACATTAATCTATCCTATATATATCCAAGATCCTTTTGGATAGCCATGGAACAGAGAAGCGAAGCCTAGCAAGCAGCATTTCCCTCCAGGGCATCCTTTCCCAAACGGCCCTGCAGCCTCTGCTCAACGCCTCCCGTAAGGAGACCTGCTCTACTCCGTAATTTAAAGACTGCTGTCACTTGGACGGCACCCATTAAATCAAAGGCAAGATTTCCCCAAACTGGACTTCCCGGAGGCTCAGGCAAGAGTCATTTATCCCACTTCCCTTCCTCTTTTCTAAGTGAAAAGGAACTTGAAAGGATTTTTAAGCTGCACACGAATGAAGGAGCATGTAGCATAGAGGAAAGTAACGTGTGTGTAAATTAGGGAAGGACGAAGGGTGACGAAACCCTCCAATGTCTGTAAATCTACTACCGGTAGTTGGCTACGACCATAGTAGAACGGAAGCAAGCACAATTCACTAAAAAGAATATGCAGCACTTAAGATGAAGAGAGCTTGCTTTCTCTCTCTTCCTTCCTGTCACTTTTTTCCTTCCTTCTTTCCTCCCTCCTTCCTTCCCTCTTCCTCTCTCCCTTCCCATTTGTTTTCCTTCCTTCTCCTTCCCCTTCCTTCCCAATCCTAACCCACTCTTCCCTCCCTCCCTCCCAATCCTAACCCACTCCTTCCTTCCTTCCTTCCTAATTCCTTCCTTCCTTCCTTCCTTCCTTTTCTCCCTCCTCTCTCCCAACCTAACTCCTTCCTTTCTTCCTTCTTTCCTTCCTTTCCTTCCTTTTCTCCCTCCCTCTCTCCCAATCCTAATTCCTTCCTTCCTTCCCTCAATTCTTGTCTCTTTTTCTATTCTCTCCCGGCCTGGAGGCAGAAGTGGAGAATAGAGCTGCCTGGATAGGGAAGCATTTTCAAACCATGAAAATGGCTTCATGGATTTCTTGGGGTAGAGGAAGGCTGATTTATAAAAAGGGACACCATCCAATGTCGCCATGGCAAACCAAGCCAAGCCTTCCCACCTCCAACTTTTCTCTTCAGCGGGACCGGGTGAAACCCCCCAGCAGAGTGGGAAGAACTGAAAAACAACAGGGGAAGAAGGACAGATCGCGGTGGAGAAAATTCACCGATGTGGCCGGCAGGCGTCAAAAACAACCCTAACCCCGAACGGTCCATCAACCCTCCACTGCTCTACCCTAGGACACCTGCTTTAAATCGGGCTGCTTCTGGTGATCCTGCCAGGTAAGATTTCCTTCCTTTCTTTCTTTAAATTGATTGGGACAATTTGGGGAGCACGGAAGATGTTTCCCTGTCAGGTTGCCACAGCCCAACCGATGCGACTGCCGGATGGAAATTCGTCCGGAGCTGCTTTGCAATCGTTGACACACGTGGCTGAACGCTCTGCTCTCCTCCGGGCCCAATTCTGCCTGGCTGCTCTGTGTACGTAGGCATCTTGTCTCCAGACAGTGCTCGGCTTACGACCACAGCTGAGCCCAAAACCTCTGCTGCTAAGTGAGTTTCGCCCCATTTTACCAGCTCTCTGGCCACGAGTGAATCACTGCAGCTGCATGTCTAGTTTAGTGAAAAGGAGAAATATGTGTGTGTGTGTGTGTGACATGACAGCAGCCTGTTCTATCCCAGCCTATTGCCGTCCTTCTTAAAGGCACAAGGACCAAACCCCTGCTGATGCAATAGGCTGGAGACTTTAAAACAAAACCCAAAACCCTTTTTAATATGGGTGACAAACCTGTCAAATAGTCCAAAACACAAACAGCAAAAACTCAAGGCCAAAAGGAAGGAAATAGTCCACAGGAAAAAACAGAAGAGAAGTCACAAGGAAGACGAGCAGACCAGGATTCCAAGAAGCACTTGCAAACGGTTGCCTTCAGCAGCCAGCACCACCCACACCTCCTCCCTTTCTTCAGCAGTCCCAAGGCGTTGCCTCTCATCGCCTTCTCCTTCTACTCTGGAGGTGTCGCATTGACTGCTGCTGATTTTCTCTCACTAAATGACACCGTGTGTGAGCATCAATTAACAAGTCCATCAGGTGTGAGTCTTCCGAGTCTGACTCCTTCTCCGCACACAGCTGAGCTTCATCAGAAACACAACTGGAGGGCCCAGGTTCTGCATCAAACCGTGAGTCCTGTAATTCATCCGAGCTTCCCTCTGCCCCTGATGGCCCTTCCAAGGCCACCTCCTCAGATTCCTCAGATTCAGCTGTTGCGAGCACAGGCTGGCACAGAATCACAACACAGCCTTCCAGTATTTGAGGGGCTGCCACAAAGAAGAGGGGGGGGTCCACCTGGAAACCTCTGAAGCTTAAAAAAGAGAAACTTGACCGGGCCGCTCGCCGTCTTTCTTTAAAAATAAGGACGCTGGCCGTTTCCAAGCAACCTGTGTTTCCATGGCGAAAGAATCCAGGGTGAACCCAGCCTGCACTTCTGGTCGCCTTGGCTTTCTTTGTTTGGTTAAGCGTTGTTGATTCCAGCGCACCTTTGCTTAGCCGGGCGCTGGGGCTCGCTCAGGCCCGCCAAGGCGGAAAGAGACCCGATGTACGGTTGGAAGGCGGGGAGGGGAAGATGGTCTGCTGGCATCTTTCAGATGCTTTTGCTTTTGCGGTAACCGCTTGGGAATTAGGGAGGGGGATCGTCTTTGGAGATGAGACGGTTGCTTCCAGCCTGACTCCAAGGCCACTGCCTCTTGAGGAGGACCGGCTATCTGCCCAGCACCTCAGCATTCCCAAAACATCTTTGCGGTCTTCTCTCTCTCTCCTCTCTTTTCTTCCCTCTCCTCCCTCTTCAGATACAATTCAGGGGTAATGTCCGAGCAAGTCCTCTCTCTAAATTTCCCTATCTGTATTATATACAATAAGATTGATTTTCTATTAGGTTAATACTTCTGTTTATCTGACCTTCTCGGTAGATACTTCTATAAATATTTATACGACCTCCGGTTATTCAATACTGTGTCGCCTGAGTCTCCCTCCTTATCTGCTCCTTTTTCTTCCATCTAGATTGGTGTTAACTGTCTTTTAATCGTATTCTCTTTTCAGCCAATCATAAAAAACGCCCGAGGTTTCATAGTACTCTGACTCTGTCTTGTCTTTAATTGTCATTGTTCGTCTATTCATTTCTGCACATTCCAGTAAGGAAAGGGGAAGGAAGTAGGAAGGTTGGAGAAGAGGGGAAAAATGAGAGGGGAGGGGTGAACGAAAGAGGGGAGGAGAGGAAGAAGAGGGAAGAAAGAGAAGAAAGGGAGAAAGAAGGTAGAGAAGAAAGAGTAGGAATGTGGATGCAGTGAAAGGGGAAATGGGTGAGCAACCCCAAATTTATGTGTATGTATTTATTTTATTTTATTAAAAGTATCTGCTAGATAAGAATGCAAAAAGAATGCATGTTAACGCGTGATAAATATCGCGGTATATGTACGGAGAGTTGGGAAAAATAAAGAGGTTTAAATAGAAAAAAAACATCTTTGTGGCATTGCACTGGCTGATGAATGCTGGGAAAGATGGAGGGCGAGAGAAGAAGGGGACGACGGAGAAGGAGGGGGCTGGAGGGAGTCCCTGAAGCAGCAGGCCTGACCTTCAAGGGACTCCAGAAGATGGCGGAGGACAGGAAGGCCTGGAGGAACGTGGTCCGTGGGGTCGCGAAGTTTTAAAGCAGCCAGGTTTGGAGACCCAGACCGTGGGACTTTTTTTTAATTTTTCATTTCTGCTCTGGGCCTTGGACCGCTCGCCTGAGCGCCCCAGAACCAAGGTGTCTCCATCTTGGCGGATTTGGGGGTATGTGAACTTCAGTTCCCTGAATTTCCCACGGCTGGCTGGAGTTAACAGGGCGACCTAAATGTTTTTTTGATCTCGGAAAGGACCTGCCAGGGCCTCCAGGGAACAGATTGGCCCTGCACGAGAGGGGATCCGCAGAGGCCAGAGAGTGAGCAGCCACTCAAGACCGACTGGAAATCTGCTCCAATTGTAGCCTTGAGGCTCTCTGTGCAGCCTGAGGCCATACCTGTCTTACCCATGGGTGCATTGGTCTTACCTGCAGGCACACCTCTTACCTGTGGAGGCACACCTGTCTTATGTGCGGGCACACCTGTATTACCTGCAGGGGGCACACCTCTTACCTGCAGGGGGCACACCTGTCTTATGTGCGGGCACACCTGTATTACCTGCAGGGGGCACACCTCTTACCTGCAGGGGGCACACCTGTCCTACCTGCAGGGGCCGCACTTGTCTTACCTGCGGGGGCCGCACCTATCTCATGTGCAGGGGGCACACCTGTCTCACCTGCAGGGGCATACCTGTCTTGCTTGTGGGGCACACCTGTCCTACCTGTGGAGGGACACCTGTCTTACCTGCGGGACACACCTGTCTTACCTGCAGGGCCACATCTGTCTCACCTGCAGGCACACCTGTCTCACCTGCAGGCACACCTGTCTCACCTGCGGGGGCACACCTGTCTCAGCTGCAGGACATACCTGTCTTACCTGCAGGGGGCACACCTATTTACCTGCGAGCACCTTCCTGTAGTCTCACAGGCTGCCTGGCGCTGAGGTAGGGCAGGCAGGCATCCACCACCGTGTTCAGGTCATTCTCGCCTGCAGAGATAGTTAAGATGGGTGGCTCAGAGGGGGGAGCGTTCAGCCACAGCCCCCTCCCACCTGCCCTCCCATCTCCCCAACCTCTGGGCCATGGCCCACCATTGGATCGTGGCCTATTTGCATGAGTGGCTGGCTGTTGCGTGCACATGCACGAGCATCACGGTTGCTCTCGGGCTCACTCGTGCAAGCAACGGGGTGGTTGTGCGTGTGTACATACCTTCCTGCATGCCTGCCCCTCCCACAAAAAACGAGGACATCAATCTAGAGCAGAGGTCCCCAACCGTGGCAAATTTAAGACCTGTGGACTTCAACTCCCAGATTTCCTCAGCCAGCTTGGAGACCCCTGATTTAGAGGACCTGCTCTCCCCTAAAGCAGAGGCTCCCAACTTTTTGGGCACCAGGGACCGGTTCCTTGGAGAAAAGTTTTTCCATGGACCAGAGAGTGCGTGGTTTTGTGTGCTGCCTGCATCCCACAGATAGGGCTTTGCTTGTTTGTGCATTCTGGTTACTGGCAGACCGTGGCCCGGTATTGGTCCACGGACTGGGGATTGGGGACCCCTGCTCTAAAGCAACAGCACGAACTACGGTAGGCCAGCACAGAAACCTTAGCCTGGAACAATGCCAGGAGCGTTGTGTGGTACTCCTGGTACTCACCCAGATCCAGCGCCTGGCAGAGGGAGCCGAGGCCCTGCAGCACCGCCAGCTGCAGCTTGAAGGCCAGGCTGTGGCCGTAGACAGGCCCGGCGTGGGCGCTGGTGGGGGCCTGGGCGGCAAGGGAGGCAGCCAGCTTGGGCAAGACGTCTTTGCAGAAACGGCTCCTCAGAAAGTCCCCACTGCAGGATCCCAGAGTGCACAGCACCTGCGGAGAAGCCCAGCGGGTGGTCACTCACCCCCCCACCCGAGACAGGACCCAACTCTGAATGGAAGGAGAGAGCCCTTTGCCAGGGTGCTGTGATTCACTTCCTGTTCCCTGGGCTTGTTTCTCCTTTCTCTCAGGGAGAGAGGAGGGAGGGAGGGAGAGGAGAAAGAGAGGAAGAGAGAAAGGAGAGAGAGAGAGGAGGAGAGAGAGAAGGAGAGAGGAGAGACAGAGAGGAGACAGAGAGAGAGAGAGAGAGAGGAGGAGAGGAGAGAGAGAGAGAGGAGAGAGGAGAGAGGAAGGGACAGAGACACAGAGAGGGAGAGAGGAGACAGAGAGACATAGAGAGAGAGAGGAGGAGAGAGGAGTAGAGGACAGAGAGAGAGGAGAGAGAGAGAGGAGGAGAGAGAGAGAAGGAGAGAGGAGAGACAGAGAGGAGACAGAGAGAGAGAGGAGAGAGGAAGGGACAGAGACAGAGAGACATAGAGAGAGAGAGAGGAGAAGAGAGAAGAGAGACAGAGAGAGAGGAGAGAGACAGAGAGAGAGGAGGAGAGGAGAGAGAGAGAGGAGAGAGACAGAGAGAGAGGAGAGAGGAGAGAGAAAGGAGAGAGACAGAGAAGGAGAGAGGAGAGACAGAGAGAGAGACGAGGAGAGGAGAGAGAGGAGAGGAAGGGACAGAGACACAGAGAGGGGGAGAGGAGACAGAGAGAGAGAGAGGAAGAGACAAGAGAGAGAGAGACAGAGAGAAGAGAGAGTCAGAGGAGAGAGGAGCAGAGAGAGAGAAAGGAGAGAGAGGAGAGGAAGGGACAGAGACACAGAGAGGGAGAGAGGAGAGAGAGACACACACAGAGAGAGGAGAGAGACAGAGAGAGGAGAGAGACAGAGAGAGAGGAGAGGAGAGAGAGACAGAGAGAGAGGAGGAGAGAGGAGAGAGAGAGAGAGAAAAAAAAGGAGAGAGAGGAAAGAGACAGAGGAGAGAGAAGAGAAGGAGACAGAGAGAGAGAGGAGGAGGAGAGAGAGATAGGAGAGAGGAGAGAGAGAGAGAGGAAGGGACAGAGACACAGAAAGGAGACAGAGAGACACAGAGAGAGAGAGGAGGAGAGAGACAGAGTCAGAGAGAGAGACAGAGAGAGACAGACAGAGAGAGACAGTGGCAGAGAGAGAGAGAGAGAGAGGAGAGACAGAGAGAAGGAGACAGAGAGAGAGAGAGGAGAGAGAGAGGAGAGAGAGAGGAAGGGACAGAGACACAGAGAGGGAGAGAGGAGACAGAGAGAGACAGACAGAGAGAGAGAGACAGTGGCAGAGAGAGAGAGAGAGAGAGAGGAGAGACAGAGAGAAGGAGACAGAGAGAGAGAGAGGAGAGGAGAGAGAGAGGAGAGAGAGAGGAAGGGACAGAGACACAGAGAGGGAGAGAGGAGACAGAGAGACACACAGAGAGAGAGGAGAGAGGAGAGAGACAGAGAGAGACAGAGTCAGAGAGAGAGACAGAGAGAGACAGACAGAGAGAGAGAGAGACAGTGGCAGAGAGAGAGAGAGAGAGGAGAGACAGAGAGAAGGAGACAGAGAGAGAGAGAGGAGAGGAGAGAGAGAGGAGAGAGAGAGGAAGGGACAGAGACACAGAGAGGGAGAGAGGAGACAGAGAGACACACACAGAGAGAGGAGAGAGACAAAGAGGAGAGAGGAGAGAGGGAGGGATGGAGGGAGAGTGAGTTCTCCCTGAGACTGGGCTCCAGCAGAATTTCAAAAGCTCAGAAGACTAAACCTTCCAACATTATTATTATTATTATTATTATTATTATTATTATTATTATTATTATTATTAATCATTGCAGTCAGCCAGATGTTCAGACTGAATTTGGCATTTTTGTCTACCTATTGAGTCCTTACTTATTATTATTAGATAAGATAAGATAACCTTTATTGTCATTTTTTTTACTGTGGGCACAATGGCACACATCAAAAATGAAATTTAGTTGCCCGCTCTCAAAGAGAAACACATACGTGACACACACCAATACATACTATGTACAACATATGTATAGACCCACACACCTACATATACATAACAAATATTAAATACTGTCCATATTCTAATTGTTATTATTATTATTATTATTATTATTATTATTATTATTATTCTGATGTTATTGTTTTTATTAACCTCTGCTCCCCGTGACCGACCTAGATGGGATCCTGCAGCCTTAGAGTGGGACGCGTAGTTTCGCCTTACCTTAAAGGCTCTGAGAACAGCCAAGGGGTCGTCGTTAATCAAGCGGCAGACGAGAGCAGGCCACGCCCGATGGGCCAGTGGAAGGAGAACGTCTTCATGTGGACCAAGGACCATCAGACACAGTTCCAGGACATCGAGGGCCTATAGGAGAAGCCCCAGAGTCAGAGGATAAGCGTGCCAGGATTAAGGGAGACGAGCGATGATGTTGGGGAAACAGAGGACTGGGTCTCTCATTCGCAATGTACGAATATGTGGCTCAGGGTTGAAATGTGGGTTCCTTAGTGGCCTCTGAGATGGGTTGCTTTCTAACGGACATTTCGTGATCCAACTAGGACACATCATCAGTGCTAGAAGGGAGAGGGGTTGGCCTTCTGTCTCCCTTCTAGCACTGATAGTGTTCCCTAGTTGGATCATGAAATGTCCATAAGAAATCAACCAAGTTCAGAGAGCACCAAGGACCCCACACGGCTTCCTCCTCCTCCTCCATTCCACAAACTCCAGTCCCTTTTAGCATTGATGATGTTCCCTACTTGGCTCATGAAATGCTTGCAGTAGGAAAAGCTCAGGGAGCACCAAGGACCCCACAGTCTTCCTCTCTGCAAACCCAACTCTAGCCCTGATGATGCTACCTAGTTGGGTCATGAAACAGCTGCAAGGAAACAAGCAAGTTCAGAGAGCACCAAGGACCCCACAGTTGTTGTTGTCATCGTCCTCCTCCTCCTCTCCTTCTTTGCACACCCTCCCTTCCTTCTAGCATTGATGATGCTCCCTAGTTGGGCAATGAAATATCTGCACGGAAACAACCAAGTTCAGAGAGCACCAAGGACGCCACAGTTCCTCCTCCTCCTCCTCCTCCTCTCCTTTTCCTCTCTGCACACCCTCCCTTCCTTCTAGCACTGATGATGCTGCTACCTAGTTGGGTCATGAAACATCTGCAAGAAAACAACAAAGTTCAGAGAGCACCAAGGACGCCACAACTTATAATGTGCTCGGTCCTTATGGACAGTAAGATGTTTAAGCAAAGGCCGAAGCAAGAAGGAAGAGGGAGAGTCATGTCATGCCTCAGTTGCAGGCCTTGGAGCGGATAACTGTCCTTCTCCTCCGCCTCCAGTCCAGTGAGAACATTTTGCAGCAGGAAAAGAGGACTTCAGCTCTATGAGGGGCTTCCTTGCCAAGGACTGTTGGATTCGGCTTGGGGTAAGGGTAGCTTCACTGTTCTGCTCAAGACTGCCTCCTCCTTTCCAAGGTCAGGTTCTCCTCAGCCAGACAAGAACAGGCCCCTCTGTGGACCAGGATGCTGATAGCTCTGATGATGATTGGTTAAAAGATACATAGGCTGAGATGGAAGAATTAACATTCAGGCCTCAGCCCTGCTCTGGGGTTGTGGAAAGTCCCATAGGAAACCACAAGCCTCTGGGTCAGGTGTGAGCAACCTTGGCTCTTTTAAGACCCGTGGACTTCAACTCCCAGAATGCCCGAGCCAGCATGGGGGAACTATGGCCCCCTCAAGACCTGTGGACTTCAACTCCCAGAATGCCTGAGCCGGCATGGGGGAACTATGGCCCCCTCATGACTGGTGGACTTCAACTCCCAGAATTCCTGAGCCTAATTCCCTTTCTTTTCCCATTAATATGTACTGTCTCATATTCAAACCAACATAATTCTTATTCTATCAAACAGAAAATAACTTTCTAGTGTTCATCAGTAATCTTCAGTTTATACGTATCTTAATTAATTTAACATTCCATCTTTTAGACAGTCGAAGACCTAGTAAGTTTTTCTTAATTTTAATTTTCCATACATATTTGAAATGTAACGTTTAACCCTTTTTATTTCCAAATTTTAAATGACCCCAATTTCTATCACGGTTCCCCCACAGTCTAAAGTTTCAGATACACCTCTGATCTACGCATGATTCTCACTGTCTGCGTCAACCAGTTAATAATACGAAGTAATATTCTTATTTAGTAATTCTCCAGTAGCTTAGAATATTAAGCATTAAATTTAAATATTAAGGTAAAACCGAAACGGGGAAAAGCTTATAAGGTCATTGATTGGCTACAAGATTGAATGTTTAAAAACAAATAAGATTTGAACTCAAGATATTGCTATGAGTCGAGACAAAAAATTTTTTTTTAGTTAAGTCACCCCGGACTTAACAATTGTCAATAAGAAAGACAAAAAAGTCTGGATAGTGGACGTGGCAGTGCCTGGAGACAGCAGAGTAGATGAGAAAGAACTGGAGAAGATCACAAAAGACAAAGACCTACAAATAGAACTAGAAAGACTGGGGCAAAGGTAAGCAAGGGTAGTACCAATAGTCATAGGCGCCTTGGGTGCAATCCCAAAACAGCTGGAGCACCACTTGGACACCATCATCGGCATTGACAGATTCGCCATTAGTCAATTGCAAAAGGCGGCCCTACTAGGAACTGCTTCCATCCTGCGACGAGATCTGTAACACCATCAAACATCCACATCTGCCTATCCCAGGTCCTGAGTAAGGACTCGATAGGCAGACAAAATGGCAAATCCAGTCTGAACATCTGGCTGACTGTGCGATGATCCATAATAATAATAATAATAATAATAATAATAATAATAATAATAATAATAATAATAATAATAATAATGATGTTGGAAGGGACATTGGAGGTCTTCAACCCATTGCTCAAGCAGGAATCTCTATACCATTTTGGACAAATGGCTGTCGAGTCTCTTCTTAAAAACTTCCAGTGTTGGAGCATTCACCGCTTCTGGAGGCAGACTGTTCCCCTGGTTAAATGTTCTCCCTGTCAGGAAGTTTTTCCTTAGTTCCAGGTTTCTTCTCTCCTTGACTAATTTCCATCTGTTGCTTCTTGTCCTGCCTTCAGGAGAATAGCTTGACTGCCTCTTCTTTGGGGCAGCCCCTGAGATACTGGAAGACTGCTATCCTGTCCCCCCCCTCCTTCTCTCCGTTAAACTAGACAGACCCAATTCCAGCAACCGTTCCTTATACTGTATGGTTTAGCCTCCAGTCCCCTGATCCTCTTTGTGGCTCTTCTCTGTACTCTTTCTAGAGTCTCAACGACTTTTTTACATCGTGATGACCAAAACTGGATGCATACTAACAGATTAAAAATTATTAGTCTCAAATATGAGATAGGAGACATAAAAGGGGGGCGGGGGTGGGAAGGAAGAAATACTAAGTGTGGAAATAAAAGAAATCTCGGCCTCCCTTACCTTCAGCCGCACCGCAAGGCTCTTGCTGGGGAGTAGGTGGACGGCCCTCTCCAGGACATCTTTAGCCATCTGGGCCTGCAAGGGCAACAGCTTCTCTGCCTCAGGAGCCTCTTCCAGTGCTCCGGGCCGCCCGGCAGAATCCTCTGGGGAGGCAAGAGGCCACAGCTGTGGGCACAGCTGGTGGGATGGAAGGGAAGCTTGCTTGTCCAGCTTTGCCAATAGGTGTGTGACCACTGCCCATCCTCCTGTCCAGCCACAGACCTTTCTGGATCTACCAACCTTCCTCCTCCTCTTCCTCGACATCCCCCTCTGCAATCTGCTTCTGCTTCACGTAGGCCGAAAAGAACTCTTCCATTTCTGCTGCGGTGGGCAGGTTGGTCGGCCTCTGTGCTGGCCGGCAGGAAGGACCACCGTCCGGCTCGTGGTGGGTTGGCCTCTCCGGCCCAAACCAGGAAGCTGCCAAGAGGAAAAAAACGCATTTGGGCCTAGTTGGATCAAAGATGGGATGGGCAGCAGTGAGAATTTCAGACCAACTTTCTTGGAATATTCATGAGCAGGGAGAGTCATGTGGTAACTCAGTCAGCCAATGTGAAGAAAGGGCTACTGAGTCTGTGCAAAAGGGTATTGAATTAGGAGCTGGATTTTTCCAGTCTCAGGTTTGTCTCTGTATGTCTCTGTAAGAAGTCTTCATTGAGCTATGTTGCTGTAAAGAAGAATGTATGGTATTGTAAATATTTTGATGTGAATATAAAGAGGTTATTTTGAATCAGCTAAATGCAGTCCACTGTGAGAGCTTCTGATTTATTTTTTCACCAACAGAGAAATTAAAATTCTCTAACAGGTTATGGGCCCAGAGCTTACTAAAGACTGCATTGTAATTTAAAGCTGGAAGAAATTGCCTGTGTTTAGAAAGTATAAGAACAAGGCAGAATTAGCAGAATGGATGCAATGGAATTTAAGCTCTGTGCCTCGTTTGGGCCAGAAGAATTACATTGTATGGGCTGCTAAAATGGAATGTTTGCTCAAGGCTAAAGAGTTGTGGTATATCGTAGAAAATCCACAAGTGTTTGCAGCTGCTGATCAGAAAAGTCATGATCGAGCAATGGCTTATCTCATCTTGAGTTTAGATGATGAACAATTTCTAAATGTTGCAAATTTAAAGACTGCAAAGGAGATTTGGTTGAAACTGAGAGCTGTGCACGTGAATGTTTCTGCATGCAATATAGTGCAATTGTCAAGAAAACTTTACAGGGCCTGTTTGCAACCAGGTGAATCTGTGGAACAGCATTTAAATAAAATGCAAAGTTTATTTTTGGACTTAGAACAACGTAGGATTAAATTCCCTGAGTCCCAGAAGGTTTTATTGGTGTTAAACAGTTTAGATAAAACCTGAGACACAGTTTCTGCAATATTTGAGTATAAAGAAGAGCAAGAATTAAATTTTGAGGCTTTAAAGCAGCGGTTCTATACCTGTGGGTCGCGACCCCATTTGGGATCGAACGACCATTTCACGGGGGTCGCCAAACAACGCAGTCTGCCATTCCCCCCCCCTTTTCCTTAGCTGTGCTACTCCCTCTTATTCTATTGGCTTTTGAAAGCCAATAGAATAGACTCTCTTGACTAGAGTCTAATTCTATTGGATTTCAAAAGCCAATAGGAATTGTCCAGGCTGTCTCCGCCCTGCTTAGCCTGCCAAAAGTCCCAGTCTGCAAACGGTGCTGCAAGTTGTCTGCAGCGAAGGCGAGCTCTCCGGAAGTTTCCACCCCTCCCTGCTGAGCAACTACTAAAACTGTAAATAAAAGAGGGCCAGAGGTGGGAGGCCGGCAGGCGCAGGGAGAGTTTTTGGCGCGCGTGGGGCCCGGTGGGTGGCTTACCTCCCTTGGGCTGGGCAAGCTGGTGGCCCAGCCCGTGGTCGCCCTGCGCCGTCGCTTTTGCGGCCGCCCAGGAGTGCCTGGGCCTGCCTGCCGCCGTCCCGAACGGGCGGCAGCGAAGGCAAGGCTAGCGGGGCAGCGGCGGGTGCAGGGAGGGTTTTTGGCATGCGTGGGGCCCGGCGGGTGTCTTACCTCCCTTGGGCTGGGCCAGCTGGTGGCCCAGCCCGTGGTCGCCCTGCACCGTTGCCGCCGCAGCCGCCCAGGAGCACCTGAGCACCTGGGCCTGCCTGCCGCTGCCCCAAATGGGCGGTGGCCTACGCCTCGGCTGGCTCAGGGGGCAGCACCGCGCATGCACGTTGCAGGGGGTAGCACCGCGCATGCGCGGTGCAGGTCAGGGTCGCGCCACACATGCGCGGCGCAGGTCGGGGTCACCGCCTGAAAAAGGTTGAGAACCGCTGCTTTAAAGGCATGTTTGCTTAATGAAGAAGAAAAGCAACATTTTAGGAACAGCCATGAGGAGGAGAAATTCCTGAGGAGGGGGACCAGACTGCAAGTCTCTGGAGAAGAAGCAAGGAGCAGATGGGACCAAGTTGCATCAAAAGAGAGATTTTGCAAGCAGAGGGCTCAGCAAGAAAGGAATTGCTACATTTGTGGAGCAAACACACATCTGACAAGGAACTGTTTGCAGAGGAACAATTTGCAGCGAAGGACATTTGTGCAAGCAAAAAAGACTGATTTGCAAAAGGAACATTTTGGTGTTGCAAAAGTTTGCTATAGCAACAACAGAGACAAGTGGCCAATAGATAGTGGGGCAAGTCAAACATTTGTTAATGACTCTGAATTATTTTTCAGGTTTGTTCCAGTAGCACAAGAAGCTGTTGCTTTGGCAAATGGCCAGAAAGCAAAAATCATCAGAAGAGGCGATGTAAAAATTTCATATTTGGAATCAAAGTTTACCAATGTGCTCTGTGTACCTGAGATGGAACATAATTTGTTAAGCGTGTCTAATTTAGACAAACAAGGTTTTGAGGAAGATAATCTATATGTATTGCAGGGACAAAAGGTTCAATGTTCCCATATATTTAAGAATGTTGCAGAGCATGATTTGTTTGTTCATCTTCTACATAGAAGACTTGGCCATGCAAGCTTTAAAGTTTTGCAGCAAATGCAAGAGTTTGCAGCAGAGCTAAATTTGAAGGGATGCAAAACTGTTCAGTATGCAAAGCATCGAAGTCAAAGGCATTCCCAGTTAGTAAATATAGCACAAGACAAACAAAAAGAGCTCTAGAGCTGGTCCGTGCAGATCTGGTGGGACCTATGCAAGCCAGTTTGGGAGGAGCAAAAGATGTACTGGTAATTGTTGATGATTATAGCAGGTATTCATTTTGCTACTTGCTTAGAGGTAAGACAGAGGTGCTACAACAATTCAAACAGTGGGTAAGTTTTGTAGAGAGAAGGTACAGACAACAAGTGTGTCAGTTGCAAACTGACAGAGGTACTAAATTTATGTCAACTAAATTCCAACAATGGTTGGGGCAGTTGGGGATAAGACACAGAAGTACAAATCCTTACACAGCAGCAGAGAACGGTGTAGCTGAAAGAAGGAATGGTGTTTTGCAAACATTGAAAGATTCATTATTAGAGGATTCTGGTATGAGCAGGTCAGATTGGGGAGAAGCCATATTGACTGCCAATTATATAGTTAACAGGCTGTGGAGTTTCTCCATTAATAATACTCCATATGCCATTCTATATGGGAGAAAGCCATCACTGGCACATTTGAGAATTTTTGGAAGTACTGCATGGGTACACATTCCGAAAGCAATCAGAAGAAAGGGACAGCAAAAGGCAAGAAAGCTCAGGTTTGTGGGCTATGAGCCAGGGTCAAAAGGATATCGCTTTAGCGATGGAAGTAAAAGAATTGTAATTTATTTCAAGGTCTGCTAATTTTGCAGAACAAAATTGGGACAGAATTAATGCAAATTCTGGGTATGTCTCACTTAATGACGGTGATCTATTTAACGACAATAACTCATCTAATGATGGAAAAATGATTATTGAAGATGTCAATGTTCAGGGAGGAGAGGCTGAACAAGACATGAAACCAGATAGACTTGAGACACAGGAGCAGTTATTATCACGTAGGTCATAGCAATGTAACAAAGGAATTCCTCCTGACAGGTATTCTGCCAGCAAGATAAAGGTTTGCAATGTGTGGTATGAGCCAAGAAGTTATAAAGAGGTGTTGGCATTACCAAAAGCTGAACAAGAAAGATGGAAGGAGGCCATGGATAAAGAGATGAAATCCATGGGAGACCATGAAGTATTTAAACCAGTGACTTTGCCACAGGGAACCAAAGCTGTTGCTTGTAAGTGGGTATATAAGAAAAAGATAATGCCAAATAATGATGTACAAGGCCAGGTTAGTGGCACAAGGTTTTTCACAATTAAAGAATGTGCACTACGATGAAGTATTTGCGCCAACTGTGAAAAGTGAGAGTATAAGATTAGCACTGGCGTTGGCAGCAGCATATAAGCATAAAATCTGGCACTTTGATATCACAACTGCATTCCTCAATGCTGAGTTAGAGGAAGAAATTTATATGATCCAAGCACCAGGATATGAAATTGCAAAACCTAACATGGTGTATAAATTAAACAAGGCTATTTATGGGCTGAAGCAGTCAGCCAGAAACTGGAATATCTGTTTAGATACTGCTTTAAAAGGTCTTGGATTTAAAAGTTGCAAAGCTGATAATTGTATATATACTGGACAGTTACAAGGAGGAAATTGTCTACTGTTATCATTTGTGGATGATCTTTGCTTCGTCGCAAAGGATGCATCACAAGTCAAGGAATTTGCTGATAAATTAGGAAAGAAATTCAAATTAAAGCATTTAGGAGAAATAAAAAATTATCTCGGTGTAGAGATACAGAAAAATGAACAAGGTGGTTATATTCTCAGTCAAAGGAGAAAAATTGAGCAGTTATTGGAAAAATATAATATGAAAGATTGCAATAGTGCTCCCACACCCACGAGTACGGATTTTTATAATAGTTTAAATGCGGACAAAGGTGAAACCTGTGATCAAGAGATATATCACTCAGCAATAGGGAGTTTGTTATATCTGTCACAGTGGTCCAGACCAGACATAGCTTGCACAGTAAGCATTTTGAGTCGTTTTACTGCTGCACCTACAAAGTTACATTGGATGGGTATAAAAAGGGTTCTCAGATATTTAAAGGGAACTATAAATTTGGGTCTTCAAATACAGATTACTGAGGAATTGAAATTAAAGTGTTATGTCGATAGTGACTATGCAAATGACATAAACACAAGGAAATCAAATTCTGGGATTATAATATTGTTTGGAGGGACTCTGATTGGATGGAAGTCCAGAAAACAAACAACTGTTGCTATTTCAACAGCGGAAGTAGAGTTTATTGCTTTATCTGAATTGTGTTCTGAAGTAACATGGCATGTACAGTTGTTGCAAGATTTAAATATTAATGTAAAAGAATTTGTAAAGGTATTGGAAGACAATGCTGCCTGTATAAAAATGGCAACTGGTGACAGGGTGAAGAACAGAAGTAAACATGTAGACATTAAGTATTGTAATGTCAAGGAAGCTGTAAAAGGAAAATTGATTAGTTTACATCCTTGTTCTTCTGAGGATAATTTGGCGGACATGATGCCTAAACCATTGGGTGGTGTTCCCTATGGAGAATGTATTAAGTCAATAGGTCTGATGTCTCTTCCTGTCATGAAGGGAGGAGTGTTGGGATATTCATGGGCAGGAAGAGTCATGTGGTAACTCAGTCAGCCAATGTGAAGAAAGTGCTACTGAGTCTGTGCAAAAAAGGTATTGAGTTAGGAGCTGGATTTCCAGTCTCAGGTTTGTCTCTGTATCTCTCTGTAAGAAGTCTTCATTGAGCTATGTTGCTGTAAAGAAGAATGGATGGTACTGTAAATATTTTGATATGAATATAAAGAAGTTATTTTGAATCAGCTAAATGCAGTCAACTGTGAGAGCTTCTGATTTATTTTTTCACCAACAGAGAAATTAAAATTCTCTAACAAACCTCTAGTTCGTCCACATCAGAGTTAACAGGGACCTTGGAGGTCTTCTAGTCTAACCCCTGCAGGGCTGGCTGGGGAATTCTGAGAGTTGAAGTCCCCAGGTCTTAACAATTGCCAAGGTGGGGGACCCCTGCCCTACACCATTGGTTTTCCAATCTCTTCTTTAAAAAAAAAAACTCCAGTGATGAAGCACCAACTTCTGGAGGCAAGCTGTTCCACTGGCTGATTGTTCTAAACGTCAGGAAATTTCTCCTTAGTTCTAAGGTTGGTTCTGTGCTTGGTTAGTTTCCATCCATTGAAACTTTTAATTCTGTTTAAACTCTAAAGCAGGGGTTCTCAACCTTGGCAACTTTAAGACTTGTGGACTTCAACTCCCAGAATTCCTCAGCCAGCTTTGCTGGCTGAGGAATTCTGGGAGTTGAAGTCCACAAGTCTTAAAGTTGCCAAGGTTGAGAACCCCTGCTCTAAAGTGACCCTAAAGGCCATTTATTGCCAGCGGACCTTAGAAGGCGTCAAGAAATATGAACCAGAGACTTGACCTATTTCAACAAACAGTCCTTTGCCCAAACCTAAAGATTTGCTATTTTGACCATATTGCTGCACTAACCAGAGCATCGAAAGACTTTCTCCTGCAAACTACATCACACTGTCACGCGCAGAAGCCTCCAATGTGCAGGTCCTATTCTCTGCATGGAGAACAAATGAATCCCCAAGATGGCAATGAGATGGACCCTCAGTGACGTCAAACACCCCAGAAGACAAGCTCAGGGTCCAAACAGATCTTGACAAACTGGAACAATGGGCCCTATCCAACAAAATGACTTTCGATGCGGAGAAAAGCAAAGTCTTACATTTAGGCAGGAAAAACCAAAGGTATAAAAAGTACAGACTGGGCGAGAGCTGTCTCAAAACACAGCCACTGGGAGAGGGACCTTGGGGGTCCTAGTGGACGATCCTTTGACCGTGAGCCAGCCGTGTGCAGCAGCAGCAGCCGCCAAAAAAGCCAACACAATCCTGGGTTGTATAAACAGAGGCATAGAATCAAGATCATGTGAGGCATTAGCACCGCTTTATAAAGCCCCAGTGAGGCCACACCTGGAATACTGCAGCCAATTTTGGTCACCCTATCATAAGAAAGATGTGGAGAGTTTGGAAAAAATCCAGAGAAGAGCAACTAAGACGATCAAAGGCCTGGAGACTAAAACATACGAAGAGCGGCTGCGGGACCTGGGTTTGGCTAGTCTAAAGAAAAGAAGAAATAGGGGAGACATGATAGCAGCCTTCCGGTATTTGAGGGGCTGCCACAAAGAAGAGGAGGGGGTCACGTTATTCTCCAAAGCACCAGAGGGAAGGATGAGAAACAATGGCTGGAAACTGATCAAAGAGAGAAGCAACCTGGAATTAAGGAGAAACTTCCTAACAGTGAGGACAATTAACCAGTGGAACAGCTTGCAACCAGAAATCGTGGGTGCTCCATCACTGGAGGTATAGGTTCTCCTGCAGGGGGCTGGACTAGAAGACCTCCAAGGTCTCTTCGAGCTCTATTCTATAATAATAATAATAATAATAATAATAATAATAATAATAATAATAATGATGTTGGAAGGGACCTTGGAGGTCATCTAGTGCAACCCCCTGCTCAGGCAGGAAACCCTATACCATTTCAGACAAATGGCTGTCCAGTCTCTTCTTAAAAACTTCCAGTGTTGGAGCATTCACCGCTTCTGGAGGCAGGTGGTTCCACTGGTTAATTGTTCTGTCTATTTTATTCTACAATCTGTCTAGTCTATTCTTTTTATTCTGTTCTGCAATCTTTCTATTCTATTCTATTCTATTCTATTCTTCTATTCTACAATGTTGTTTCTATTCTATTATTCTATTCTATTCCATATTTTCTATTCTATTCTATTCTTCTATTCTACAATGTTGTTTCTATTCTATTATTCTATTCTATTCCATATTTTCTATTCTATTCTATTCTATTCTACAATGTTGTTTCTATTCTATTATTCTATTCTATTCCATTCCATATTTTCTATTCTATTCTATTCTTCTATTCTACAATGTTGTTTCTATTCTATTATTCTATTCTATTCCATTCCATATTTTCTATTCTATTCTATTCTTCTATTCTACAATGTTGTTTCTATTCTATTATTCTATTCTATTCCATTCCATATTTTCTATTCTATTCTATTCTATTCTATTCTATTCTATTCTATTCTATTCTATTCTATTCTTCTATTCTACAATGTTGTTTCTATTCTATTATTCTATTCTATTCCATTCCATATTTACTATTCTATTCTATTCTATTCTATTCTATTCTATTCTATTCTATTCTATTCTATTATTCTATTCTTTCCATTCCATTCCAAAACACATTTAAATAGCATTAGCACTAGCCCTTAGACTTATCTACCGCTTCACAGTGCTTTCCATCCATTTCTAAGCGGCTTACAGAGTCAGCCTATGGCTTCCATCAATCTGGGTCCTGATTTTATCGACCTCGGAAGGATGCAAGGCTGAGTCAACCTTGAGCTGGTCAGGATCGAACTGCTGGCTGTGAGCAGAGTCAGTTAGCCTGCAACGTTGCATTCTAACCGCTGGCCCACCGTGGATCTAAATACTTTTAGATTTAAAAGCTCTTAAACATCGCATGGGGAAATGCTGAAGTATTTGCCCAAGAACCAAAAAGATCTAAATCGAAGTGAGTCAGTCTGGTGAAAACAGAGGTTTGGGGAAGGGAAGCTGCTGATTTTCTCCCGCAGTGAAGGAAGAAGCCACTGCTTTTTGCCTGCCCTGCAGCTCTGCGAGTAAAGCCGGAAGTGTAAGGAAGTCCCCTCAATTTAATTAGCTCCCATTTCAAAAGCTCAGAGAATTGGTGATTAAAAACCACCCTGAACATCAGCCTTGAGTGACGCCTGCAAGGAGCAAGGTCAGATATAAAGGGGGGGGGGAAACAGAGACAGACACTGCCCCTGTCCTAGGGAGCGTCTTGCTCCAGAGGGGAGGTGGGCCCCCAATCTTCTGGGCTTCCTGCACATCAACATTTGGCTCTGCCAACTGGCACGGGGGTCCAAGAATGGCATGCAGCCTTGTGTGTGTGGGGGGGGAAAGGGGTTGGTGACTTCAGTGTGATCCTTCTGCCTTGTTAAATTGTCTTTCTTTTTATGTGACTTATCTAATATCGAAGGTCCAATGAGAAGGAAGGACTCCGTGGAGAAGAGCCTGATGCTGGGAAAGATGGAGGGCAAGAGAAGAAGGGGACGACGGAGAAGGAGGTGGCTGGAGGGAGTCCCTGAAGCAGCAGGCGTGAGCTTCAAGGGACTCCAGAAGATGGCAGAGGACAGGAAGGCCTGGAGGAACGTGGTCCAGGGGGTTGCAATGGGTCGGACACGACTTCGCAACTAACAACATCTATCTATCTATCTATCTATCTATCTATCTATCTATCTATCTATCTATCTATCTATCTATCTATCTATCTATCTATCTATCTATCTATCTATCTATCCATCCATCCATTCATCCACCCACCCACCTAATGAGAAGGAAGGACTCCCTGGAGAAGAGCCTGATGCCAGAAAGATGGAGGGCAAGAGAAGAAGGGGACGACAGAGGGGGCTGGATGGAGTCCCTGAAGCAGCAGGCGGGAGCTTCAATGGACTCCAAAAGATGGCGAGGACGGGAAGGCCTGGAGGGTCTGGTCAAGGGGGTCGCGATGGGTCGGACACGACTTCGCAACAACAAAGGTCCAATATCTAAGGGGCTGCCACAAAGAAGTGAGATCAATCTATTCTCCAATGGCCCTGAAGGCAGGACAAGAAGCAACGGATGGAAACACATCAAAGAGAGAACAAACCTAGAAAGGAGGAGGAATTTCCTGACAGTGAGACCAATTCATTAGTGGGATGAATGGCTTGCCTCCAGACATTGTGGGTGCTTCAACACTGAAGCACCCGCTGAAGGTCTTTAAGAAGAGATTGGACAGCCATTGGTCTGGAATGGTCTAGGGCAGAGGTCCCCAATCTTTTGGGCACCAGGGACTGGTTCTGTGGAGAGAGGGGGTAGGTTTTGTGTGCTGCCTGCATCTCACGGATGGGGCTTTGCTTGTTTGTGCGACCCCCCCGGTCCAGGGTCTCCTGCCTGAGCAGGGGGTTGAAGGCCTCCAAGGTCCCTTAATAATAATAATAATAAAGTTGGAAGTAACCTTGGAGGTCATCGAGTCCAACCCGCTGCTCAGGCAGGAAACCCTAAACCATTTCAGACAATATGGCTGTCCAGTCTCTTCTTAAAAACTTCCAGTGTTGGAGCATTCACCGCTTCTGGAGGCAGGTGGTTCCACTGGCTAATTGTTCTCACCGTCAGGAAGTTTCTCCTTAGTTCTAGGTTGCTTCTCTCCTTGATGAGTTTCCATCCGTTGCTTCTTGTCCGGCCTTCAGGCGCTTTGGAGACTAGCTTGACTCCCTCTTCTTTGGGGCAGCCCCTGAGATACTGGAACCTTCCAACTTTGTTATTCTGTTTTTATTTGAAAAACTGCCCAGTTATGTGAGGTGGGTAGTGTAGAACAGCGGTCCGCAACTTTTCCACCTGGGAGGCCCGGCACAGGGGGGTGTGAGTGGCAGGCACACACACGCGCGCACAGCTCCATTGGTGTGAGCAGCACACCTGTGTGTGCATCTTCCACTTGTCCGAATGGAGCTTTGAGCGTGAGTGGAAGGTGCTGGCGTGCACACAAAGCTCCACTCACACGAGCACCCTGTGAAGTTCCATTTAGGCGGATGGAGCTTCACGTGTTACCACAAGCGCCCTCCACTCGTGTGAGTGGAGCTTCACGCGTGGCCCGTCGCTCGCGTGGTCTGGCTACAAACGCACCACGGTCCAGGGGTTCGGGACCCCTGGGGTAGAAATTTGATCATTAAAATAAATCATTAAAAATGCCTAGGTGGGTCCAGCTCATTTCTGCCAAGAAACAAACCTGCGCTTAGAATACAAAGACTGTCAGGCAGGACCAAAAGGTGGAAGATGGATATACAGCCCTCTCTCTCGCACACACGCGTAGCCTGGAGCTTGTAGTTAGCAGCTGCTCGTTTTCTGGTCTAGTGCAGATGACGATAATAATAATTTTACGTGCCATCTGACTCTCAGGGACTCTGGGCAGTTTGCAAAAATGTGCAAGCATTTAAGAAAACGGCACACAGAAAAAAGAACAACGATGGGAGAGAGAACAAATCCAGATGGGAAGAAAGAGAAAGAAGCAAAGAGGGCTTCAATCACACTTGCACTCAGCCAGGGTTTCGGGGCTGTGAAAGTGGGACCCTAAGAAAGGCTGAGAAAGGCCAAAGAAGGGAGGCCTTTGAACTCTGGTGCCGGAGAAGACTCCTGCGAGTCCCCTGGACTGCAAGGCAATCCAACCAGTCGGTCCTAGACGACATCCACCCCGACTGCTCCTTAGAAGGCCGGATCCTGAAGCGGAAACTCAAGTCCTTTGGCCACCTAATGAGAAGGAAGGACTCCCTGGAGAAGAGCCTGATGCTGGGAAAGATGGAGGGCAAGAGAAGGAGGAGACGACGGAGGAGGTGGCTGGATGGAGTCCCTGAAGCAGCAGGCGTGACCTTCAAGGGACTCCAGAAGACGGTGGAGGACGGGAAGGCCTGGAGGAACGTGGTCCGTGGGGTTGTGATGGGTCGGACACAACTTCGCAACTAACAACAACAACATCTTCCTGGATGAGAAGTGAAATATTTCCAAGGAAAAGAAAAAAACCACGAAAGTCCAGTTCCTTTTGGAAAAAGCACCTTTGGGACTCTCGTTTTTGCTGTTGATTCAAACCCTTAAATTGGGGGGGGGGATCTCTCCCAGGTGAGATGTTGTATCAGAAAGCTGGACTGTGACAGAGAAGGTATGCTTTCTCACTCTCAAAAGGCAATATTTAATTGAGGGGACCTAGATCACAGCCCCCCCTCTCTGTCCAAACATACCAGACAGGTAAAATCAGTCAATAGACAGGCACTTCGTCAAGTAACAGGGTCTTATGCCATACAGGCCTTGATTGGTGGCCAGCGTCTTGAATTCCACCTGGAAGCCAACTAGGTTAAGTAACACCTTTCTCTGTTCCCTGGCCAGAGTTTCATGAATTATGGTGGGCAGCCATACACGTGTGATTAACGAGCGATCAAAGTCTTTAGCTCACGTTAAAGAAAGACAATGGCTACATTCACACCACACGCAACCGCCAACCAACAAACCGATTTCCCGATTTCCAAGAATCTGAGAAATGATCAGTAAGTAAAAGAAGCTTGCTTAACTCAGGCTAAGCCATGAGGTAGTCGACTCCATCTGAGTCTTGTGTGTGTGTGTGTGTGTGTTCAAGCCAGTTTCTGACTCCTGAACAAGTCCCAACGGGTTTTCTTGAAAAAGGTTTTTGCAACTGGTTGGTTCTTGCCCCCTTTCCAGGATGGAGGGAAAGTAACTGCGACAAAAGTCAGGCTTGTCAGATGCTATATTTTCTCTACCCTGCTCCATGGAGTAAAGAGTTCGGTCTCCGACAGACAGCCACCGGAAGAGACTAGAACAGGGGTTCTCAACCTTGGCAACTTTAAGACTTGTGGACTTCAACTCCCAGAATTCCTCAGCCAGCAAAGCTGGCTGAGGAATTCTGGGAGTTGAAGTCCACAAGTCTTAAAGTTGCCAAGGTTGAGAACCCCTGGACTAGAAGCCTTTGAAATGTGGATTGACAGGTGGCTGTTACGTAGAAGCTGGGTGGACAAGATCAGAAACGAGGAGGGGATCAGCCGCCTGGGAAAGCCGAGGGAAATCATCCAAACAATTAATAAACGAAAATCAGAATATTTCGGACATGTGATGCAACACCCAGAAAAATACGGCCTACTCCATTTAATCCTCCAGGGAAAGATGGAAGACAACCGAGGTCCAGGCAGAAGAAGAACATCGTGGCTTCAAAATCTCAGGGACTGGTTGGGACAAAACTCAGCAGCCCTTTTTCGTGCGGCTGCCAATAAAAACAGGATCGCCAGCATCTGATAACGGATAGGGCACAAGGGGAAGAACTGCGACAAGATCACAAACTGGCTTCAGGCCTAAGGGAAAAACGTAGGAGACTCCCAGCCTCTGGTTTTCTAACCTGACCCTTAACCACTACACCGGGGGTGTCCAACCTTGGCAACTTTGAGACCTATGAATTTTCAACTCAACTTCAACTCCGATGCTGGCTGGAGAATTCTGGGCGCTGAAATCCACAAGTCTTAAAAGTTGCCGACGTTGGACACCTCTGCACGACGCCAATCTAGCTCTCTTAACCTGGTCTAGTCTCTTCTAAACCCAGTCAGCCATAAAAGCAGGCTTAGCTGCTCCTTTGGTTTATTGCTGCCCTTCCCTCCAGAGGGAAGTGTCTGTGGACAGCCATCCAGGTCCTGGTTGTCCCAAAGGTGCTTCTTTTTTCAGGAGGCAACTGGACTTCCTTGTTTTCCTTTGAAGACCTTTCCCTTCTCATCCCAGAAGCTTCCTCAGGTTCTGACTGGATGGTGGGGAGGGGAAGGATTTATACTCCTTGCAGACAGCCGGTCCTTTGCCTCCTTTTAGAGAATCCTTGAGGCCACCTGGAGGTTTATCTGTATTTGCATCACTCAGGTGACCCTGAGGACACAGGTAAGCCTCCAGGTGGCCTCAACGACTCTCTGAAAGGAGGAAAAGGACCGGCTGTCTGCCAGGAGTATAAATCCTTCCCTTCCCCACCATCCAGTCAGAACCTGAAGAAGCTTCTGGAATGAGAAGCGAAACGTCTTCAAAGAAACACAAGGAAGTCCAGGTGCCTCTTGGAAAAAAAAAAAAACACCTTTGGGACATCGGGAAGTGGGAGGATTCCAGCACGGACTCATCTAGGGAGTCCTCAACGTACGACCACAATAGAGCTCAAACGTTTGGCTGTAAATGGCTGCAGTCCTAAGTCGAGTTACCATTATGACCGGACTCAATTTTATGACTGTTTTTACACACAGTCATTACACACACGGTCATTAAGGCAAACCACACAGGCTGTAACTCCAAAGCCAGCTTGCCCAATGGGCATGTTTGTCAGAAAAGGGCAAAGACATGTAAAAGTGCAATTAGGTGGCCCCAGGGTGCTGCGACCGGTTGCCAATGCTAGCCGGCTGCCAAGCACTCAAAATACGATCACGTGGCCGTGTGTGTGTGTGTGTGTGTGTGTGTGTGTGTGTGTGTGTGTGATGTGGAAGTCAAAATTCTGAGGACTGGTGGCAGGTCCTGGTGGCAAGTAAGTTTTTTAATTGGTCATTAACTTTAAACATTAATCTTAAGCCAGGGGTCCCCAACCCCCAGTCCATGGACCGGTACCGGGCTGCGGCATGCAAACAGGCCAAGCCCCCTCCGTGGGATGCAGGCAGCACACAAAACCACACACCCTCCGGTCCATGGAAAAACCTTTCTCCACAGAACTGGTCCCTGGTGCCCAAAAGGTCGGGGCCCTCTGCCTTAAGCAACCAGTTGCAAATTGAGGACTACCTGTGTGGGCTGGGGAACATACCGGTAGGAATTGAAGTCCAACAGACCCGGAGGCGAACAGGGCTGGAAATGTGAGTTTATCTTCAGGGTAAAACCAGCAGCAAGTGCTGAGGCTCAGGCACTCCGAAAACCCTCCCCAACCTTTCATTCGTAGTTTACCTAGTGACGCCATCAGGGTCCGGAGAGCCCCCAGGAAGGAAGGTGCCCGTTCGCTGTGGCACTGGTCCAACCTGGACAAAACATCTTCCACTAGGTCCTCCACCAAGGGGGCCACCCGGGCGTCCGAGTGTCGGAGCATGGCCTCCAGCACCCGCAAGGCCTGGGCCTCCTCGGCTGGGTGCCTGAGACGCAAGGAAACCTCGTTCACCAAGTAATCGGCGTTCTGCCTGAGCAGCTCAGGGATGGAGATGTAGCCGCAGGCCCGGCAGATGCCGGCCAGGGTCCCCTTGGCAGTCTGGCTGACCAGGAGCGTGCCGTCGCCGGCCTTTTCCAGGACGGGGTACAAAGCGGAGATCAACAGCAAACGGAAGTCCTTCCCCAAGGCAGAGGCAAAGCTTCCGATCCCTTCCAGCTGGACACAGATCTGCCAAATGTTGCTGTTCATACAGCGGATGCTGGGGCTCGATCCCGGGGACGGCAGAGGTCCCCGAGACGCTTCGTACGCCACAGCAAGAGGTCTGGGATCTGCGGCTTGAGCCCAAGATTCTTGGCCCTCCAAGCTGGTGACCAAATGCCAGTTTCCCGAGTCCACATATTCTTCGAGTACAGAAGTGACGATCCCCACAAGATCCTCCGAGCTCAGCGAAGCGTCCTGCGCCTCCTGCCCTGCGGCTCCAGCAATCAGTTCATTGAGAACCATCGCAGCTTGCTTCCGGTACACAGTGGATTCCCTGTACAGGTCCATGAAGTGATCCACCAGCAGGTAGAGATTCCCGTGGCTGCCCAGAGCCCGGCAAATCTGCTGCAGGAGAGAGAAAATCCGCTCATCTGTGAAGAAGCGGAAGTACTTCCTCTGGAGGCCGGCCGGCGAGAGCGGCTGAAAGTCTTCCGGGGCAGCGCCCTTCTCCTCCACTACCTTCACGTCCTTCACCTCCAGCTCCAGGACTTGCATCAGGGCCTTGGACAGACGCTGGAGGTGGGAGGCCGAGTTGAGAACCAGGCTCACCTTCGGGCCCAAGAGCTTCAAGTAGCCAAGGATCAGGTTTAAGGTGGCCGTCTTGCCTTGGTCATTCTGGGAGGTCATGAAGCGAGGCAGAGACGTGGCCAGAGAGTGGAGATCCTCAGATAGGACGTCGGCCAGGCGCCTGTTCCCGGCCACGCTCTCCTGTGTGGAAATATCCTCCAAGGCCCTCTCACTCTCCCGCCGGACCTCGGCGCTCTCATCGTTCACCAGGCCAACTAAGGCTTTCAACAACTGGCCGGCCGAGTCCACCAAAGAGCGTCCACAGGTCGTCAGGAGGAGGTGAGCCATGTCCACCAGCTCCCGTCGCACCTTCCAGTGAGGATGAACAGACCCAGATCCAACCACCTTCTTGATAAGGATGGAGAGTTTGGAGGCGGTGTTTCTCGCCCAGTCCGAGTCTCGGTGGACCCCGAGGGCCTGTATTTTACTCTGCTCCGAGGCTGGTTTCTTCCTCTCCTCTGGGATCTGGGCTAGCTGCTCATCGGCCATCACCAGACTGACGGCCCTAGAGAAGAGCCTGATGGCCGAGACCACCACGGTGTGACCTTGCTTCACATCTCCTGTGATAACCTTGGAGAGAGCAATGGAGACACCGGGGAGGAAAGAGGCAAAGAGATCCCCACATTGCCTCATCTCCTCTTTCTCCAGGGACTGGTGACCCTGTGGGCAGTCACACTGCAGAAGGAGAGCCTGCAGACACCGCAAGGCGGCGATCTTAACCTGCCGGGCTTTTTCCTGTTCGGCCAGGCCCAAAAGCAGGGACACAGCAAAGCCCAGCTGGGGAAGGCTGGAAGGCTGGTAGAGAGACAGGAGGACATCTCCGTAAGCGGAGTGGAGCAAGGCAAGCAGCGCCTGGGCCACGTCCTGCTTCAGTTCCTCCGACAACGGGGCCAGCTGGGGCGGGCTGGAGGGGGACGCCAGGCAGACGCAGAGTTCCGAGAACAGCTCCAGGAGGAGATCCGCCTTCTTCACGCAGGTGGCCGAGAGCACAAAGCCGATGCACTGCACCACGCTTCGGACCACGCCTTCCCGCTTTGGCCCAGGGGTCTTGAGGGCGAATCTCAACGGGAAAAGGACGTATTCCTGGAGCTCCTGCAGGGCAGAGTCGCTGACCGCCCGCAGCTGTGAGCGGAGGCGCTCCACGTTCTCCACCGTCTGGGCCTTGGTCAGCTGGACGCAGGCGGGGCGGAGGGCTCCGAAAGCCTCCTGCGGGGTGTCGAAAATGGCCATGGCTGCCGCTGCCCCGCTCTCATCTTCCTTCGGTGTCCATCCTGCCAGCGAGAGAGAAAAAAAGGGTATTTTTTTATTGATTTCAGTTACATCTCGCCTTTATTTATTTTATTTCATTTTAAATAAACAACTCAAGGCAGCGAACATACCTAATACGGGGAGTCCTCGACTTATAACCATTCGTTTAGTGACCGCTGAAAGTTATAATGGTGCTGGAAAAAAAGTGACTTATGGTCACGTGATCGAACTTCGGACGCTTGGCAAACTGACTCGTATTTATGACGGTCGCCGGGTCCCCCCCTGGGATCCCGTGATTCCCCCCCTTGTGACTTTCCCAGCGGGTGTCTGACAAGCAAAGCCAATCGGGGGTGGGGGAGGAGCCAGATTCGGTTAACGACCGCGTGATTCACTTAACAACTGCAGTGATTCATGCCTCCGTCCGTGGCAAAAGAAGGTCACCAAACGGGGCCGAAAACTCCCTAAACAACCACCTTACTTAGCAACGGCCTCAACGGTGGCTGTTAAGCGGAGGACGACTTGTACTCCTCTTTTCCTCACAACAACAACCCTGTGAGGTGGGCCGGGAGGAGAGGGAGGGGGACTAGGCCCAAAGTGACGCCGCCGGCTTGCCTGCCTGGGGCAGGATTCGAACTCCGGACTTCTACTCTTCAGCACCCCGTACCTGGGCTGCCTCCCCAGACTCCCCCACGGGTCCTTCCTAGGCCCCGAGCTCCGACCCAGAGTCCGGGGACTCTCCTGGGAGACGCCCCCCACCCAGGCCCGGTAGGGCTCAGCGGAGAACTCCTGAGGGGGAGACGCGCCCCCTTACCTTTCTTTTTCCCCGACGCTCAAGGCGCCTGCGCGAGCGGCCGCGCATGCCCGGAGGCGTCGCTCGGGCAGCCGGCGCCAGCGCGCGGGGTACGGACCGCGCAGGCGCGCCCTTTCCCGGAGCGGACCGCGCAGGCGTGGGACTCGGCGCCCGCGAACTCCCGCGGTCACTTGGCAACTCGGCGTGCCGGCGCCCCCCCGTCTCCTCCTCCTGCTCCGCCGCTTGACCCCCTCCGGCGACCCGTAGCATGCCGCCCCCTGACCCTCGGCGGCGCCGGGGTGAAAGGGCGGGCGGCCATTTTGTGGCGGTTGGTCGCCCCTGAGGCCGGGGCCCGGTCCAGCCAGGCCGGGGCGGGGCGGGCGAGTATCAGCGGCGGCGGCGGCGGCGGCGGGTCCCGCCATGTCGTCGTTCTCGGAGTCGGCGCTGGAGCGGAAGCTGTCGGAGCTGAGCAACTCTCAGCAGAGCGTGCAGACGCTGAGCCTGTGGCTCATCCACCACCGCAAGCACGCCGGGCCCATCGTCGTCGTCTGGCACCGCGAGCTCCGCAAGGGTGAGAGAGCCGCCGGGGGAGGCCAGCGAGCCGCAACCGCCGCGTAAGAGGGCCGCGAGCCAGCCCCCGCCCCCGCCCCCATTATCCCCAGGCCGGGCTGCAGGGGAGCCGAGCGCCCCCCCCGGCTGGTCGCGGAGGGGGGGGCGAGGGCGGTGGCGGGGAGGGGGCTGAGGGGGGGGAGAGGCCCCCAGGGGCTTATCTGAGGGGGGGGCTCCGAAAGGCTTCATCTCGATGGGGTCTCGGAGCTCATCCCTGGGGAGAATCCGCTTGCCTGGGCCGGGTCCAGCAGTCCTCGTCTTGCAACGCTTCGCTTAGTGACCTGCCCAAAGTTACCCTGTGGCTGAAAAGAGCGACTTATGGCCGGTCCTCCTACTTACGACCGTCGCAGCCTTCCCACCCTCACGTGACCCAACGCTTGGCGACCGACTGGCTTTATGATGGTCACGCGATCCCCTTTTTCTGACCAATGGGGGAAGCCGGATTCACTCAATAACCCTCTGTTGCTCGCTTAACGACTGGGGCGGCTCAGGTAACCGCGACACTCACTTTAGGACAGTCACAGTGACCCGGAGGATCCCTTTTGGCGAGGCCAGATTTGCTTAACAGCCGTGTGGCTGACAGCTGGAGTGATTCGCTTAGCAACCGTGGCAAGCGAGGGTGTAAAAAATGGGGCAAAGCTCCCTTAACCGCTGTCTCACTTAGCGACAGAAATTTTGGGCTCTGTTCCGGTCGTAAGTTGAGGACTGCCGGTAACACACAACGAGCAAGTCGGGTCCGCTTGGTGGCTTCAGTTCCCAAGAATCTCCCTGGCTGTCTATGACAGGTAGGCCACCTCGGCTCTTTTATGACTGGTGGACTTCAGCTCCCAGAATTCCTGAGCCAGCCATGCTGAGGGAGAAGGGAGAGGTTTCCAAGCGGAGCCAGGCTGGGTCAGGAATTCTGGGAGTTGAAGTCCACGAGTCATGAGGGGGCCATAGTTCCCCCATGCTGGCTCAGGAATTCTGGGAGTTGAAGTCCACCAGTCATAAAGCGGCCTAGGCCAGGGGTAGGCAACCTTGGCTCTTTTATGACTCGCGGACTTCAACTCCCAGAATTCCTGAGCCAGCCATGCTGAGGGGAAAGGGTTTCCAAGCTGAGCCAGGCTGGCTGAGGAATTCTGGGAGTTGAAGTCCACCAGTCATAAAAGAGCCAAGGTTGCCTACCTGTCTATGGAGATTCAGATCCTGGTTGTCCCAAAGGTGCTTTTTTTTTCAGGAGGCATCTGGACTTTTTTCTTTGAAGACCTTTTGCTTCTCATCCCAGAAGCTTCCTCAGGTTCTGACTGGATGGTGGGGAAGGAAAGGATTTATACTCCTTGCAGACAGCTGATCGTTTGCCTCCTTTTAGAGAATCCTTGAGGCCATTTGGAGGCTGTGTCCTCGGTCAGCTGAGTGGTGCGAATGGGTGTGGGAGCCTTCTGGGCTGCAGGATGTCTTCTGCCCTGGGTCCCTTCGCGGTTGGAGACGGGCGCCGGATGATGGGGATGAGTCTGTGTTGTCTGCATCTCCAACTGAAGCTCAGATGGTTCCTGTAGTCTGCAGTGTTTTCTGGACACCCGTTCATGCTCCCGCACCCTTCGAACGGTGTCCATCCCCAAGTGCATGGCTAAATGTCCATGGAGGTTCTCAGTTCTCCAGGTCCTGGTTGTCCCAAAGGGGCTTTTTCAAGAGGCAACTGGACTTTCTTTGTTTTTCTTTGAAGACGTTTCACTTCTCATCCCAGAAGCTTCCTCAGGTTCTGACTGGATGGTGGGGAAGGGAAGGATTTATACTTCTTGCAAACAGCTGGTCATTTTCCTTCTTTTAGAGCAGGGGTTCTCAACCTTGGCAACTTTAAGACTTGTGGACTTCAATTCCCAGAATTCCTCAGCCAGCAAAGCTGGCTGAGGAATTCTGGGAGTTGAAGTCCACAAGTCTTAAAGTTGCCAAGGTTGAGAACCCCTGTTTTAGAGAGTCATTGAGACCACTTGGAGGTTTGTCTGTATTTGCACCACTCAGGTGACCTTGAGGACACATCCAAGAAGCTGCTTCAGTTCTGACTGCACGATGGGGAACAGGGAAGGGACCCAGGGCAGACGACATCCTGCAGCCAAGGAGTCTCCACATCCATTTGCACCACTCAGGTGACCCTGAGGACGCAGATCAACCTCCAGGTGGCCTCAAGGACTCTCTAAAACAGCGGTTGGCGAACCCACGGCAGGGGTGCCAGAGGCGGCACTCAGAGCCCTCTCTGTGGGCACCTGCGCCGTCCCCCCAGTCCTGGGCCTTCAGCTGGGTTTTATAAAACCTTTTCGCTTTAGGCCTCCGCCATCGTGTGCAAAAAAAAAGGTTCAATCAATCAGTCAATTTCAACTTCTCGCGGGGGGGGGGGAAAGATCTTGCAAAGTTGGAATTGATTGAACTTTTTAGTCCCACCCAGTCCGCCGTTACCACTGCAGCCACGCCCACTCAATGGGCCACGCCCAGCCAATGGGCCACACCCACTCGGCACCCGACGATGCATAAGTAGGTTTTGCGGTGCAGTTTGGGCACTCGGACTCTAAAAGGTTCACCCTCCCTGCCCTAAAAGAAGGCAAATGAGCAGCAGTCTGCAAGGAGTATAAATCCTCCCATTTCCCCCACCATTCGGTCAGAACCTGAAGAAGCTTCTGGGATGCTTCAAAAGAAAAACAAGAACATCCAGTTGCCTCGTGAAAAAGCTCCTTTGGGACAGCCAAGAGTGACGTGATGGCGCAATCAATCAAAGTCAAGACTTTGAGAAGTTCATATCGTGGGAAGAGTGGAAGGAAAGAGAAGAAGGAGGTGACTAGTGTGAGAAGAATAATTTGGGGTTCCCATTTGAGTCGGGGTGGCTCAAGTAAGAAATGCAAATCACATCCTGACAGCTGTGAGGAAAGGAGAAATAATTTATTCCCCAAAGCAAAGGGGTTTGCCTTGGGGGGCACAGAGTTACTGTTTTATAGGGGAGTTTTGTCCTAAATGTGGAAGAACATACGTGCTGATTCTAGGGTGACCCTTGAGGGGCATGGGTGGATTGAGGTTTATTTTTGTGAACATTCGGTTCTGCGGGGAGACCAATTTAATTAACTCTTTGTGTTTACCGACCCTATCCTTTGGTATGTGGATTATTAGCTCTGGGCAACTTGTTTGAGTAAAAGGTTTTCCTCCGTTTGCTATTGTGACTTGATTAACTTAGTTTCCGCTTGACTGTCGGCTATCTAGCAGCGACGTTGATTCTCAGTCCATCGTAGATTATGTTATTGGGTTAAGGAAAGCTGGGAAGAAGCATAAAGAACAAAATATATTCCGATATAAAAATTTCCTGCCCCAGCCAGCAAGTGGATGGATGCAGGGCTGTCAGGGGCCCTATTGGAGGAGCTGGAGAACCAAGCTGGGGCGGATTATCCTGGGTCAGGGGTGGGCGACTCCAGCAACTTTACCACCCGTGGACGCAACTCCCAGAATTCCTGAGCCAGCCGTGCTGGCCGTGGAAGACCACAGTTTGTCACGTTGCCATGTTTCCCCACCTCTGATCTATGTGGTCGCTCAGAGTCAGCGCTGACCTGGTGGCAGCTAATTGGGAAGCCAAAAACGGAGCAAGAAATCAGAATAGAATAGAGCTGGAAGGGACCTTGGAGGTCTTCTAGTCCAGCCCCCTGCTTAAGACAAGTGACTGTCTAGCCCAGGGGTAGGCAACCTCGACTCTTTTATGACTCATGGAATTCTGGGAGTTGAAGTCCATGAGTCATAAAAGAGCCGAGAGGTTGCCTACCCCTGGGCTAGCCCCTTCTTAAAAATCTCCAGTGATGGGGCGCCCACAATTTCTGGAGGCAACCTCTGTCCCACTGGTGAATTGTTCTCCCTGTCAGGAAGTTTCTCCTTAGTTCCAGGTTGCTTCTCTCCTTGATGAGTTTCCATCCATTGCTTCTTGTCCTGCCTTCAGGGGCTTTGCAGGATAGCTTGACTCCCTCTTCTTTGGGGCAGCCCTTCAAATACTGGAAGGCTGCTATCATGTCTCCCTTATTTCTTCTTTTCTCTAGACTAAATCGGGACCCTAAACCTAAAGACAGGAAATAAAAGCTAATGTATACCAGTGCCATTCCCCACCTTTCTATGCTTTTGCCATTATTTTCAGTCCTCCCCCTTCGCTTCCTGTCCTGTATTCCCTTCCTTTTATTCTTTAAACTAATCGTCTCTCTCTCTCTCTCTCTCTCTCTCTCTCTCTCTCTCTCTCTCTCTCTCTCTCTCTCTCTCTCTCTCTCTCTCTCTCTCTGTGTGTGTGTGTGTCTCTCTCTCTGTCTCTCCCTCCCTCTCTGTCTGTCTCTCTGTCTGTCTGTCTCTGTCTCTCTGTCTGTCTGTCTCTCTCTCTCTCTCTCTGTCTATGTCTCTCTGTCTGTCTCTGTCTCTCTCTCTCTCTCTCTCTGTCTCTTCTTCTGTCTCTCTGTGTGTCTCTGTCTGTCTGTCTGTCTGTCTCTCTCTCTGTCTGTCTGTCTGTCTCTCTCTCTGTCTCTCCCTCCCTCTCTCTCTCTGTCTGTCTCTGTCTGTCTGTCTGTCTCTGTCTCTCTCTGTCTCTGTCTCTCCCTCTCTGTCTCTGTCTCCCTATATCTCTGTCTGTCTCTCTCTGTCTCTCCCCCTCTCTCTGTCTGTCTGTCTATCTGTCTCTCTCTCTCTGTCTCTCTCTCTGTCTCTCTGTCCGTCTGTCTCTCTCTCTCTGTCTTTCTGTCTGTCTCTCTCTATCTCTGCCTCTGTCTCTCTCTTTGTATCTGTTTCTCTCTCTCTGTCCCTATCTATGTCTTTCTGTCCCTATCTCTGTCTCTGTCTCTCTCTCTCTCTCTCTCTCTCCCTCTCTCTCTCTCTGTCTCTCTGTCTCTCTCTCTCTCTGTCTGTCTATCTCTGTCTCTCTCTGTCCCTCTCTCTCTCTGTCTCTCTCTCCCTCTCTGTGTCTCTCTCTGTCTCTCTGTCTCTCTCTCTATCTCTCTCTCCCTCTCTCCCTCTCTGTGTCTCTCTCTCCCTCTCTGTCTCTCTGTGTCTCTCTCTGTCTCCCCATGTCTCTGTCTGTCTCTCCCTCTCTCTCTCTCTGTCTCTCTCTCTCTCTGTCTTTCTGTCTGTCTCTATCTCTGCCTCTGTCTCTCTGTCTCTTTGTATCTGTCTGTCTCTCTCTCTGTCCCTATCTATGTCTTTCTGTCTGTCTCTCTCTATCTCTGCCTCTGTCTCTCTGTATCTGTCTGTCTGTCTGTCTCTCTCTCTCTGTCTCTGTCTCTCTCTCTCTGTCTTTCTGTCTGTCTCTCTGTGTCGTCTGTCTCTCTCTGTCTGTCTGTGTGTCTGTCTGTCTCTGTCTTTCTGTCCGTCTCTGTCTCTGCCTATGTCTCTCTGTCCCTGTCTCTCTATGTCTTTCTGTCCCTATCTCTGTCTCTGTCTCTGTCTGTCTCTGTCTCTGTCTCTGTCTGTCTGTCTGTCTGTCTGTCTGTCTGTCTGTCTCTCTCTCTCTCTCTCTCTCTCTCTCTCTCTCTCTCTCTCTCTCTCTCTCTCTCTCTCTCTCTCTCTCTCTCTTGTCCTCCTTTCTCTCTCCTTCCCTTCCTTGCAGCTCTCCATGAATGCAGTCCTTTCTGACTCCTTCTCTGTTGATGGCGATGCCACCACCCTACTGGACTACTTTTGAATTCCCTCTTTCCCCCTTTACTCTTGGCCAGTCTTTTTGTTCCCTTCCGCCCCCTCCTAAGTAGCCTCTTCTGGCTCCATTCAGCTCTTCTGCTCCTCCGGACTCTCATTTGCTTGCACGTAACAACACAGAGAGCACATGCCGAGACACAACTGTTCTTGCTTCTTTCAACATTGGTTCACGAACGTCAGACGTTGAACTTTCCCCGCTTTCTTAAATATTCTGTCAAGGTCTGCAGCTTTTCTCCAGTTCTGTATAACACACAGTCATTCGTTGTGGGCTGTCCTCAAGTTACAGCCCTGCACATAGGCTACCCATGATGGTCGTAAGTGGTAACGGTTGTACAACGGCTCGGCCCTGCGCTCGATCTGT
>JARGCV010000370.1:140000-157500 GCA_034064705.1 Bothrops alternatus | reverse complement strand
GCCTCTGTGCCTAGCCCAGCTTGGGCTGAGCTGTTACGCATGAATGGCATCCTTGTGAAGGCACAAGGCCACTCCCGCCGTGGCTTCCCCTCAGTGGTCTCCCTGCTGGAGCCTTCTTTAGGTGCCCAGGAGCAGCCCCCCCCTTCCCCTCTCATCAGTTAAACCTGCTTGATCTGATTTTTGAACACTCTGCATGTGTCCCTGTGACAGAACGCAGTCCAGATGCTGCAGTTCCCACGCTCCAGCGGAAAAAGCCCAGGAAAGAAAGGGCCGTTCTCCAGTACAGGAGATGGAGGATCCACCAGTGGCTTTTCTCTCTCTGCCTGCAGGCTCTTGAGACCAAGTAGCCAAACTTGACATGCTCCCTCTGGCTAGGAGATCCAGTCTTTTTTTTTAAAATAAAGTTTTTATTGAATACAAAAAAGAAAAGGATTAAAAACACTGAACATGGTAAATCGTCTTTGACTGACATCTCAGTCCATATTGTACATTAATTGCATATAATTTATCTATATACAAACTATACATTTCTAATCTCAATTTTAACTTATCTCTTTATTTGTGACCTCTATTTTTTTCCCCTCCATCTATAAAATTTATTCCATATCCGATAAAATTCTGTGTCTTCCTGGTTTTTTAATCTTTTAGTTAACCTATCTAGTTCTGCGCAAAACATAATTTTCTTTATTAGTTCTTCCTCCCTCGGTGCTTCCATTGCTTTCCATTTTTGAGCAAATAGTATCCTTGCCGCCGTAGCCACGTGAATGATTAAATATGTGTCCTCTTTATTTACATTTTTCTCTAATATTCCTAATAGTAATGCCTCGGGTTTGTGTAGAATGTTTTGGCTAGTCATTTCTATTACCCATTCCCAGACCTTACGCCAGTACACCTGTGCTTCTCTACATGTCCACCATATATGAAAAAAGGTACCCTTTTCTTTTTTACATTTCCAACATGTAGAAGAATATCCTTTATACATTTTGGCTAATCTGGCCGGAGGAAGGTCCCATCTGTAAATCATCTTATACAAGTTTTCTTTATATGATGTCGCCAATTGTAATTTTGTTATTTCGCTCCCATACTTGCTGCCATTGATTCATATTTATATTATATCCTAAATCTATTGCCCACTTCACCATTGTTTCTTTAACCTGCTCGCTAGGAGATCCAGTCTTAACTTGGTCTCAGCTCTTGAAGACGTATCAGGTTTGGCTCTCAACAGATAGTAGGTTAGAAACCCATTGGCGAATTCTCCTTTTTTCCTCTAAATTGACTAAATCCTAATTGGAATCCTCCTTTAATTTGTAAATCCTAATTTGGAATCCTCTCTTAATTTTTCCCTTAGCACTGGGATCAGTGCTACCTTAAAATGACTGATTTGGGGAGTGGGAGGTGGGGGGGGGAGGCTCCTGCAGCTATCCTTTCCTTAATTTCCCCAGGGCTGTGGGGAAATACTTTTGGCAGGCTTGCCTTGGATGTCCCTCCTTCTACCCCCGTTTCTTCAGGCAATCGGACAGAATCTCGTGCTGCAGACTTGAGATTCTTAGTTGAATTTGGGGCCTCCTGTTCATCTCTGGCATCTGGGAACACCCGCGGACACCATTTTGGTTGCTGTCGGAGGCAACGAAGTCAAACTAACCGTTTTCCTTGCCTGCCGTTCGGAGGCTGCCTTATTGAATTTGCTTTCGGCGCAGCGCTTAGCGCTGCCGTAGCGTCCGGCCCCAGCACCAGTAATCTTCTCTCCGAAGCCTCCGATGCCGTTCCCAACGGAGAGCAGGTTGCGGCCGCCATTTTGGGGCCACCGCCCAGGGAAGGAAGTAAAGGAGCACTTTAATTTAATTTAGTTTAATTTAATATTCACATTTATATGCCGCCCTTCTCGGAAGACGCAGGGCGGCTCACAACAAGATACAACAACAATTTTAAAATTAACCACACTCATACCACATACAAACACAATCAATTCACAGCCACAGATGGTGGGACACTCTTAGGGCCGAGGGGCAGAGCACAACTCATATGCCCCAAGCCTGTCGGCATAGATGTGTCTTCAGCGCTTTCCGGAAAGCTAGGAGGGAGGGAGCAGTACGGACCTCTGAGGGAAGCTGGTTCCAGAGGGCTGGGACAGCAATGGAGAAGGCCCTTGCCCTAGGCCCCGCCAGACGTAGGAGGCCAACCCTATGCACCCTAATCGGTCGCTGGGATTCATGAGGCAGAAGACGGTCCCGCAAGTATCCTGGTCCATTGCCATAAAGGGCTTTATAGGTCATAACTAACACTTTGAATTGTCATATAGGTCATAACCAACACTTTCCTTTTTTTGCTCTTGTTTGGGGCCTTCTCCTGACTCTTGGGATAGGCCTCGCGTGTTTTGGGGGCCAGGGTCCTTCGGCCCCACCGCAGCCCGTTATTTTCATAGCGTTTTTTTCACAGACCCACTGCAGCCGCCATTTTGAAACACGCCACGCGGTCATCTAACTAGGCTACATTGGAGCCCTGCCCCAGTGACTGTCTGCAGGCCTCATCACTTTACTATAGTGAGAGTTTTGTTGGCAGATTGGGCCAAATTCTTAGAGGCCAGAGCCTCAAACCGCCACAAGTCAATTATTGCAATTTAACACACTGACCAGCCGCCATTTTGAACCTGATCCTTTCTTGCCAGGCCTTGTCTCAGGCACCTCTGCACCCTTCATTGGGAGTTTTTGCCTTTTCTGGTGCACCTTGACTGGCCGCCTAAGGCCTCTGGGCAGAGCCCAGAGCGGGTCCCCAACCGTGCCTTCGGCATCTGACTCAATTGCTGTGACCAAAGCCCAGAGAGAATTTTTTTCTGGTCAGGGGAGCAGTCTTGTTACTTGTTCCAATTTCGCTTCCGCCAACTGCTTGCCTGCCAGAGCTTCGTCTCAGTTTCCCTGAGGCTGCTCAACCAGGATGGAGGACTCAACGATGCCTCAACCCATGAGCACTGCCTCCCCATCCTCCAGTTACGGCTGCCACAAATCCTCTACCCAGGAGGCGGCAGGCAAGGCCAAATCTAAGGCTAAGACCACTCTCAAGAAGCCTTCCAAGTTGGCGGAAAAGCAAGCCAGCCGTAGGCACCAGGCTCTGGAGAAGGAGTTCTCCAGAGCGCAGAGGCAGGCCGGATTAGAGACGGATCATATGGCGGTCCCTGAATTTGACCTTCCCTTAGGCCCTTCAACTTCGGCTCAAGGCATGTGGTCTCTCACAGGGACACTTGCCACGCTCAGCTCTCCTTCCGCATTGGTTCAACACACAACAACAGCTCCAGGTTCAGCCCCAGAGGCCACCTTCACTCCTACGGCCGCAGGACTCGGGACCAGACATCGGAGACATTTTCTCCGACGGCCGCCTTGAGGCCTTGCTATCCAAGGTCGTGGACTGAGCTCTAGCAGAACGGTCCTTCCATCCACCTGGTCAGGGGGCTTCCACATCAGCCATGCCACCTTATGTTCCTCCTACGGGGCTCCCTATACTTCAGGAGCCCAGGTCTCCCCCACAGTCCTCCATGAGCGGCTACTCTTCCCCGCAGGATGAGGAGCAGCCGGACTTTAATCTGTCAGAGGAGGAGGAACTTCCCCCTGAGCCCTCCCCTTCGGGAGGCCTGTTCAATCCAGCCCTGTTTCTTACCCTGCTTTGCAAGGCCACATCAACGGCAATCGTCAGGTCCGATTAGTTCCCTCAGCCGCAGGCAACAGCCCAAATCCGATATTTTTTGAAACAGTGGCAGCCCAACATCACGTTCCATGTCCCTCTATTTTTCTTAAAGGGATCAAGAAACAATGGGCCTCTCCTTCCCTTCCGTAAGCGGGACTGACAAAAAGATATTTAGCACCTCCACAGACCTCACTGATGCCCTGGAGGTCCCCAAGGTAGACGGAGCCTGGACCCCTCTGGTATCCCAGACTGCGGTCGCTGGGGACATGTCGGAGGCGCTCAAAGCGGACGACCGAAAATGGGACCAAACTTTCCGGAAGACCCATCAATCAGCAGCATGGGCAATTAAAACGGCCACTTGTGCGTCCTTTTTTGTCCGGACTACCCTTTTATGGCTTCGTCAGCTTCAGGCCAGAGTCCCTTCTGAGGACATTCAGACCCACCAGGACCTAAGCAAAATGGTGACGGCCACTGAGTATGCTGCGGATGCAACGCTTCAGTCGGCCAACTTTGCCTCTAGGTCTCTAGCATCCAACATCACAGCCAGAAGAATGCTACCGTATGGCTGAAACACTGGCAGGCTGACGCCAAGGCCAAATGGCGTCTAGCGACTGCTCCCTATCTGGGCAATAATTTATTTGGGGAGGCCCTGGCTCTGTACCTTGTAGAAAACAAGGACAAGCGGAAGGTCATGGCTCACTTGAACAAACGGTCCAACAAATGTCCCGCTCCTTATTTTCGTAGGCAGTCCTTTCGGCCAGCTGCAGGTCCAGCAGTTATTCAGCCCTCCCGCTCATACACTCCCAGACAGGACAGACCGTATGACCGTCCTTATGACAGACCAGGCTTTCGGTCCAGGCAGCAGAGCCAGTCTAAGCGGCCATTTCGAGGGGCAGGACGCCCCTACAGGAGGTCCAAGTGACTCTTACATTGCACTTCCCATCGGGGGAAGGCTGGCCCACTTCTTCCATCAGTGGGAACTCACTTCCACGGACACCTGGGTCTTACAAAGCATCCAGTTTGGTTTGTCCCTGGAGTTTCTAGCCAAGTCCCCTCCCACTCATACCGGCAACCATCCGCAAACTACTCCAGGAGCAGGCCGAAATTATCCCCGTGGCCCCGTACTGGCCACAGAGGCCATGGTTTGCCGACTTGGTGAACCTTTCCCGGACTCCCCCGTGGAAGATTCCTCCACATCACGTGTCCCTACACCAGGGACTCTCCAACACCCGGACCCTCAATGGTTACAGTTGACCGTCTGGCGCTTGAGCGCAGCATCATGTCACAAGAATTATTTCCGCCCCGCGCAATTACCATGATTCAGGCCTCTCGTCGCCCAGCAACCAATCGCATTTATGATTTTACTTGGAAGAATTTTTGCCATTGGTGGAGAAGGTGACAAATGGACGTATACAAATTAACCATCCCTCAGATCGTTGATTATCTTCTGGATGGTCTGGACAGAGGCCTGGCCCCTGCGACTATTTGCAGACAGGTGGTGGCCCTATCAACATTACTCACTTGTGCGGATTCAGTTCCCTTAGCTCATCATCCTAGGATTCGCGCCTTCATCAAGGGTGCGTGCAACACCAGACTGTACACAGATACGCCTCTTGGGAATTGCCTCGCATGCTTTGCGCTCTGACAAAACCACCCTTTGAGCCCATAGCTACTCTTCCGTTGCGGAACTTGTCTCTCAAGGTTGCGTTCTTAATCGCCATCACGTCAGCCAGACGTATCTCTGCGCTGACAGCTCTCTCGGTCAGGAATGACCGTTGTATCTTTCACAGTGATCGGGTGGTCCTTCGGCTGGACCCCGCTTTCGTGCCCAAGGTCAACTCACTATTCCATAGGGCGCAGGAAGTCATTCTGCCAAATTTGTGTCCCAATCCTTCCCATGACTTGGAGCGGCAGTGGCACACACTGGACGTCCGCAGGGCACTGCGGCGTTACATGAAGCGCACGGAGCCTTTTCGTAGATCTGAGGCCCTATTTATCTCCTTCCGTCCGGCTTCTCTGGAACGGAAGGTTTCCACTGGCACTATTGGCAGGTGGATCAGGGCCTGCATCGCGGAGGCGTACCAGTCCTCTTCCCTGCCGGCTCCAAGTCATCTTGCTGCCCATTCCACTCGCAGTGCTGCAACCTCTGCGGCGTGGGCCACGCAGGCGTCCATCGAGGAGATTTGCAGGGCTGCGACATGGTCCTCGCCCTCCCCGTTTGTTCGCCACTACAGGATTGACCGTTTCGCTTCTGCGGACGCCTTCTTTGGTCGGAGGGTCCTTCAGCAGGTGGTCTCCGGGGACGCAGATCCGGCCTTATCTGTTTCCCACCTATCGGGAGAGTGAGGCTTTGGTCTGTCCCATTGGTGGATTCTCCATCTCTTGTAGTGGAGAAGGGGCGCTGTCTTACCTGAACGCCTTTTCTGAGTACGGAGATGGAGAATCCACCCCCCCCTTTCAGGTCTGTTAGGCCGATTCTAGGGGATTGAGAGCCAACACCTTGTCCACCTTCAGCCACTTTTGCCCTCGTTAAGACTGGATCTCCTAGCCAGAGGGAGCGTGTCAAGTTTGGCTACTTGGTCTCAAGAGCAGGCAGAGAGAGAAAACCTATTGGTGGATTCTCCATCTCCCGTACTGAGAAAAGGCGGTCAGGTAAGACAACGCCCCCCCCCCTCTGATTGTTGCCGTTTCTCCCTCCCTGGAGGGCCAGTATATCAAATAAATAAATAAATATCAGGAAGAATCCAAGGCTTTTCTTTGAAAAAGGCGAGTTTCAGAGAGGGGTGATTTTAAAGGAGAATATTTCCAGCTCAAGGGTTGAAATGACGGGTCCTGGGTGCTCTCTGAGCTTGTCTGTTTTCTTGCAGACGTTTCGTGGCCCAACTGGGGAACATCATCAGTGCTAGAAGGGAGTGGAATTTGTGGGGAGGAGCAGCAGGAGGAGGAGGACTATGGAGTCCTTGGTGCTCTCTGAGCTTGGCGGTTTGTGGACAGGAGGAGGAGGAGGAAGAGGACTGTGGGGTCCTTGGGGCTCTCTGGGCTTGCTTGTTTTCTTGCAGACGTTTCATGACCCAACTAGGGAACACCATCAGTGCCAGTAAGGAGTGCACTTTTGCTGCCAGTTTATATCCTGGCCTCTTGCCCTGTCAGTGTCGCTGGGGCTGGTCTTCGAGATTCTTTGCTTGGGCTGTTGGCTTCTTTGGCAGCTTCTCCATTGGGGCCTTGCTTACCTCAATGCTGGTCTGATGTTGATCTTGGAGTTCATCTCTGCTGACCTGGGTGCTGATCGCTGGTGGAGAGGCCATTGTCTCTTTTGCATAGTCTGTAGATGCTGTTAATGTCTGTGCGTCTAGTGATGGCCCATCTGTCAGAGGGCTTCTAGAAACTCCCTGGCATTTCTTGGGTGAGGACCCCTCAGTTTTAGAATAACAGAGCTGGAAAGGGCTCTTGGAGGTCTTCTAGTCACACCCCCTGCTTGAGCAGGAGGCCCTGTGCCCTTCCAGACAAATGTCTTTTCTTGAAGACCTCTAGGGATGGAGCTATCCACAACTTCTGGAGACAAGCCATCCCACTGATTAATTGCTTCCCATTATCAGGACAAAAAAAAATGGCCCTCGGTTGTGCTGTTAAGTTGAGTCTCGTGGCTTCTATTTTTTCTGGAAAGCTGTGTTGGTGCTACAATCGAACATCTTTAGGTTAGGACAGTGTTTGTCCACCATGGCAACGTTAAGAGGTTTGGACTTCAACTCCCAGAATTCATCAGCCAGCATTGCCAAGGTTAACAAACACTGGGTTAGTAGAGAGTAGAGTAGAGTAGAGTAGAGTAGAGTAGAGTAGAGTAGAGTAGAGTAGAGTAGAGTAGAGTAGAACAGAAAGAACAGAACAGAATAGAATAGAATATGGAGTATAGTAGAGTATAGAATGGAATTAATAGAATAGAATATGGAATGGAATAGAGTAGAATAGAGTAGAATAAAATAGAATAGAATAGAATAGAATATGGATTAGAGTAGAATAGAATGGAATTAATAGAATAGAATATAGAATAGAATAGAATAGGGAATAGAATAGAATGAAATGGAATAGAATAGAATAGAATATGGATTAGAGTAGAATGGAATTAATAGAATAGAATATGGAATAGAATAGAATAGAATAGGGAATAGAATATGGATTAGAGAAGAGAAGAGTAGAACGGAATTAATAGAATAGAATATAGAATAGAATAGAATAGGGAATAGAATAGAATGGAATGGAATGGAATAGAATAAGGAATAGAATAGAGAATAGAATATGGATTAGAGTAGAGTAGAGTAGAATGGAATTAATAGAATAGAATAAGGAATAGAATAGAATAAGGAATAGAATAGAATATGGATTAGAGTAGAGAATGGAATTAATAGAATAGAATATAGAATAGAATAGAATAGAATAGGGAATAGAATGGAATGGAATGGAATAGAATAAGGAATAGAATAGAATAGAAAATAGAATATGGATTAGAGTAGAGTAGAGTAGAATGGAATTAGTAGAATAGAATATGGAATAGAATAGAATAGGGAATAGAATGAAATGAAATGGAATGGAATAGAATAAGGAATAGAATAAGGAATAGAATAGAATAGAGAATAGAATATGGATTAGAGTAGAGTAGAATAGAATGGAATTAGTAGAATAGAATATGGAATAGAATAGAATAAGGAATAGAATAGAATAGAATAGAATATGCAAGGCGATAGTCATGAAAGCCAAGAGAGACTTTGAGGAGCATATAGCCAAGAATATTAAAAATAATAACAAAACCTTTTTTAAGTACATCAGAAGCAGGAACCCAACCAGAAAATCAGTTGGGCCACTTGATAACAATGGTCAGAAGGGGATAATCAGAGAAGACAAGGAGATTGCTGAGAGGCTAAATGACTTCTTTGCCTCCGTTTTCACCGAGGAGGATAGAGAACATTTGCCTGCCACTGAATTAGTTTTCCCAGGGAGGGAAATAGAAGAATTAAACCTGATAGAGATAAACAAGGAAGATGTTCTTGCATGCCTTTCTAAACTAAACATCAACAAATCGCCGGGTCCAGATGGCATCCACCCTAGAATTCTCAAGGAACTCAAGTGTGAAATTGCTGAACTTCTAGCTAAAATATACAATCTTTCTCTAAGATCAGGCACTGTACCGGAGGATTGGAGGGAAGCAAATATAACCCCGATCTTCAAGAAAGGATCCAGAGGTGATCCAGGAAACTATAGACCAGTCAGTCTAACCTCAGTTCCAGGCAAACTGATGGAAACCATTATTAAAGATAAAATTACAGGGCACATAGAAAAACAGGCATTGCTGGAAGAAAATCAACATGGTTTCTGCAAAGGCAAATCATGTCTTACTAACTTGTTAGAATTCTTTGAGGGTGTAAATAAATACATAGATAAAGGGGCCCCAGTTGATATTGTATATCTTGACTTTCAAAAGGCTTTTGACAAAGTCCCTCACCAAAGGCTCCTAAGAAAGCTCTCCAGCCACGGAATTAGAGGACAGGTCTTGTCCTGGATTGGTAACTGGCTAAATTGTAGGAAGCAAAGGGTGGCAATAAATGGACAATTCTCCGGATGGAAAGAAGTGAGAAGTGGTGTACCCCAAGGTTCAGTTTTGGGACCTTTACTTTTTAATTTATTCATCAATGATCTGGATGTAGAAGTTAATAGTGAGGTAGCCAAGTTTGCTGATGACACTAAATTGTTCCGGGTTGTGAAAAGTGAAACTGATTGTCGGGAGCTCCAGAAGGATCTCTCGAAATTGTGTGAGTGGGCAACAAAGTGGCAAATGCATTTTAACCTAAACAAGTGCAAAGTTATGCACATCGGGGCAAAGAACCCCAACTATACTTACCAACTGATGGGGACCAAACTTTCTGAGACAACCCAAGAAAGGGATCTTGGGGTTTTGGTGGACAGCTCGATGAAGATGTCAACCCAATGCGCAGCAGCAGTAAAAAAAGCAAATTCCATGCTTGGCATGATTAGGAAGGGAATCGAAAATAAGTCAGTAAGTGTTGTATTGCCTCTGTACAAATCGATGGTGAGACCACACTTGGAGTACTGTGTACACTTCTGGTCACCGCACCTCAAGAAGGATATAATGGAACTGGAAAAGGTGCAAAAAAGGGCAACAAGAATGGTCAAGGAAATGGAGCGCCTCCCTTATGAAACCAGATTGCAACGCCTTGGTCTCTTCAGCCTTGAAAGACGGCGTTTAAGGGGTGACTTGATCAAAGTGTATAAAATCATGCATGGGATAGAAAAGGTGGATAGAGAAAAATTCTTTTCTCTATCACACAATACCAGGACACGGGGGCACTCCCTAAAGCTCATAGCTAAGAAAGTGAGGACAAATAAAGGGAAATATTTCTTCACCCAGAGGGTCGTTGGTTTATGGAATTCACTACCTGAAGGGGTCGTGACAGCTGTCAGCCTTGACAGCTTCAAGGCAGGGCTAGATAGATTCATGGATGCAAAGTGTATCGGTGGTTATTAAAACGGATGTCCATGTGCCGCCTCTATGTTGGTTGAGGCAGGCAGGATTCCCTTGAGTACCATTTGTTGGGGGTCAAGGGAAAGGGAGGGTTTGGCCTTCTCTTTCTGCTCAAGATCCCCATGTACAATTGGTGGGCCACTGTGTGACACAGAATGCTGGACTCGATGGGCTTTGGCCTGATTCAGCAGGGCTCTTCTTATGTTCTTATGTTCTTAGAATAAGGAATAGAATAGAAATAGAAATAGGAATAGAGTGGAATATGGAATATCTTTATTGTCATTGTGTACCAAGGGAATTAAGTATATCGAGACAAGGTTAAAAAAAGATTGATGGGCACAGACTGGATGACAGGCCTTCTTTGCGGCAGCTCCCCCCCCCCTTCAAATACCCTCTTCCCAGGCCTGCATGGTTCCTCTCCTCAGAAAGAAACCAAATCAGTTGTATTCCCTTGGTTCATCACAAATGGTCATCAGAGGTATTATGGGGTGTGTGTGTCTGTGTGTGTGGCACAATTGTTACGTGAATCAGGTGGCCTTAGGCTTACCCCATTGACTTTGTTTGTTGGAATCTGGCTGGGAAGATTGCCGTCTCCCGCGATCTGGGGACACTGCAGCCATCGTCAATAAACGCTCTGTTTGCCAAGCGGGCGAAGTTTGATTCGGTGACCCTGGGGATGCCGCGGTGGTCGTAAGTGTGAGGACTGGTGGTTGCAAATCCCTTTTTATTATTGCTGCTGTGATTTGGGAAAGGTCAGTAAATGAACGATTGCAGATGGAGGACAGCCTGGCCTTCCCAGAGTTAGGGTTGAAATCCTTAGCCCCCACCCGAGCGATTGCAGATTTGAGCAAGGTATAAATGCTGTCAATAAATAAATCCTCTTAGCATGGCATCAGGATAGGGTTTTTTTCCTCTTTTTTCCCATTTTCCTCGGCCTTTGAACTTTGCTGTTTTTGAAAGAAGGTCGTAGGAAGTGACTCTCCCTGAAGACCCTGAACCCGCAGATGAAATACCCATTTGCCCTTTCCCTCGGAGACTGGTGTTTAATACTTAGTGATGTATATCAGGTGCTATGATGATTGATGCATACTATGATTTTATGTTCAATGCTGATTGTTTTAATAAAAGAATTTTTTATTAAAAAAAAAAACAGCAATGCAGTTGCTTGGCCTGAGAGATTTTTTCTGCGGATGGGGATTCCTGGGCCATCTCCTTGATCAACGGGATTTTAGGCGGTGGATAAATTTGGTAAACCGTGGGGCTACCTTTGAAAAACGTTCGGAGACTTCAGGTAATGCAGAATGCAGCCGCGCGAGCAGTGTTGGGCTTACCCAGAAATGCCCACATTTCGGCATCACTCCGCGAGCTGCATTGGCTGCCAATTGGTCTCCGAACCCAATTCAAAGTGTTGGTTATGACCTATAAAGCCCTACATGGCATCGGACCAGGTTACTTACGGGACCGTCTGCTGCCCCATGAAACCCAGCGACCGGTTAGGGCCCACAGAGTCGGCCTTCTCCAGGTCTCGTCAGCCAGACAGTGTTGCCTGGTGGGGCCTAGGGGAAGAGCCTTCTCTGTTGCGGCCCCGGCCCTCTGGAATCAACTCCCCCCGGAGATCCGTATTGCCCCCACCCTCTCCGCTTTTCGCAAATTATTGAAGACCCATCTTTGCCGACAGGCCTGGGGCAGTTAATATCTTGCCCCAGCCAGTGTATGTTTGTTGTAAGTTTGTCTTTGGATGATTGGTTTTTAATCTAGGGGTTTTATAATGTATTTAAAATTTAAGATTTCTATATGTTAGTATCTATGTTGTAAGCCGCCCTGAGTTTTTTGGAATAGGGCGGCATAGAAATCGAATTAAATAAATAAAATAAAATTTAAAAAAAGGCTCCTAGCTTCCGAACACACCTGTGAATATGAAAACCTGGAGACGCGGTCCGAATCTCTTTTCCTTTCCTCTTCCCAGCCAAATCGAGTAGGAAGCTGACTTTCCTATACCTGGCGAACGATGTCATCCAGAACAGTAAGAAGAAGGGACCGGAGTTTACGAAGGAATTCGAATCGGTGCTCGTGGATGCTTTTTCACACGTGGCCAGGTAGGTGTAAGGCCTGCCTTGCTTATCTCTCTCTCTCTCTGTGTGTGTGTGTGTGTGTGTGGACGGCTGCTGGTTTGCCCCTGTGCTTTTCCTGGACCATCCTTGTCGTTGCAGCAATTCCAAAGGAAGCCGGCGTGATGTCGTGGGGGAGGGCGGTTGTGTGGTCTCTTCCTCCTGCTGGAATATTTGTGTCCTGTTGTGTTTTCCAGAAAGCTTGGGCTACCTTTCCAGAAGGACTGCCAATGTATATCTTCCTCTGAAATAGCCTTTTGTCCATGGCTGTGATAGAGATGGGAAGGGCCTGCCGAGTGTGTCTGTGTGTCTCTCTCTCTGTGTGTGTTTCTGTGCAGGCATGTGGTCTCGCTCTGTTGCCATCTTCCGTCAGACCGCAATGGCATTGTAAGATGCAGGTTTTGGTGTGTGTGTGTGTGTGTCTCTGTGTCTCTGTGTGTGTGTGTTTCTGTGCAGGCATGTGATCTTGCTCTGTTGCCGGCTTCCGCCAGACTGCAATGGCATTGTAAGATGCAGGTTTTGGTGTGTGTGACTGTGTGTGTGTGTGAGCACGCGCGCACACTCTGCACAGGGTCACAAGGTGGACCTGACTAGAACAAAATGGGCGCATCACCCCTGACTGACAGGAGGGCAGTTCAACAGTCATGTTAGAAAGGACGACTTGACAGGAAAAGTAGTGGAAGCTACGCCAGCGGAGCGGGTCAGTCTGCGGGAACTGAGCTTAACGTGTTCTATCATCCGACAAAAATGTAACAAAAGAAATCATAAAAAAAACCCTCAAAGGTCATTTTCTGCCATCCTTGTCTTATGTTTTAGATTAAAGCTCTTTTCCTTCCTTCCTCCCTTCAATGAACCTCACGTGGTTTAAATGCTGGCCTAGAAACTAGGTGAGTTCTAGTCCCACCTTAGGCGGGAAAGCCGGTTGGGTGATTTTGGTCCAATCACCAGGAGACGGTGAGTTCTAGTCCAGCCTTAAGAATGAATGAAAGCCAGCTGGGTGATTTTGGGCCAGTCACCAGGAGACGGTGAGTTCTAGTCCTACCTTAGGCAGGAAAGCCAGCTGGGTGATTTTGGTCCCATCACCAGGAGATGGTGAGTTCTAGTCCAGCCTTAAGAATGAATGAAAGCCGGCTGAGTGATTTTGGTCCAATCACCAGGAGACATGAGTTCTAGTCCCACCTTAGGCAGGAAAGCCAGCTGGGTGATTTTGGTCCCATCACCAGGAGATGGTGAGTTCTAGTCCAGCCTTAAGGATGAATGAAAGCCAGCTGGGTGATTTTGGGCCAGTCACCAGGAGACGGTGAGTTCTAGTCCTACCTTAGGCAGGAAAGCCGGCTAGGTGATTTTGGACCAATCACCAGGGGATGGTGAGTTCTAGTCCAGCCTTAAGGATGAATGAAAACTGGCTGAGTGACTTTGGGCCAATCACCAGGAGACGGTGAGTTCTAGTCCCACTTTTGCCATGAAAGCCAGCCGGGTGACTTTCAGCCACTTCCTCTCTATCAGCCCAACTCACCTCGCAGTTTTGGGGGAAATAGGAAGAGGAGGAGGAGGAGGAGGAAGGTGTTTTGGTTGTGTTCCCCGCCTCGACTTATTTGTAAAACTAATAACGGTGGGATCAAAAGCCCTCGTTCTATTTGTAGGCATTGGCGATTTCTTTATTTATTTGCTCTGCTTACGAGTGGCCCGCCACGTTCAAAAGGCAATAACTCCAAATAACCCCGAGAATCTCTTTTGACTATCAGCCCTGTGAATTTGCTGCTGCTGTCCATAAAAGCACAGTTAACATTCCCCCAATTCTCAAATTGTTTGATTTCTTCTTTGACATCCCCATCAGTCTCCTCCTGGGCAAACAAGGGAGCGCACCCCAATTTTAGCTCTTTTCCGGCCATGGGCTGCTGCGTGTTCAGACGACTCCACAAAGTATCTACAGCTTCATTCTTTACGATGCAGAGAAATCCCTGCGAGAAATCGGGAAGAAACCCGCATTTTACACGGTGGGGGGGGGAAGGGATCCCCTGGAACACGCAGCCCTGAAAGCCTCTCCTTTTGACCCGATTGCCACGAGCCACGAAAGACACGGCTTCACCCAACCTTGCTTTGGTTCCCTTTCCCGCCCGTCACAAAATACGTCCAGATCCCAGCAAATGCGCCGCCTCTTTTGATACGGCGGCCCAGCCGAAGGACGGCGCAAATATTCCCTTTAAAAATATCCTTCGGATCCCAGTTGGCCCTTGTTGCATGGTGGTTAGTTCTTTCCGCCCGCCTTGCTCTCTATCTGAACACGCTTTTAAGTGAGGTCAGCAACTCAAGTGGTGGGGGTTTATTGGATTTATTTATCCTTTTCCTGCTTCTTCTTCTTCTTCTTCCTTCTCTCTCTCTCTCTCTCTCTCTCTCTGTGTGTGTGTGTGTGTGTGTGTCTCTCTGTCACTTTCTCTCTGTCTCTTTCTCTCTGCCTCTCTCTCTCTGTCTCTTTCTCTCTGCCTCTCTCTCTCATTCTCTCTCTCTCTCTCTCTCTCTCTCTGTGTGTGTGTGTGTGTGTCTCTCTCTCTCTGTCACTTTCTCTCTCTCTCTCTCTCTCTCTCTCTCTCTGTGTGTGTCTCTCTCTCTCTCTCTCTCTGTCACTTTCTCTCTCTCTCTCTCTCTCTCTCTCTCTCTCTCTCTCTCCCTCCCTCCCTTCCAGATTGTCTTTCTGCTTGGCTTGATCCATCTGTCCGCGGGTGACGCTTCGCTCACTGTGGGCCAAGCTATAAACGAGCAGATCCGTGTTCTTTCCTGGCAGCCCATATATTATGCACTAGTTAAAGAGCAGCGACGTTATTTAACCAGGACCTTCTGCCTTCCGAGGGACGCGGCCTGGAAGGCGCAGGGAAAAGATTAGGGAAGTGGCTTCTGGATAGCTCTTTTTCTTCCCTCCCCCCCCCAGCTGGCACCCTCCAGATGTGCATGAGCTCCAGGCCGCTTGGGCTGTTGTTGTCCCCCAGGCATCAGGAAGCGTCTAGGGTGGGGAAGATGGCTGCGCATTTACAGGCCATTTCTCTTGGCTGGGGGAGGTTTCCTAATGGCTGTAGCTCTCACAAGGTGTGGAAGAAGAGCAGGGCAGGCAGGAATACCCTTGGGGTGGGAATTAGATGAGAAATCATCATCATCCCTTGGGAAGGACTCGATTGGTAGACAAAATGCCCAATCCAGTCTGAACATCTGGCTGACTGTGCGATGATCTGTAATAATAATAATAACAACAACAATAGTAGTAGTAGTAGTAGTAGTAGTAGTAGTAGTAGTAGACGACAACTTGGAAGGGACCTTGGAGGTCATGTAGTCCAACCCCCTGCTCAGGCAGGAGACTCTGTATCAGTGGTTCTCAACCTTCTTAATGCCGCGACCCTTTAATACAGTTCCTCATGTTGTGGTGACCCCCAACCCCCCATCCAGCTGGCCGGAGAGGGGGGGCAGGAAGGTCGCTCCGCTGGCCCCGCCCAGCCTGCTTAGAGAAGCGCCATTCCTCTCTCTTTTTCTTCTCTCTTTCTTTCCTCTCTCTCTTCTCTCTCTTTCCTCTTTCTCTCATTCCTCTCTTTTCCTGTTTCTCTCTTTCCTCTCTCCTCTTTCCTCTCTTTCTCTTTCCTCTCTCTCTTCTCTTTCTCTCTTTCCCCTCTCTCCCTCTTTCCTCTCTATCCCTCTTTCCTCTTTTTCTCGTTCCTCTCCCCGTTTCTCTCTTTCCTCTCTTTCTCTTTCCTCTCTCTTTCTTTCTCTCTCTCTTTCTGTTTCCTCCCTTTCTCTTTCTCTCTTTCCTCTCTCTCTTTCCCTCTCTTTCTCTCTCTTTCCTCTCTCTCTTTCTCTCTCTCTCTTACGGCAGCATTGTCAGGGGTCCCTGCAGCCCCTGGCCCGGCCGCTGCCCCTGCCGGAACTCCGCACTGCCCGGCCTCGTCCTCCGTCCATCGATGGAGCTGTGGTGGGGGCTGGTGCCGCGCGGCCCGCCAGCCCCTCTGCCAGCCCGGCTACTCCCCCCCCAGGCACCCCTCTTCCTCCTGGCGCCCGCCCGAGCCACCTGGGGGGACAGCAGGAGGAAGAAGGGGAGGAGGAAGAGGAGGGCAAGGAAGCTGCCGCCAGCGCCGGGTCCCAGGAGGCAGCTCTCCTCTCCTACCTTTGCTGCATCTCCTTTTTCTTCCCGCCAGCCTGGACTCCGGTGCGCCTTCCTGGCCAGCGGGTCCAATGGTCGGGCTGGCTGGGGATCACAGGGGCTGGTCTCCCTTGGGCCACGGCTTGCGGAAGGGCTGGCCCACTCAGCGGAGCCTCCAGCAGGCCGCTCCCAGCAGGGTTCCCGGCGTGGCTCCAAGGCCACGAGGCCCTGGCCACGCTTCTCCCAGGTGGTGGGGCACCCAGGTGCAGGGCCAATCAGGAGCCCTGCAGGAGGTAAGTCCACCTGAGAGAGAGAGAGAGAGAAGGGAAGCGAAAGTGCCTCCCTCCCTCCCTCCCTCCCTCCCTCCCTCCCTCTCTCTCTCTCTCTCTCTCTCTCTCTCTCTCTCTCTCTCTCTCTCTCTCTCTGCAAATGGCGGAGGAGGCCGTGCGGAGACAGATGTGGAGCGGTGTCTCGGTTCCTAAGACCATCGGAAATATGTGTTTTCTGATGGTCTTAGGCAACCCCTGTGAAAGGGTCATGTGACCCCCCCCAAAGGGTCGTGACCCACAGGTTGAGAACTGCTGCCCTATACCATTTCTGACCAATGGCTGTCCAGTCTCTTCTTAAAAACTTTCAGTGTTGGGGCATTCACCGCTTCTGGAGGCAGGTGGTTCCACTGGTTAATTGTCCTCACTGTCAGGAAGTTTCTCCTTAGATCCAGGTTGCTTCTCTCCTTGGTCAGTTTCCATCCTGTCCCTGTACTTGTCTGGACTTCAGACTGATTTTAAAGATAGGTATGTATGTATGTAATATCAACCTATTCTCTTCTATATCCGTTCTGTTCCATTCTATTCCATTTTAATGCCTTCCAGCCCTAGAATTCTTCGCTAGCCGCTTTTTCTGATCCTGCTGTTTACGCTCCCCTTTTGTCCTACCTGGCAGGGAGGCAGACGAGGGCTGCAAGAAGCCCTTGGAACGGCTGCTGAACATCTGGCAGGAGAGGAGCGTGTATGGCGGCGAGTTCATACAGCAGCTGAAACTGTCCATGGAGGACTCCAATAGCCC
>JARGCV010000370.1:102500-135000 GCA_034064705.1 Bothrops alternatus | reverse complement strand
CTCTGGACCACCTGCTGTCGGGTGCTTCAGGCCTTCAGGGTGGGGGGGTGCTTTGCAAGGGCTGAATGTGTTCCAGAAGACCAATTATGGGAAGCCGCCACCTGGGCGAGCATTGAGGGCAGCGGAGCCCCATCCCTGGCATTTCTCAGAGGGCCGAGTTTCCAGACCTGGCCAGGTAGGCCCAGCTATCTACCTCTTGCTGGCCTGCTTACCCGCCTGCCCTGCCTTTCCTGGCAAATCTGCACCTTGCAGGGAGACTTTAGCCCACAGTGACCACGTGGCATGCCTCCCCTTAACAGGGCAATGAGTTTGTCCTTTTGTTGAGCAGAAGAACGGCTTTCTCCGGGTCCCGGCTTGGCTGCTGCGTGTCACGGTTCCAATAGTTGAGACCCGTAAAAAACAGAACTCCAAGGCAAAATGCTTTCCTTAAAGCAGAGTTTTCCAACCTTTCCGGACTCGCGGCCCGGAGGGGAGCAGCAGCTTCCAAATTACCGCTTGTGCACACACACCTGCATAGGTGCAAAAAGGGCCCCACCCACTGGCGCAGCAGTACTAGCGGCCATGTTCAGGCCTGCGCAAATGGGCCACCCATAAATCACATTAGAAAACCCGCTCAAAGCAGTTAATTGGGGAATGGGATTTATGACACATTACTGGGCTGGGAAGCTCACCTTTGTAACATTGTGACCTCTGAGGGAACTCCAGTTTGGCTTCACCGAAACAGAATCAGCAGTGACCTTGGTTCCCACGAACAATTTATTGTTTTGACTCAAAGCTAACAAATACTCATCCCCCCCCTCCTCCCGAAGACGAAGGGGAAATGGCTTCAGCCCAATTTGTTTGCAGAGTTGACCCAGCCCTTGGCGAGGCTTCCGGGGCTTCCTGGGATGGCTGCTGTGGCCTTAAAATTCTATTTATTTGACACTTTGCGGATGTCGGAGGAGATCTCGGGTCTTCCTTTGAACTTTTGAGGCAGGCATCGGGGTCCTCCCAGCCTGGCACCCCCAGAACTTCTGCCCCCCCACCCTCACCCAGTGGAAAAATGGCCTTTGAATTCTTGGGAGAGAAGGAAGCCCCCCACCCCTGAACAGAGGCCGGAGAAGGCTGCGTCACAGCTTGCCCAAAATGTTGAATATTGAGATATTTTGAGAAAAGCGGTTGAGCAGGCCAACAGGATGCTGGATCGCCCTCATTTGAATATTACAATGTTGGGTTTGGGTTCCCCCCCCCCTTGTCTTTCTAAGGTACAAGTAGTCCTCCATTCACAGCCATTCATGTCATGACCCTTCAGAGTTACAAGAGACTCAGCGCAGGGTCCTGGACCTTAGCGGCCGGGATCGGAATGTGGATGCTTGGTAACCAGCATATGTTTACGATGATTGCAGAGTTTGTGACCTTTCCAGCTACCTTCAGACAAGCAGACCGGTGGGGGGGGGTGGGACGACTGGATTCACTTAATGAACGTGTGCTTCACTTAACAACTTCAATGATTTGCTTAACGGAAAAGGAAGCAGGAGACGGCGAATTCCAGTCCTGCTTTAGCCTGGAAAGCCAGCTAGCTGGGTGAGCTTGGGCCGGTCCCTCTGGGCTCAGCCCTCCTCACAGGGTTGTCGTCGTCGTCGTGGGGAATAGAGGAGGAGAAAGGGAGAATCTTAGTTAACGTTGGCCATCTTGAGTTATTTATGAAGATAATAGTCGAGATGGAATGAATGAATGAATGAATGAATGAATGAATGAATGAATGAATGAATGAACGAACGAACAATGGTGGCAAAAAGTTCTCAGGTTTGGCGTGACCCACTTAACAGCTGCCTTGCTCAGCCATGGACATTGTGGTCCCAATCGTGGTCGTAAGCTGAAAACTACCTGTCAGCCCAAAAGAACCGATCCAGGAAACCTTAAACTGAATTTTCAAACCGAGCTGCTTCCCTGCTTCCTCGGGTGAAGGTTTTGGCAGGCAGCTCAGGAGGCTTGGCTGGGTGTCACCTGGACAGGTGTTTATGCCAGGCAGAGAGAGGGCTGTGTTTCCCCCCCCCCCAATTTATCTCTTCCTGACAGTCAGAACAATGAATGGGCTCCTCGGAAGCTGTGGGTGCTCCATCACTGGATGGAGGTCTTCAAGAACAGATTGGGCAGCCCTTTCCCTGGAATGGTGGAGGGCAGGGAGGTCCAAACCTGGGAGCTTTAAGACTTGTGGACTCCCAACTTCCAACATTAGGAAGGAAGGAAGGAAGGAAGGAGGAGAAAGCTAGAAAGAAAAAAAAGGAGGGGAGGGAAAAAGGAAGGAAGGAAGAAAAAAAGGAAGGAAGGAATGAAGAGGAGGAGGGAGGGAAAGAGGAAGGAAGAAAGGAAAGAGAAGGAAAGGAGCGAGGGAGTGAAAGAAAAGGAAGGGAAGAAAAAAGGAAGGAAAAGGAGGGAAAGAAGGAAGAGGGAGGGAAAGAGGAAGGAAGAAAAGAAAGAAGAGAAGAAAGAAAGGAAAGGAAAGGAGCGAGGGAGGGAAAGAAAAGGAAGGGAATAAAAGAAAGGAAAAAAGGAAGGAGGGAGGGAAAGAAAGAAAGGGAAGGAAGGAAGAAAAAGGAAAGGAAGGAAAGAAGGAAGGAAGAGGGAGGGAGAGAAAGAGGAAGGAAGAAAAGAAAGAAAGGAAAGGAGTGAGGGAGTGAAAGGAAGGGAAGGGAAGAAAAAAAGGAAAAAGAAGGGAAAGGAAGGAAGGAAAAAAGAAAAAAGAAAGGAAAGGAGCGAGGGAGTGAGTGAAAGAAAAGGAAGGGAAGAAAAAAGAAAAAGGAGAGAAAGAAAGGGAAGGAAGGAAGAAAAAGGAAAGAAGGAAGGGGGAGGGAGGGAAAGGAAGGAAGAAAGGAAAGAGAAAAGAAAGAAAGGAAAGGAGCGAGGGAGTGAAAGGAAGGGAAGGAAAAAAAGAAAGGAAAAAAGGAAGGAGGGAAAGAAGAGAAGGAAGGGAAGAAAGAACGAATAAGAAGAAGGAAGGAAGGGAAAAGGACTCTCAAAAGAGTTCTGAGAGTTGAAGTCCACAAGTCTCAAAAGGGGCCAAGTCGGGAGGCCTCTCTCTCCTCCAGGGTCTCCTCCTCCTGCTTCTTGACCAGGGGGGCTTGGACTAGGAGACCCCCAAAGTCCCTCCCAATGCTGCCTTCCGTCCTCCACCCCGGGCAGCGCCAGCCAAACCCTCGCCCCTCCCTGGCCAGGGCACTTCCGTCCCTCCTGATGGTGCAGGCTTGGTGGGCGCCCCCAGGCGGGGGGGGCGCCCGAGAGCTTCGGGAGGGGGGGAAAGCCCCAGCGCCCACCTTTCCCTGTCTCCCCCGGGCAGGCGGAGGACCTGATCAAGGCCCTGCAGGACTTGGAGAACGCGGCCTCGGGCGATGCCACCGTGCGGCAGAAGATCGCCTCTCTTCCGCAGGAGGTTCAGGACGTCTCACTGCTGGAGAAGATCACAGGTCAGCCACGCTCCTCCCGGGGCCAAAACCGCTCGGCTGAGCGGGAACCCAGTCGGGGTCTAAGACGACGGGTCCCCCAACGTTAAAAGACTGGTGGACTTCAACTCCCAGAATTCCTCAGCCACCTCCAAGGTCCCTTCCAACTCTGCTGTTCTCTTCTGTTCTATATAAATATATAGGAGAATATATTTTTAAGAGGAGGCTGGACCGCCCTTTGGCTGGGAGGTTGGACTAGATGACCTCCAAGGTCCCTTCCAACTCGGCTGTTCTCTTCTGTTCTATATAAATATATAGGAGAATATATTTTTAAGAGGAGGCTGGACCACTCTTTGGCTGGGGGGTTGGACTAGATGACCTCCAAGGTCCCTTCCAACATTATTATTATTATTATTATTATTATTATTATTATTATTATTATTATTATTATTATTATTATTGTTATTATTTAGCTTTCAAGAAGAGACTGGACTGCCAACATGTAGGGTTTCCTGCCTGCGCAGGGGGTTGAACTAGATGACCTCCAAGGTCCCTTCCAACTTTATTATTATTGTTGTTATGATTATTATTATTAAATAACCATGGCGAACTCAACTTAACAGCTGAGTTAACAGTCCGTCCCAACGGCACTGACAAAAAAGTGACTTATGACCGTTTTCCACACTTAAGACCGTCACGTCGTTCCCCGTAGTCACATGACCAAGTCCAGAGGCTCGGCAGCCGCATTGCATGTACAACGGTTGCAGCGTGCGAGCGTCACGTGATTGCCACGTGTGACACACTCCCCCCCCAAGCTGGCTTCTGACGAGCAAAGCTCTTGAGGGTCACATAATTTACTTAACAACTGCAGCCATTGTCTTAAGAACTCTGGCGTAAAGATCGTAAAATGGGGTAAAATTTAATTACCTCGTTTAGCAACGGACATTTTGAGCTCAGTTGTCATAAGTCAAGGACTACCCGTGGTTTATAGATGGTCCTCCAAGTAAGAGGGAGAGGGCCACCACAGAGAAGGCCCTTCTTCATGGTCCCACCAGGTGGACCTCCTTAAGAGAGGGGACCCATAACACCCTTTGTCTATCCACTCAGGTGGGTTGGATAAATTTAGCTGGGAAAAGATGGTCCTTCGAGTAAGAGGGAGGGGGCAACCACAGAGAAGGCCCTTCTTCATGGTCCCACCAGGTGGACCTCCTTAAGAGAGGGGACCCCTGACATCTTCTGCCTCCCTTCTCTGCCGGGCTGGGACGGTCCGTCAACTTCCTCAGATTTTGCACAAGGTAGAAAGTTGGCCAAGATCGCTAAACCCTCTCTTGTTTGGCATCCTTCCCTCCGGACGAGCGGCTTGCTGCTGGTCAGCAACACAAAAGGGGTTGTGTGTGTGTGACCTGTTTTACTCTGTCTTCTGTTTTACTCTGTCTTCTGTAACCTGTTTTACTCTGTCTTCTGTGCGCAGACAAAGAGGCGGCGGAGCGCCTGTCGAAGACGGTGGACGAGGCCTGCCTGCTACTCGCCGAATACAACGGGCGGCTAGCCGCGGAACTGGAGGACCGGCGCCAGCTGGCACGCATGTTGATCGAGTACACGCAGACCCAGAAGGACGTGCTGACGGACAAGGAGAAGAAGCTAGAGGTGAGCGGGGCGCCCTGCCCACCCTCCTGGCCCCCTTCGCCTTCTGGGCACGGGTGGCCTGAGTGTGGGGCGAGTTATGCAACACCCACACACACACACACACACACTGCTTGCAGGAGCACACGGGTCTGGGAAAACGGACCTCCTGGACGTTCTCTAGGGCTTGTCCTTGAGCGGTTGTGGGCACCCGTCCTGACTTGAGGACCTGTGGACTTCAACTCCCAGAGTTCCTGAGCCAGCCATCAAGGCTGGCTCAGGAATTTTGGGATTGAAGTCCACGGGGTCTTAAAATTGCCCTAGTTCTTGAGGGACACAGCCTGATGACCCGGAAGAAGGTGCAGTTTCTTCTTAATCGGCCATTTGTACTTCTCGTTCAGTCCTCTTAGAATACCCGAGTGGGAGACACCACTTTGCAAGGCCTTGGTGAGGCCACACTTGGAAAACGGCACCCAGTTTTGGTCACCACGATGTAAAAAAGATGTTGAGACTCTAGAAAGAGTGCAGAGAAGAGCAACAAAGATGATCAGGGGACTGGAGGCTAAAACATTATCAGGAACGGTTGCTGGAATTGGGCATGTCTAGTTTAACGAAGAGAAGGACGAGGGGGGACAGGATAGCAGCCTTCCAGTATCTCAGGGCTGCCCCAAAGAAGAGGGAGTCAAGCTATTCTCCAAGGCGCCTGAAGGCAGGCGGATGGAAACTCATCAAGAAGCAACGGATGGAAACTCATCAAGGAGAGAAGCAACCTGGAACTAAGGAGAAGCTTCCTGACAGTCAGAATAATTTAACTTGCCTCCAGAGTTTGTGAATGCTCCAACACTGGAAGTTTTCAAAAAGAGATTGGACGGCCTTTTGTCCAGAATGGTATAGGATCTCCTATATCAGCAGGGGGTTGGACTAGATGACCTGCTAGGTCCCTTCCAACTACCAGCATATTATTATTATTATTATTATTATTATTATTATTATTATTATTATTATTATTATTATTATCACCATCATTATTATTATTATTATTATTATTATTATTATTATTATTATTATTATTATCATCTGAGAAGAATTTAAGAGAATAAAACCAAACTCGAAGGGCCAGCTCGGTGGAGCAGCGGCTCTTTCCCTGCCCTCCGTTTTCTACCTTTCCAAGCAATTCTCCAACTATCCAGTGATTGAAATAGCCAATTCTTGTCTTTCTCCCTTCGCAAATAGGGACAGACTTCAGTAAACATTGCTAAGCAACGTTTGGCGTTTCGGCATATAAAATTCGCCCTTCAAATTGTTGAGGTCGGATATATTCATTTTGAGATTTTTCATTGAAAAAAATCCGTTTCCTCGAACTTATGTAAAAAAAAATAAATTCTGACTCTTTGACTAACACTTTCAATTTTCACTAGCCAGTTTTATTTCCTTTTTTGGAGGGGGTCTCCGTATCTAGCTTCATCTATTGTTTTATTTATTTTCCTTTTAAGAATGTCGTGTCGGCGCAGTACGTCTCAGAAGGGCTGCTGAGCACGTGACTGGATGGTGATCCGAAATGTTAAAATCCAGATTTAGAAGTTGATGCTGACCTTGAGTGTTTTCTTGGCCGAATTGCAGAATCCGTGTTGTTCCCATAAAATGCCTGCAGGGACCCGGGAGGCCTGAAGTGGCCCTGAACTCCAGAGCCCAGATCCCGGCTGGGTGTGGGGGGGGGCTGCCGAAAAGGAGGGCTAGAGCTGCCTCCCTTAAACCCCACGTGGAGAAGGCAGGGCCAGCCCTGTCCTTGAGGAGGTTCGAAAGGACGTGCTGGAGAAGCTAAGCAGCCGTTCAGTCTTTGTGCAGCCAGATCAAGAAAATGTCGTTAGAATAGAACAGAACAGAACAGAAATAAGAATTAAATAGAATTAGAGTAGAATAGAATAAGAATTAGAATAGAATAAGAATTAGAATAGAATTAGAGTAGAACAGAACAGAATAGAATTAGAATAGAATATAGAATAGAATAGAATAGAATAGAATAGAATAGAATAGGAGTAGAATAAGAGTAGAATAAGAGTAGAATAAGAGTAGAATGGAATAGAATAGAATAGAATAAGTAGAATAAAAGTAGAATAGAAGAATAGAATAGAACGGAACAGAATGGAACAGAACAGAACAGAATAGAATAAGAGTAGAATAGAATTAGAGTAGAATAGAATTAGAGTAGAATAGAATAAGAGTAGAATAGAATAAGAGTAGAATAGAAGAATGGAACGGAACAGAACAGAATAGAATAGAATAATAGCAAAGCTGGCTGGGGAATTCTGGGAATTGAGGTCCACAGGTCTTAAAAATGCCAAGATTGGACAATCCTGTTTTAAATGAAGGGGGCTTTGGTTAACTGAAAATCACTCCACTCTCCACCGATTGCTAGCTGTTAGTTTGTGAAAGATAGCAGCCCTGATTGGCAAATCCCTGGAGTGATCTGATTGTTGAACAGAGTTAGTTATATTTTTCAATCAATCAATCAATCAATCAATCAATCAATGAGAATAGAGCTGGAAGGGACCTTAGAGGTCTTCTAGTCCAGCCCCCCCCACTGAAGCAGGAGAACCTATACCATCTCAGACAAGTGACTGTCCAGTCTCTTCTTTAAAATCTCCAGGGATGGAGCACCCACGATTTCTGGAGGCAAAGCTGTTCCACTGGTTAATTGTCTTCACTGTCAGGAAGTTTCTCCTTAGTTCCAGGTTGCTTCTCTCTTTGGCCAGTTTCCAACCATGGTTTCTCGTCCTGCCCTCTGGTGCTTTGTGGAATAACCTGACCCCCTCCTCTTCTTTGTGGCAGCCCCTCAGATACTGGAATGTGCCTATCATGTCTTCCCTGTTTCTTCTTTTCTTGAAATTAGCCAAACCCAAGTCCTGCAGCCGTTCTTCGTATGTTTGACTCTCCAGGCCTTGGATTGTCTTAGTTGCTCTTGGATCGTCTTAGTTTTTCCAAACTCTCAACATCTTTTTGTGATAGGGTGACCAAAATTGGCTGCAGTATTCCAGGTGTGGCCTCACTGGGGTTTTATAAAGCGGTGCTAATACTTTGCGTGATCTTGATTCTGTGCCTCTGTTTATACAACCCAGGATTGTGTTGGCTTTTTTGGTGGCTGCTGCTGCACTCGGCTGGCTCACGGTCAAGGGATCGTCCACTAGGACCCCCAAGGTCCCTCTCCCAGTGGCTGTGTTTTGAGCCAGCTCTCGCCCAGTCTGTACTTTTTATACCTTTGGTTTTTCCTGCCTAAATGTAAGACTTTGCTTTCCTCCACATTAAATATCATTTTATTGGATAGGGCCCATTATTCTTTGGTAGAGTCTTTAAAAACCTGAAATTTCCTCGTCTGTCACCCTAGACCAGAGCCCCAGTGTGACTCCTGCGCTTCTCATGTTTGTCGGACCCGCCAAATGTGTGTGGCCTTTTCGAGCTGTAGTTACTTTCTTGGTCCGGCTGCATTTTCCCTTGAAGTCGCTTCCTTTTAAGGGGATTTTGAAATCTTTTGTGGATGGAGACCAGCAGTCTGGAAGCAGTCGAGGAATCCGTGGGTGGACTGGTGCCATTTGGGTTTCAGAGGATCTCTGTGTTTTGTGGAGTTTTGCAAACCCACATGGGACAAAATCAGCAGGGCTGATCAACATGAAAGAGCTGCAGATCCTGGCAACTCTTTTTCCTGCGTGTTCCTGGCTGTCAGTTGGGCCTGGGGGAAGAGTTGTTAGTTGCGAAGTCATGTCCTACCCATCGTGACCCCCTGGACCACGTTCCTCCAGGCCTTCCTGTCCTCTGCCGTCTTCTGGAGTCCCTTGAAGGTCACTTCTGCTGCTTCAGGGACTCCCTCCAGCCCCCTCCTTCTCCGTCGTCCCCTTCTTCTCTCGCCCTCCATCTTTCCCAGCATCAGGCTCTTCTCCAGGGAGTCCTTCCTTCTCATTAGGTGGATGGATGGATGGATGGATGGATGGATGGATGGATGGATGGATGGATAGGTAGGTTGATGGATGGATGGATGGATGGATGGATATAGATAGATAGATAGATAGATAGATAGATAGATAGATAGATAGATAGATAGATAGATAGATAGATAGATAGATAGATAGATAGATAGATAGAGGGAGGGAGGTATAGAGAGATTGAGAGAGAAAGATAGATAGATAGATAGATAGATAGATAGATAGATAGATAGATAGATAGATAGATAGATAGATAGATAGATAGATAGATAGAGGGAGGTATAGAGAGATTGAGAGAGGAAAGAAAGATAGATAGATAGATAGATAGATAGATAGATAGATAGATAGATAGAGGGAGGTATAGAGAGATTGAGAGAGGAAAGATAGATAGATAGATAGATAGATAGATAGATAGATAGATAGATAGATAGATAGATAGATAGATAGATAGATAGATAGATAGATAGAGGGAGGTATAGAGAGATTGAGAGAGGAAAGAAAGAAAGATAGATAGATAGATAGATAGATAGATAGATAGATAGATAGATAGATAGATAGATAGATAGATAGATAGATAGATAGATAGATAGATATTGATAGAGATAACCCTTGACTTACACCTATTCATCCGGTGACCATTTCCAAGTTTCAGGGGCACTGAAAAAAGGGGATTTATGACCATTTTTTTTCACACGGGCGACTGTTGCAGCCTCCCCAGGGTCACGTGGTTAAAATTCCCACGCTTGGCAGCTGACTCATATTTATGACGGTGCCAGTGTCCCGGGGCCATGGGATCGATCCCCTTTTGCGACCTTCGACAAGCAGAAGCCAGTTTCGCTTAAGCACGGAGTTGCTCACTGAACGACTGCAGCGTTTCACTTAGCAGTTCGTGGCAGGAAAGGTGGTAAAACGAGGCAAAGCTCCCTGAAACAGCCATCTTGCTTCGTGGTGGACATTTGGGGCCTTCACGGCGGTTGCAGAATTGCCACGAAAGGGGCTCCATGGGGATTCCCCCATCGCCCAGGCCACGGTTGGCCCCAGATGGCTCTTCCTCCTCTTCGTTTCTTCAGAATTGTGTCTTTCTTGCACACCCTTCTCTGCGTGTTCTCCACCCTTTTCTTGCTGGTTGCTTTCAACTTCTTTTGAGCTCTGTTTGAATTAGTAGTAGTAGTAGTAGTACGGTAGTAGTAGTAGTAGTAGTAGTAGTAGTGGTAGTAGTAGTGTAATAATAATAATAATAATAATAATAATAATAATAATAATAATAATAATGTTAGAAGGGACCTTGGAGGTCATCTAGTCCAACCCCCTGCTCAGGCAGGAAACCCTCTACCACTTCAGACCAGTGACTGTCCAGTCTCTACTATATAGATACATAACGGAAGTAGACTTAATCAACAATAGCTTCCATCTGGATTATATGTCACACAGTAAGGCAAAGATAAACATTCAGGGTAGAATTTGTGAAGTTTACACTTGCATGGCAAAAGGATTGGAGAGCAAAGAATGGGCAAGTCAGATGTGGAATATTTAACAGAATCACAGAGTTGGAAGGGACCTTGGAGGTCATCTAGTCCAACCCCCTGCTCAGGCAGGAAACCCTATACCATTTCGGACCAATGGCTGTCCAGTCTCTTCTTAAAAACCTCCAGTGTTGGAGCATTCACCGCTTCTGGAGGCAAGGAGTTCCACTGGTTAATTGTTCTCACTGTCAGGAAGTTTCTCCTTAGTTCTAGGTTGCTTCTCTCCTTGATTAGTTTCCAGAATAGAACAGAGCAGAACAGAACAGAATAGGAAAGATTGTAGAATAGAATAGAATAGAATAGAATAGAATAGAATAGAATAGAATAGAATAGAATAGAATAGAATAGAATAGAATAGAATAGAATAGAATAGAATAAGGAATAGAATAGAATAGAATAGAATAGTTGGAAGGGACCTTGGAGGTCATCTAGTCCAATCCCCTGCTCAGACAGGAAACCGTATACAATTTCAGACAAATGGCTGTCCAGTCTCTTCTTAAAAACTTCCAGTGTTGGAGCATTCAGAGCTTCTGGAGGCAGGTGGTTCCACTGGTTAATTGTTCTCCCTGTCAGGAAGTTTCTCCTTAGTTCCAGGTTGCTTCTCTCCTGGATCAGTTTCCACCCGTTGCTTCTTGTCCTGCCTTCAGGGGCTTTGCAGAATAGCTTGACTCCCCTTTTTTTTGTGGGAATTGAAAACAAGCACGTCAGTTTTGGAAAGAAGAAGGAACTGGACTTGCTTGTTTTTCCTTTGAAGACATTTCACTTCTCATCCCAGAAGCTTCTTCAGGTTCTGACTGGGTGGTGGAGGATGGAAGGATTTATACTCCTTGCAGACAGCCGGGCCTTTGCATTGGTTTTAGAGAGAGTCCTTGAGGACATCTGGAGGTTCACCTATGTCCTCAGGGTCACCTGAGTGGTGCAAAGGGGTGTGGAGCAAAGGACCCATTTGTGCTAAGCGCACAGAGCTTGAGCTGTGCTTGGAGTGCATTTTACAGCTTTATTTATTCATTAAGAAATGTCAATTTCATAAGAACCTAAGAAGAGCCCTGCTGAATCGGGCCAAAGCCCATCGAGTCCAGCCTTCTGTGTCACACAGTGGCCCACCAATTGTACATGGGGATCTTGAGCAGAAAGAGAAGGCAAAACCCTCCCTTTCCCTGGACCCCCAACAAATGGGACTCAAGGGAATCCTGCCTGCCTCAACCAACATAGAGGCGGCACATGGACATCTGTTTTAATAACCACCGATACACTTGGCCTCCATGAATCTATCTAGCCCTGCCTTGAAGCTGTCAAGGCTGACAGCTGTCACGACCCCTTCAGGAAGTGAATTCCATAAACCAACGACCCTCTGGGTGAAGAAATATTTCCCTTTATTTGTCCTCACTTTCTTAGCTATAAGCTTTAGGGAGTGCCCCCTTGTCCTGGTATTGTGTGATAGAGAAAAGAATTTTTCTCTATCCACCTTTTCTATCCCATGCATGATTTTATACACTTCGATCAAGTCGCCCCTTAAACGCCGTCTTTCAAGGCTGAAGAGACCAAGGCATTGCAATCTGGTTTCATAAGGGAGGCGCTCCATTTCCTTGATCATTCTTGTTGCCCTTTTTTGCACCTTTTCCAGTTCCATTTCACTCCTGGTAACTCCAGGCATCTTAGAGAGAAGTGAAATCCCGGCACAAAACCCAACGAACACCCCCCGCTTTTCCCTAGTGACAGCAATCAAATCCACCATTGGACGGGCTTCGTCTCTTTCTCTCTCTCTCTCTCTCTCTCTCTGGGGTCTCCAGACCCCCCTGGCAGAAGCCCGTCTTCAAGGGCCTTTGGAAAGAGGGTGAAGGCGGTGGGGTGGGGCAATCTGACATTCGCAGGGATGACGTTCCACCGCAAAGGAGTCACCACGGAGAAGGCCCTTTTTGACCCCACCAGATGGACCTCTTTAGCAGAGGGGATCCATCGCCTCCTTCGTCTGTCCACCCAGGTGTGCTGGGTAGATTTAGCTGGGAAAGATAAGACCTCCTTAAACGGGGGAGACCCGTAACATCCCCTGCCTCCCTGCTCTTGGTGGGTCAGGTGGATGTGACTGGGTCTTTCAGATAAGGGAGAAGGTCCTTCTGGGTCCCACCAGATGGACCTTCTTAAGAGAAGGGATTTGTCACATGTCCAGCCTCCCCACTCTGGTGGGTCCGGTGGGTGTAACTGGGAAAAGATGGTCCTTCAAATAACAAGGCAGGGGGGGCAGCACCTCAGAGAAGGCCTTCTTCTCGGCCCCGCCCGATGGTCCTCTTCAAGAGAGGAGATCCTTAACGGCCTCTGGCTCTCCACGCTGCTGACTCAAGCGGATGTGGCTGAGAAATGACCAGTCCTCAATATCTTAACCCAGCGGCCCCCAACCTTTTGGACACCAGGGACCAGCTCCTTGGAGAGAGGTTCCTCCACGGACCAGAGGGGTGTGTGGTTTTCTGTGTGCCTGCGTCCCACGGAGGGGGCTTCCCTTGTTCGTGTGGACCGGCTTCTGGCATGCCGCGGCCCGGTCCAGGGGCCAGGGCTTGGGGACCCCGGCCTGAAAAGGTTAAATCTTGGGCAACTGGACCAAAGTTTTATTAAAACCGAGACCTTTCGTTCCTCATCCAAGCGACGTCTTCAATCGGGAAGCCCTCCAGAGGTTGGTGGTCCCCAAGATTCGTGTTCAGAATGGAAGAAGCTCCTGTGGATGGGCAGCGAAAGGGGGGGGGAAGCAAAGCCCAGTTTTGGAAAAAAAGCACGTTCTAATTTTTTTAGCAGAACCTCCAGATTCAGCCAGAGTTTTTATTCCCTACAGCGTTAACCTTGCGAACTCTCAAGCTTCCGCCTTCCGTTCAAGACGGGCAGTGTTTTCATATTTATATTTAATATTTATTTGCCACGTATATGTAGGGCTGTGGGTCTTATGCATATGTTGTTCCTACCTAGTAGGTTTAGGTGCGCGTCATGTATGTTATTATTTATTATTTTATTATTTATTATTATTATTTCAAATTTCTATACCGCCACTCTCCCGGAGGACTCGGGGCAGTGTGCAGCCTAAAAATTTAAAAACACATAAATATACAAAATTAAAATAATTAAAAATGAATTAAACAATTTTGGCCGTAAAATGCCCATTCAAAACCCAACACTTAACATTTAAAAATTACACAATCCCCCTAAAACAGGGGTTCTCAACCTTGGCAACTTTAAGACTTGTGGACTTCAACTCCCAGAATTCCTCAGCCAGCTTTGCTGGCTGAGGAATTCTGGGAGTTGAAGTCCACAAGTCTTAAAGTTGCCAAGGTTGAGAACCCCTGCCCTAAAACATTTGAACCCTGCTGGAACCGGAGCTTCTAAACTGACAGCGGGCGACTCAATTTCATTTTTGATGCGCGCCGTTGTGTGCCTGCAGTGATCAAATGACAATAAAGTTGATCTCCTCTACCTTTACCTACTGTTTTTATCGTTTTGGGTGTTTCAGGGCACCCTGGCCCAGAGTCGAAATGTGAGAAAGAAATGCATTCATGTCCTCTCCCTCTTTCTCTCCCCCCCCTCTGCCCCTCCCCTCCCCTCCCCTCCCCTTTGCAGGAATACAAGCAGAAACTGGCCCGGGTCACTCAGGTGCGCAAAGAGCTGAAGTCCCACATCCAGAGCCTGCCGGACCTGTCGCTGCTGCCCAACGTCACTGGCGGGCTGGCGCCCCTCCCGTCCGCTGGGGACCTTTTCTCTACTGACTAGGACACGGGGAGGGGGTCTGCCTCGCCCGCCCCCGCCCCCCCCCCGGCAGCAGACCCCTTCGCCAGGATGAGAGATCCTCGCGGGAAGCTGACCTCGGAAGGGACGGGCAGAGACACCCCCGCCGCCGTGGCCCATCGCCATCTCCGCCGGGGCCGCCGCCCGGCCGGGTGACCAGGAGGGTGGGGGGGGGGGTAGGAAGTGGGCACGGGCACCGAAGGGCCCCGCCTTTCTTTTGGGGTGGGAAGCGGACGGCCTCCTTCCGCAGGAAAAGCCACACCCTGGCGGGCTCTTCCAGCAGCCACAAATCATGTGTGCCCAGAGCCTTCGAAGAATTTTGATCTCTGTGTAGTTTGGTTTTGTTTTGTTTCACCCCCCCCCCACACACCCTCTCCTGTGTTTGGAAAAAGGAAAAAAGACTGGATTGTTTTGAGGGGTGGGCCAATTTGGGGGGTGTCGGGGGGGGGCTGTGGGTCAGGGATGGCAGAGGCAGCTGCGTGAGGGATCAGCCCGGGGGAGCTTCTTCTCCTCCTTCACTAGGACAGCCAGAACACCTACTCTCCCCCTTGGGTGACCCCTTCCCCTGCTTTGATCCCTGAGGTCTGGGGGTTAGCAGAAGCCCCTCCTGCTACCCCTCCCCAATTTCCCAGGCTCCTCCTCCCACAGCCTGAAACGGGTGAAGTGTAGAAGGTTCAAATCCGTGGGCTTTAGGAAAGCGTCTCCCCCTCCCCTCAATCTCCAAAGCTGTGAAAGTTTGCCACTTCGTTCCTTTCCTAGCTCCCAGTTTGTGGAGGGGGGGGGACAGGAATAGTCAATGAGTACATTTTCTGCTCCCCCCCTCCCCACAATAAACAGCCCAGGCCTTTGGATCCACGCCCAGGTGGGACTCAGCCCTTTCCACTTTGCAACGCAGCCGACATAAAAAAAAGGCAAGCGTTCGTTTCGCCCCAAGACCCCCACCCAGGAGGGTTGGGGGGGAGGGGGCTTTCCTGCTGTTTTTCCAAAGAGAGCAGCGGAGCGACCCGTGCCGCCATTGCTGTGTGCATTTCCCGGAGGCATCCTCTTGCCCCTTCTTTAGAGCGGGGTGGGTGGGTGGGGGTGGGTCTCCAGCCTTGGCAACTTTTTAACACCTGCGGACTTCAGCTCCCAGAATTCCCGGGCATTTCATGCATTCCTTTTCATGCCTGGCCCCATTACGGCCTGCTTACTCTCTTGCGATCCTTTCCTCTGTAATCTCTCCACTCTATAGACAGTGGGAGGGGGCAAAAGAAAACAACAAAAAACACAACAACAACAACAACAGGCATGGCTGGCTGTGGAATTCTGGGGGTTGAAGCCCACCCATCTTCAAGCCAGGTTGAGAAACACTATAGTCTAGAGCAGGGGTCTTCAACCGTGGCCACTTTAAGACTTGTGGACTTCAACTCCCAGAATTCCTCAGCCAGCTTTGCTGGCTGAGGAATTCTGGGAGTTGAAATCCACAAGTCTTAAAGTGGCCACGGTTGAGGACCCCTGCTCCAGATGGATGTAAAGGGCCCATTTGCTAAATAACCTAAGCTATGAACCGAAACGTCCCATCTAGATTGGGGGATCTCCAAACCTGGTTACTGTAAGACTGGTGGGCTTCAACTCCTGGCTGGCTGGGGAATTCTGGGAGTTGAAGCCCACCCGTCTTGAAGTGGCCGAGGTGGAAGAGCCCTGCTGCTCAAATCCCTTTGCTCTCCTTACATAGAAGGGTCGGGCTTTCTGCTTGGTGCCCACATTCAGCCCCCCTCCCCCCCAAAAAATCCCTTTGTTTGGGGGGGGGCTGGTTTGGGCCACGAGTCCCCACGTTCACCGTCAGCTCGGCCCGACTGGACAGATGTGACCCCGAACATCTGGAGGAGCCCCAGGTGGAGAAGGCAACCTCCAGTGGTCTTGGAGCCTGGAAGCCACTGGGGAGGGTCTCCTTCCCAGACCCCCACAGCCGGGAGGAGCTCCCACTTGGCGCCCGCCAGGGGTGTGCAAGTGAGCGTGCCCGAATCGCAGCGTCCCACGTCCACCCCCCCCACGTTACTCCATTCGTGGTTTCGCCCTAATTGAAATCCAAGGGTCGAGGCGGGGGGCTGTGGTGGGAGACCCCCCTGTGCCCCACTTTCCCTTCCGCACTGTGTGGTCTTTCGGCTCTTGATCTGATCCGTCCCCCGTCCCCCCCGAGGCATTTTCTTAAACCTGTACATGAATCAGTTTAGAGATTTAGAGGGACAGGCTGTCCTTTTAGCAGCGGTATATTCTGAAATGTCTCATAAATATATTTTTGAATAAAGAGGGTGTCATTCGGTGAGCGAGAAGCTGCTTCCTGGCATCCTTTTTTATTATTATTATTATTATTTTATTTTAAACTTTCCCCCTCCTGGAGCAAAGGAGAGCCCCGAGATGAAGCCATAACAGGCTTTCAAGATGGAAGACCGACCTGTGGATTTCGATAACCCAGAATTCCCCGGCATTAATGCATTCCTTTCCACCCGTAGCCCCCATTGTGGCCTGCTTACTCTCTCATCATCCTTTCCGCTGTAATCTCTCCACTCGAGAGTGGAAAGGGAAACAAACAAAAACAACAACCAGGCATGGCTGGCTGGGGAATTCTGGGAGTTGAAGTCCATAAGTTGCCAAAGTTGGACATCTTTGAAACTCAGCTTTTGGGTGGTCTTATACTGAGCGTTTACACCAGTGGGCCAGCGCAGGTGGTCCTTGAGTTACGACCATCATGGGCCCTTACCCGTTATCGCCATAAGTCGTCGTTAAGTGAGGCGGGTGATTAACTCTCTCAACGGTCGCTGTAGAGCTCTTTTTTCCTCACCCACCACATTTATTTCATCACTTTTATCTATTTTATCCTGGCAGGCAATCCTCTACTTACGACCGCTCACGTTGGTAAAGGGAGGCATTTGTTGAGTGAGTTTTGCCATTTTGTTAAGTGAACACTTGCAGTTGTTCAGCTAGCTCAGGGGTTCTCAACCTTGGCCACTTTAAGACTTGTGGACTTCAACTCCCAGAATTCCTCAGCCAGCTTTGCTGGCTGAGGAATTCTGGGAGTTGAAGTCCACAAGTCTTAAAGTGGCCAAGGTTGAGAACCCCTGAGCTAGTAAGATGCTCACATGTCATTCTATCCTTCCGTGAGGGTCTCCGGCTTGAGCAGGAGGTTGGACTAGATGACCTCGCAGCTCCCTTCCAGTTCGGTCATTCTGTGATGAAATGACTCTGGTTTGCCCATTGACTTTGCTTGTCGGGACGTTGCCTGCCGTCATAATTGTGAGGAGTCCATTACCCAGGGTCTGAATTTTGGCCACGTGACCACGGGGGAGGCTGCAACAGTCGTCAAATGGCCACAAGTCATTTTTTTTCAGTGCCCTTGCAACTTTGAGCGGTCACTAAATGAACTGTTGTTGTAAGTTGAGGACTACCTGTATTTTACTTTTATTTTCTTTGATACGAATCTAAGATGGATCTATATAAGACTGAAATGATGGTCTGTCCATTCTGGAGCAGAAACAAGATCTTATTTGATCCCCGTTCCAGCTGCCTGCAGCAGATTTATCTGTCTATCATCTTATCTATGTCTGTCAGTCATCTATCTGTTACCAATCTGTCATCATCTATATTGGGGGTCTTCAAACTTGGCCCTTTTATGACTGGTGGACTTCAACTCCCACGTGTGCCTGGCTGAGGAATTCTGGGAGTTGAAGTCCACCAGTCATCAAAGGGCCAAGTTTGAAGACCCCTGATCTATATCATCTATCTGTCACCTATCATCTATATCAGGGGTTCTCAACCTTGGTAACTTTAAGACTTGTGGACTTCAACTCCCAGAATTCCTCAGCCAGCTTTGCTGGCTGAGGAATTCTGGGAATTGAAGTCCACAAGTCTTAAAAGTTGCCAAGGTTGAGAACCCCTGATCTATATCATCGCTCTATCATCTGTCTGTCATCTATGTCTATCTGTATCCATCCATCTCCTGTCTGTGTTTCTGCCTGCCTATCTATATCTATCTTATCTATCTATCTCTATTCTATGTCTATATATCATATCTATCATCTCTACCTATCTACTGTCTATCCACCTATTCATCCGTCCATCCGTGCATCTATCATCTGTCTGTCTGTCTATCTCATCTCATACCCCAAAGAAGAGGGAATCAAGCTCTTCTCCAAAGCGCCTGAAGGCAGGACAAAAAACTAATCAAGGAGAGAAGCAACCTGGAATTAAGGAGAAACTTCTGGAATCCCAGTTGCTGGAATTGGGCATGTCTAGTTTAATGAAGAGAAGGACGAGGGGGACATGATAGCAGCCTTCCAGTATCTCAGGGGTTGCCCCAAAGAAGAGGGAGTCAAGCTATTCTCCAAAGCACCTCCAAAGGCAGGACAAGAAGCATGGATGGAAACTAATCAAGGAGAGAAGCAACCTAGAACTAAGGAGAAACTTCCTGACAGTTAGAACAATTCACTGGTGGAACAACCTGCCTCCAGAAGCGGTGAAGGCTCCAACACTGGAAGTCTTTAAGAAGAGACTGGACAGCCGTTTGTCTGAAATGGGATAGGGTTTCCTGCCTGAGCTTGGGTTGGACTAGATGGCCTCCAAGGTCCCTTCCAACTTTTATTATTCTCATCTCCATTTCAAAATTGCCCATCTTCCTCACAGGGGGACTCTGGGTGACATATCATCTCCATATTTATTAACTTTCTAGCTCTCAAGGGCTCTTGGTTGGTTTATAATAGCGTAATAAAACAATATAAACATGAATAAAAGCACAGATTAAAACAAAAGAGTTCAGAAGACAATTAAAACCGGTTTGGTCAGCAACCGGCTGGGCGTTTCAATCCAGAGCTATTACTTAAGGATCCGGGGCCTTGCTTGGCCAACCACCCACCCACCCCACCTACTTTGTGGCTGCTGGGACATACAGGGCTGAGCAAAAATACTTGTGCCTGACCACGTTGTCTTCACCCAAGCCACGGTGGCTTGGAAACCCCGCGGGTGGCTTCGTGGAGCAAACCCAGCCAGCTCCCCAAAGGAGAATATTTGTATATATATCATCGGTCTATCATCAGCAAATCATGGGGACATGAGAGTGGCAGTTCCTGGGCACGCTGCTTTCATGCCACCGTCACTGGCCTTGCAACTGGCAGCTGTCATCCTCCTCCCAACACCTTGGAGAGCCAGAATAAATGTGCCAATCTCCTAAGACACACGCACACACACACACACACACACACAAACCCTTTTCCAGCAAAGTTGACCCAGGCAGCTAATCAGTTGCATGAAGAATTGAACCTCGGTTTTTGGTATGTGTGCGTGTGTGTGTGTTTCTGCTCTTGCCCCAGTTGGCAAATATTTTATTTCTTTTCCCTTCCAGGTGAGAGGCAGAAAACATTTGTCCCTTCTTTGTCACCGCAGCTCGGGGCCAGATCCAGTTGGGACAAGGGGAGCCTGCTGATCTCTGCTCGGCCGGTCCACGTCACCATCTCTCCACATGGTGTAGCCACAACTTGGGATGTGAAGGAGCTAAATGGCTTTGAACCAGGATTGTGTGTGTGTGTGAGAGAGAGAGAGAGAGAGAGAGGATAGGAGTCTTCCAGTATATGAGGGGTTACCACAAAGAAGCCACGGATGGAAACTCATCAAGGAGAGAAGCAACCTGGAACTAAGGAGGAACTTCCTGAAAATGAGAACAATTAACCAGTGGAACTGCTCGCCACCAGAAGCTTCATCACTGGAGGCTTTTAAGAAGAGATTGCACAGCCGTTTGCCTAAAATGGTATAGGGCCTCCCGCTTGAGCAGGGGGCTGGACTAGGAGACCCACTAAGGTCGCTTCCACCTGTGTTGTTCTAGTTCCTTTCTGCTTCTCCAAATATGGGGCGGATGGTGGCCTCCTCCCCCGTAGGTTGAAAAGCAGGCCAGGGAAGTGGGCCAGGCAAGCTGGTGGGTCCAGGAAAGCCTGCCCCCCCCCAGCCTTGAAGAAGCAAGGCAGAGGCTGGGCCACCCAGCACCCAAAGAGGAGGACGGGGAGAAGATCCAATGGAAAGGAGGCGAGATGGGCTGAAGAAGAACATCTGGATTATTTATGGGGAGGCAGTGAGGGGAGAGAGGGGGGGTGGTCAGCCTGACCCAGCACAGAGCTTCGGGCACTATCCCAAAGCAAAAGGAGCATAAACATAGACCAAAAGGAGAGAATATTGTCGGTCGGGCTGAACTGCGAGGTCCTTGGTGCCCTGAGCTGCAGATGCTGAACTGCGAGGTCCTTGGTGCCCTGAGCTGCAGATGTTTCACGATCCAACTGGATAACATCCTCAAGGCTAGAAGGGAGGGAGGGGGCAGGAGGAGGAGGAGGAGGAGGAGGAGGACCGTGAGGTCCTTGGTGCTCTCTGAGTTGGTTCCTTTCTGGCAGACATTTCAGGACCCAGCTGGGCAACCTCAGTACTACAAGTTTGCAGAAAGGAGGAAGAGGACTAGTAGCCCTGATGATGTTCCCTAGTTGGAAGATGAAACATCTACAAGGAAATAATCCATCTCAGAGAGCACCAAGGACCCCACAGTCGTCTTCTTTCATGAACAAGTTGTATTAGTTTTTTAATTTTTACATCCGAGTGCTCAAGAAACACCGTGGTGATGGGGTAATTAATCATCCAAAGTCATTTCTGAGGTTTTCGCGGGTGTTTGTATGTAGGTCTTTGGTTATTTGGGTTTTCACCCGCATAAAATTGGAAGTGTCTTGGCGACGTTTCGACAAAGTCCCATTCGTCATCTTCAGGCTAGTGTTTTCGGCTTTGTTCTTCTAGGAGCTCATAGAAGCACGAAGCCAAAAACACCAGCCTGAAGATGACGAATGGGACTTCGTCGAAACGTCGCCAAGACACTTCTAATTTTACACGGGAGAAAACCTGAATAACCAAAGACATATGGTTATACATATATATCAAATTAATTCATTAAGAGTTCCCTCTCTATTTCCCCCAAATAGTATAACGTATTAGGTTAATCCATTTCTACATTACATCTTTGTACAGTAAATCCAAATCCTGTTTTTAAGCTTTACTAATTTACAATTACCATAATCCAATTTAATCTTGAATAAACATATTATTAGCACTTCAGGTACCCCTTCTACAATACACATAATATTCCGACAGTAACATTCTAATATTTCCAGATATATTCTAAATCTTACTTTAGTAAGTCATTGATTAGTACCAATTCTTCTCTTATCACAAATCTCTCTTACTTCTTCTTCCACTACAAAATAGTTGTCCTACTTAAAATAAAAATATTACTCTACTCTATTTTAAATATATAATCTGTCAATTTCTATAAAAAAATCATTTCAGCCCATTAGGTAAGATTTAAATCTCGTCCAAATAATTATCATATCTAAAACAAGCATATTGTTACACAAAATATCATCTTGCTAACTTCACATACTCAGTTAATTGTTAAATCAGTCCAGATCTCTAAAGCCTTTTTAACCCATTAAGTAAAATTTTAAATCACAGTTTTTAAATCTAACTCTAGCTTTCTTCCACAGTCGTCTCCGTCTCCTCCTCCTCCTCCTCCTCTCTGCAAATCCGCCTCCCTTCTAGCACTGATGATGTTCCCTAGCTGGGTCATGAAACATCTCCAAGGAAACAATCCAGCTCATAGGGCATCAAGGACCCCAGCTGTCCTCCTCCTCCCCCTCCTCCTCCTCATCCTCCTCCTCCTCCTCTCTGCAAACCCTTCCCTTCTAGCACTGATGATGTTCCCTAGCTGGGTCATGAAATGTCTACGAGAAAACCACCAAGCTCAGAGAGCACCAAGGACCCCAGCTGTCCTCCTCCTCCCCCTCCTCCTCCTCCTCCTCCCCCCCTCCTCCTCCTCTCTGCAAACCCTTCCCTTCTAGTCCTGATGATGTTCCCTAGCTGGGTCATGAAACGTCTGCAAGAAACGGCCAAGCTCAGCATCCAACCCTCCACTGCATTCATATATTTTATGACAGTCTCTTTAGACAGGCTCCCCAAAGGCAAACCTCCCAGAAAATTTGTCACAGCCAGAAAATTAGCCTCCTGTGTGGACATCTGAATGAAGTCACTGCAATGGGACACGGCTGAGCCCTCCAGATGTGCACTGCTGTCTTGACTGATGGATGTAAGCAGCAAGATGGGAGCAGGGGGCGCAAGCGACTGTCCGCTCATCTGGCTGGCCGAAGCCTCCGCCTGTTGGGATGCAGCCAGAGAGGGCAACCTGCAATGTGTGTGGAGGGATTTGCCTGGGCCAGTGGCCGGAGAGAAGCCACTAGCCAAAGCAGTGGTCAGCCCCCTTTGAAGGATGGTCAGCCAGCCAGGGCCAGCAACTTCTTTCTCACAGCCAAAGCCCCCCGCCCAGCATGTTCCCTGGGGGGGGACCCCAGGCTCAAAGCCTGGATAAAGAGGCTGCGAGTCAACTCAAAGTCTTTCTACCCGTTTGCTCCTGGTTGTCTGCACTGGAATTTACACTTCTGCTTTTTAAGTGGCCCGACATTTTTTTTTTTTAAAAAGCTACCCAGCAAAGATAGGCGGTTTAAATTCACCCCCTCCCTTCATGTGAAGATCAAGAGGGGGGTGCAGGTTTTCCTTCCAGCTTGATAGGAGCCAGGCCAACGGTCCTTCTGAGTTTTCAAACCGCAGCCAAAGGAGTTTCAGATAAGAAAACAGCAAGGGAGAGGGAGAGAAAGAGAGAGACAGCAAGAAGGAAAGAGAGAGAGGAAGAACGAGAGAGGGTGGGAGGAGAGGAAGAGAGAAAGAGAAACTGGGAGGGAGGGGGAGAAAGAAAGAAAGAGAAAGAAAGAAAGAAAGAAAGAAAGAAAGAAAGAGAAAGAAAGAGAGAAAGAAAGAAAGAAAGAAAGAAAGAAAGAAAGAAAGAAAGAAAGGGAAATAAAGAAAGAGAGAAAGAGAAAGAAAGAAAGAAAGAAAGAAAGAAAGAAAGAAAGAAAGAAAGAAAGAAAGAAAGAAAGAAAGAAAGAGAGAGAGCCAGGCCAACGGTTCCTCTGAGTTTTCAAACCTCAGCCAAAGGAGTTTCAGATAAGAAAACAGCAAGGGAGAGGGAGAGAAAGAGAGAGACAGCAAGAAGGAAAGAGAGAGAGGAAGAACGAGAGAGGGTGGGAGGAGAGGAAGAGAGAAAGAGAAACTGGGAGGGAGGGGGAGAAAGAAAGAAAGAGAAAGAAAGAAAGAGAGAAAGAGAGAGAGAAAGAAAGAGAGAGAAAAAGAAAGAAAGAAAGAAAGGGAAAGAAAAAGAGAAAGAAAAAGAAAGAAAGAGAGAAAGAAGGGGAAAGAAAGAAAGAGAAAGAAAGAAAGAAAGAAAGAGAAAAAAAGAGAAAAAAAGAAAGAAAAGAAAGGAAGGAAGGAGGGAGGGAGGGAGGGAGGGAGGGAGGGAGTGGAGGGCGGGGGATGGGAATGAAGGAGGAAAGAAAAAAGGAGGGAGGGAGAGAAGGAAGGAAGCAAGGAAGCGGGAAAGAAAGTGAAGATTGGGAGAGAGAGAAAGAAATGGAGGGAGGAGGAGAGAAAGGGAAGAGCGAGAAGGAAAAAAGGAGAGAGAGAAAGTGAAAGAGAAACAGGGAGAGGGCAGAGAGGGAGAACTGGAAGGGGAAAAGGGACATCAGGAAATGGACAGTATGGGGGGGGCAGATGGTTGTCCCCAATTCTTTTATTTTGCAACCCCAGGAGAGCCCAAGGAGGCCCTGCCAGTTTCCTGCGCCAGCTGGTGAAAGTGACCAGCGGGAGAGTTGATGGACGGACTTTTACAGTCAGGATTGATCCTCTTGAGGTCTAACAAGGAAAACTGGATAGTTCAACAGGGAGAGTCCAGCCCCCGTCTGGTCAAGCAGGAGACCCTCTACCAACCCCCAAAGGCCTGCCCAGTCGCTTCTTGAAAGCCTCCAGTGATGGAGCCTCCATAACATCTGGAGGCAGGTGGTTCCACTGGTTAATTGTCCTCACTGTCAGGAAGTTTCTCCTTAATTCCAGGTTGCTTTTCTCCTTGATGAGTTTCCAACCGTTGCTTCGCGTCCTGCCTTCAGGCGCTTTGGAGAACAGAATACAACAGAGTAACAGGGTTGGAAGGGACCTTGGAGATCTTCTAGTCCAGCCCCCTGCTCAGGCAGGCGACCCTATACCATTTCAGACAAAGGGCTGTCCAGTCTCTTCTTTAAAACCTCCAGTGTTGGAGCACCCACAACTTCTGGAGGCAGGTGGTTCCCCTGGTTAATTGTTCTCACTGTCAGAGAATTTCTCCTTAGTTCCAGGCTGCTTCTCTCCTTGGTCAGTTTCCATCCATTGTTTCTTGTCTTCCCTTCTGGTGCTCTGGAGAATAGCTTGACTCCCTCTTCTTTGGGGCAGCTCCTGAGATACTGGAACACTGCTATCCTGTCCCCCCTCCTCCTTTTCTTCGTTAAACTAGACAGACCCAATTCCATCAAACTTTCCTTATATGCTTTAGCCTCCAGTCCTCTAATCATCTTTGTTGCTCTTCTCTGCACTCTTTCTGGAGTCTCAGCATCTTTCTTTCTTTTTGGATCATAGTGACCAGAACTGGGCTCAGTGTCATGTCTTCTCCTGCAGCTCGGATTCCTCTCTTTTGCATGACCAGCAGGAAGGATTCGTCCTGAGAATGGCCTCACCCTTCATTCCTTCCTTTAAACCCTCCTCAGCCAGCAGCCTGGGTGAGATTCTTGGCAGAAGCATTGAGTTTTTCCAACAGCTTCCAGTTGCTCTGACCCATCTGAAATAGGAGCTTTCTCTTCGGATGCCTTGGCTGGAGTTTTGCTCCCCTTCTGCCCAGGATGTTTTGGGAAAACAGAGGCCAACCATCAGGAGGGTTATACAGACTAGACTAGACTAGACTAGACTAGACTAGACTAGACTAGACTAGAATAGAATAGAATAGAATAGAATAGAATAGAATAGAATAGAATAGAATAGAATAGAATAGAATAGAATAGAATAGAATAGAATAGAATAGTTAAAGAAGAATAGAATAGACTAGACTAGAATAGAATAGAATAGAATAGTTAAAGAAGAATAGAATAGAATAGAATAGTTAAAGAAGAATAGAATAGAATAGAATAGAATAGAATAGAATAGAATAGAATAGAATAGAATAGAATGGAATAGAATGGAATAGAATAAGGGACAGAATAGAATAGAATAGAATAGTTAAAGAAGAATAGAATAGAATAGAATAGTTAAAGAAGAATAGAATAGAATAGAATAGTTAAAGAAGAATAGAATAGAATAGAATAGAATAGAATAGAATAGAATAGAATAGAATAGAATAGAATAGAATAGAATAGAATAGAATAGAATAGAATAAGGGACAGAATAGAATAGAATAGAATAGAATAGAATAGAATAGAATAGAATAGAATAGAATAGAATAGAATAGAATAGAATAGAATAGTTAAAGAAGAATAGAATAGAATAGAATAGAATAGTTAAAGAAGAATAGAATAGACTAGACTAGACTAGACTAGAATAGAATAGAATAGAATAGAATAGAATAGTTAAAGAAGAATAGAATAGAATAGAATAGTTAAAGAAGAATAGAATAGAATAGAATAGAATAGAATAGAATAGAATAGAATAGAATAGAATAGAATAGAATAGAATAGAATAGAATAAAGTTAGAAGGGACCTTGGAGGTCATCGAGTCCAACCCCCTGCTCAGGCAGGTAACCCTATACCAGTGATGGCGAACCTTTGAGAGACCGAGTGCTCAAATTGCAACCCAAAACCCACATGCATCGTTGGGTGCCGGGTGGGTGTGGCTCATTGGGTGGGCGTGGCCCATTGGGTGGGTGTGGCTATGGTGGTAACGGCAGACTGGGTGGGACTAAAAAGTTCAATCAATCAATTCCAACTTTACAAGATTTTTTTTCCCCCACGAGAAGTTGAAATTGACTGATTGATTGAACCTTTTTTTTGTGTACACGGCAGTGGAGGCCTAAAGAGAAAAGGTTTTATAAAACCCAGCTGAAGGCCCAGGACTGGGGCGACTATGCATCTACCCACAGAGAGGGCTCTGAGTGCCGCCTCTGGCACCCCTGCCATGGGTTCGCCACCACTGCCCTATACCGTTTCGGACCAATGGCTGTCCAGTCTCTTCTTAAAAACCTCCAGTGTTGGAGCATTCACCACTTCTGGAGGCAGGTGGTTCCACTGGTTAACTGTCCTCCCTGTTAGGAAGTTTCTCCTTAGTTCCAGGTTGCTTCTCTCCTTGATGAGTTTCCATCCGTTGCTTGTTCTCCTGCCTTCTGGTGCTTTGGAGAATAAGTTGACCCCCTCATCTTCTTTGTGGCAGCCCCTCAGATACTGGAAGGCTGCTATCCTGTCTCCCCTGTTTCTTCTTTTCTTCAGACTAGACAAATCCAAGTCCCGCAGCCGCTCTTCATATGTTTTAGTCTCCGGGTCTTGGATCCTCTTAGTTGCTCTTCTCTGGATTTTTTCCTAGGTCTCAACATCTTTTTTGTAGTATGGTGAGCAAAATTGGCTGCAGTATTCCAGGTGTGGGGATACAACCTTGATTAAAACAAGAATAATGGGAAGACCTGCTGCATCCAGACCAACCAACCATGGCTAAGCTGAATTAAATATCAGGTTAGGAAAGCCCATCAATTCTTAGTATTTACTCTCTGTATCCTCCAGATCAAATGCACCCAGAAGGGCAAAGCTACCAGTGTGGAGTTCTTGGTATTCTCTGAGCTTGGGGGGTTTCTTGAAGATATTGCAGCCTTTCAAGATGTCACCTAGTTGGGTCATGAAATGTCTGCAAGAAAACAGCCTGACTCAGAGAGCGCCAAGCATCCCACAGTCCTCCTCCTCCTCCTCCTCCTCCTCCTCCTCCTCCTCCTCCTCCTCCTCCTCCTCCTCCTCTCCCTGCTAGCACTGAGGATGTTACCTAGTTGGGTCATGAAATGTCTGCAAGAAAACAGCCTGACTCAGAGAGCACCAAGCACTCGGCAGTCTTCCTCTCCCCCGTAAACCCCATTCCCTCTAGCATTGATGATGTTACCTAGATGGGTCATGAAACATCTCCAAGAAAACAACAAAGCTCAGAGAGCACCCAGGACCCCACAGTCCTTGTCGACAACCTTCTCCTCCTCCTCCTTCTTCTGCTCCACTCTGCAACCCCCCCTCCCTTCCAACCCTGATGATGTTACCTAGTTAGGGTCAATGAAACATCTGCAAGAAAAGCACCCAGCTCAGAGAGCATCAAGAACTGATATGGAAATATGAAAGTTAAATTTGGAGTGAAACTTAACTAATTAAGAGATTTTTGTGTACAGTAATATGATTTGATAAGTTATGATAATTAATTGGATGGAATTTGGACTTTGTGTAATGAATTGAAATGAATTAACTCAAAGACCACCATAACCAATAAAAATGGGCTTTATTAAGGGGGGGAAATATATATATATATGGCTATATAATTATAAGTCAATTATCATTGGAAGAAGAAATAAGATTGATGATAAAAAAGAGGGTTGAGAAAGAGTAAGAGCTTGAATATACGTGGAAGAGACATTTGAAATGTTAATCTGTTGATATAAAACAATATTTGACTATGGTAATTGAAATTGACAAAGTTTTTAAACAGGTGTAGTAGTAATAGAAATTTATGATAGAAATGGAATACATTAAATTTACTATGTTTTTTGAGGGAAATAGAGAGATGATAGTGAACGTACTAAGTTGAGCTGTTTATGTGTGCTTTTACTTTGGAATCTTTGTTTACCCAATCACCATGGTGTGTCTTAAGTACTTTTTGTTAAAATTATAAAACCAATAAAATATTTTTCAAAAAAAAAACCCTCCATAGTTGTCGTTGTCATCGTCATCCTCCTCCTCTCCCTTCTGATGATGTTCCCTAGTTGGGTCATGAAACGTCTGCAAGAAAACCACCCAGCTCAGAGAGCCTGAAGAACTCTATAGTCCTCCTCCTCTTCCTCCTGCCCCTCCCCCTCCCCCCTCTATTCCTCCTCATGCTCCCCCCCTCCCCTCCTTTCTAGCACTGATGATGATCCCTAGTTGGGTCATGAAACGTCTGCAAGAAAACCACCCAGCTCAGAGAGCACCCCAGGACCCCACATTTCTCCTCCTCCTCCTCCTCCTCCTCTTCCATTCTGCAATTCCCACCCCCTTCTAGCACTGATGGTGTTCCCTAGTTGGGTCAAGAAACGTCTGCAAGAAAACCACCCAGCTCAGAGAGCCTCAAGAACTCCACAGTCCTCCTCCTCCTGCCCCTCCCCCTCCCCTCTCTATTCCTCTTCCTCCTCATGCTCCCCCCTCCCCTCCCTTCTAGCACTGATGATGATCCCTAGTTGGGTCATGAAACTCTGCAAGAAAACCACCCAGCTCAGAGAGCACCAAGGACCCCACAGTCCTCCACCTCCTCTTCCTCCTCCTAATTCAGAGGAGCCATGGCAACTAGATTGCTGCAGAACGACCTCCAAGGAGCTGCCCTTGAAGACTATCAGGAAGCTTCCCTGATAGAGCTGCTGGGTGTCGGTGCCCGGAATCCCCACCCAGCACAGCTGTTGATAGCAGAGAGCCATGGAAACGTTGGCAGAACCAAAGAAAGCTAAACAATTGCAAGGTGAAAAGTAAACGTTTTATTGAGGGATTGCAACACAATCCCTTGCGAAAGAGATTAGCCCCAGAAGGACTGCAACGCGTAAACATCTCACAAGGTTAGGAAACGTGTGATGGCTTATAAACTGTATCTGTCTCTCGTCTCTTGTCTAAGTGCTCTTGGCGAAGCTCCGGGCAGATACGTTTGAAGCAGGGCGTGACTGGACAGCGGCCAAAGGATTTGGAAACCAGCGCTTCTGGCCACGTTCGTGCTGCACAAAGCACCAGAGTTTGGGTCAAAAGGTAGCATGGTTGGCCTTGACCAACCACCCAGAATGAGGGGACATCATGTTCCTGGAAAGCCAGAGGAGGTGGAGACACCGAGGCTCATCCCCCACTTGATACAATCCAGGTAGCTGGGGCTGGGCTCATTCTCCGCCACTCCAGCTAACAAGAATGGCTAAAGACCACCTCACTGGAAAAGGCCGGTCTGGATCTTCTCAACTGGTTGGCCAACTATCCCTGACCTCTTCCACTCATCCTGTTGACTACCAGAGCTGGAAAAGGCTGGCCTGGACCTTCTCAACTGGTCCTTCTTACTTGGCCAACTGTTCGTAACCTCTTCTACTCATTCTGTAGACCACCAGTGCTGGAAAAGGCTGGTGTGGACCTTCTCACCTGGTCCTTCTTAGTTGGCCAACTCATCCTATAGACCACCACAGCTGGAAAAGGTTGGCGTGGACCTTCCCAACTGGTCCTTCTTAGTTGGCCAACTGTTCCTAGCCTCTTCAACTCATCCTATAGACCACCACAGCAGGAAAAGGCTGGCCTGGACCTTCTCAACTGGTCCTTCTTAGCAGGCCAACTGTTCCTAGCCTCTTCAACTCATCCTATAGACCACCACAGCTGGAAAAGGTTGGCGTGGACCTTCTCACCTGGTCCTTCTTAGTTGGCCAACTGTTCCTAGCCTCTTCTACTCATTCTGTAGACCAACTGAGCTGGAAAAGGCTGGTCTGGACCTTCCGAACTGGTCCTTCTTAGTTGGCTACCCTTCCTTAACCTCCTCGGCTCATCTATTTATTCATCTATATATCCATCCATCATTTGTGCTTGTCTTGCCCATCTCTGGGTGTTTTCTGAACGGTTGCCAATCACCTTCCTTGATAAGGGAGCAAAAGCGTGCTGGGCTGACTCAGAAGCAGTAACACACCTGGAAAAGCACAGGAGCCCAAACAGCTGGCATTCACAGTAAGCCACACCTTAGGTAAGGGGCTACCAGCCTCCCCCCAAAAGCCAGCCTGGTCTTGTCCAGAAATGGTTTGGGAGTGCGCAGGGAGGGAGATATCTTTCTCTCCACATCAGTACCCCTTTTCCATTGCCTTCTCCTGTTCCATGTTCCCCATCCAGCATGGCTGTTGGCAGCAGAGAGCCACCGGAGTACACTAGATTCCTGGGATCTTGCTGTTTCTCTCCAAAACCCAGCGTTTTTACACACTTGGTCACTTGATGAGTGGAATTCCGCTCCCAAGATTTGCTGGCAGCGGAAGGGTGGAAGTTGGAAGTCCACCCGTCCTCAAGCTGCCATTGGCCCAGGTGGAGAAACCCTGCTCTAACTAGGTTGCTTCCCGGGATGTGGGCTGCAGAGGCTCCAGGGGGGAATGCTGAGAGTTGAAGTCCACTCATCCTCCAGATGTTCTTTGGGGAAAACTCTGAAGAGAATCGTCTATGGAGAGTCTCAGTCATCCAGGCCAAAGACGCTTTTTCAAGTTTTTCTTTGAAGATGTTTCGCTTCTCATCCCAGAAGCTTCTTCAGGTTCTGACCGGATGGTGGGGGAAGGGAAGGATTTATACTCCTTGCAAAGAGCTGGTCCTTTTGCCTCCTTTTGGAGAGTCCTTGAGGCCACCTGGAGGTTGACCTGTGTCCTCAGGGTCACCTGAATGGTGCAAATGGGGGTGGGGGCCTTCTTGGCTGCAGGATGTTTTTGGCCCTGGGTCCCTTCCCTGTTCCCCACCCTGCAGTCAGAGCTGAAGAAGCTTCTGGGATGAGAAGCAAAACGTTTTCAAAGAAAAACAAGAAAGTCCAGTTGCCTCCTGGAAAAGCAGCTTTGGGTCTGAAGGTCGTCAAGGCAGGGTCTAACCAACTGCCACAACTGGATGCTGGCTTGTCTCTGAAGGCTCTCTCCTGTAGCCTCTGTGGGCTTGCTGTCTTTTTGATCATATCTGGTGCTTTAGAGAAAGGGACCCCCTTCAGGGGTCTGAGTGAGGAGTCTGGACCCTGCAACCCCTTCCTTCTTTCCAAAGCTTCCTGGTAGTCAGTTTGGGGAAGGTTTAGAAGATGTTCTCCAGCCATGGCTAACTGATGTTCTGCTCCCTAGCCCTCTTCTCTCCCTGCTCAGTTCCACAATTCTTGTAGGCCCTTCCTAAGGGCGGAAGGACCACCTTCCCCACCAGGAGGTCAAAAATCAAGAAATTTCTCCTCTTCTTCCAAGTAAGGGGTGGAAGTCACCCGTAAAACGACGTTCTTGAGATCTTGCTATCTTTCTAACTCACCGTTTGTCCAACTTGGCTAGCTGAAGACGGGTGGACTTCAACTCCCAGAATTATGCAGGCTGGGGACTGCTGGGAGCTGAAGTCCACCCGTCTTCCAGTGGCCAAGGTTGAGAAACCCTGATTAGCCCAGGTTGCTTCTGGGGAATGTGGCCTGCAGAGGGTCCAAAGGCTGGGGCTTCATGGACAAAGTGCCAGAAGAGTCCTTGAGGGCCTATCAGAGATCAGCCATCAGGTCCTCATGGAAAAATCCACCGATGGTTCAGCAGGAAAGCCAGGGGTTCCGTGCTCTGAGAAAAGACGGGCCCTGCAAAGCCAACGGCCCACTAAACAATAAGCAGTTGGAGTGCCTTAGGGACTATGGAGTCATGCAAGCAACGATGGAGATCTTCCATGCCAGAAGTGTGCCATCATAGCCAAAACTTGCCAGGGGAATACGGGAGAGGCCAAAGTCAAATGCCCAAGGCTGATTTGTTCTCCCCAACAAACCTCACCCATTTCTATGGGCTGCCACGTTAGGGGGACGGCATGAGATCTGTTCATTCTGGAAGCTTCTGACCTCTGGTGGGACATCAGGATGGGAGAAGCAGAGGGTCTCCTCCGGGGAAGGTTTCTGGATCCTTCTCAGGAGGCTTTCAAAGGCCATCCATGAGTGGGGGGACAGTTAGAGAGGAATTCCCGAAAGAGGAGCATCCAGCAAAGCTGGCTGGGGAATTCTGGGAGTTGAAATCCACCAGCCTTTTAAAGTGGCCAACATTGGACACCCTCTCTCCTTCAGCCTGACCTCCTGTCCCAACCATCCCAGGCAACCAGAATTGATGGCAAACATCCTAATAGGATCAAAAGGACCCACAAAGTGGGGATCTGGGGGGGCAGTCTGAGACCTCTGGCAGGGCGGAACGCCCCCAGAAGTCACATCGTACAGGGGTGATTCTCCTGCATGCACGCATCCCGAGTCAAGGATCGCCACCCCCTCCCCAATTGCAGCCACGCCAACTCTAGGATTTGGGGTGCCCCCCAGCCAGCTGTGGGATGGGGCTGGTCTTTGGTGATG
>JARGCV010000370.1:80000-97500 GCA_034064705.1 Bothrops alternatus | reverse complement strand
AGAAAGGCCGTAAAATGAGGCAAAACTCACTTAACAAATGTCTGGCTTAGCAACGGAAATTTTGGGCTCTGTTGTGGTCGTAGGTCAAGGACAACCTATAAAAACCAATAATGCTGCCTATGCGAACGGTGGCATTTCGATGGTCACGTTCTGGCCAACATCTTATAATTTTCCACCATGGCCATTTAATTAAATTTATTCAGTTTAGACACTGCCGGATTCCAAACGAAGTCTGGAATAGAAATACAGAAGAGAAGAGAAGAGAAGAGAAGAGAAGAGAAGAGAAGAGAGAAGAGAAGAGAAGAGAAGAGAAGAGAAAGAAGAGAAGAGAAGAGAAGAGAAGAGAAGAGAAGAGAATTAGAAATAAGAATAGAATAGAATTAGAAATAAGAATAGAATTAGAAATAAGAATAGAATAGAATAGAATTAGAAATAAGAATAGAATAGGAATTAGAAGTAAGAATAGAATAGGAATTAGAAATAAGAATAGAATAGAATTAGAAATAAGAATAGAATTAGAGATAAGAATAGAATAGAATAGAATAGAATAGAATTGAAAATATGGAATGGAATAGAATAGAAAATATGGAATGGAATGAAATAGAATAGAATAGAATTGAAAATATGGAATGGAATAGAATAGAAAATATGGAATGGAATGGAATGGAATAGAATAGAATAGATAGAATAGAATAGAATAGAATAGAAATAGAATAGAATAGAATAGAATAGAATAGAATAGAATAGAATAGAATAGAATTGAATTGAATTGAATTGAATTGAAAATATGGAATGGAATAGAATAGAAAATATGGAATGGAATGGAATAGAATAGAATAGAATAGAATAGAATAGAATAGAATAGAATAGAATAGAATAGAATAGAATAGAATAGAATAGAATAGAATTGAAAATATGGAATGGAATAGAATAGAAAATATGGAATGGAATGAAATAGAATAGAATAGAATAGAATAGAATAGAATAGAATAGAATAGAATAGAATAGAATAGAATAGAATAGAATAGAATAGAATGGAATGGAATGGAATGGAATGGAATGGAATAGAATAGAAAATATGGAATGGAATGAAATAGAATAGAACAGAACAGAACAGAACAGAATAGAGCTGGAAGGGACCTTGGAGGTCTTCTAGTCCAGCCCCCTGCTCAAGCAGGACAACCTATACCGTCTCAGACAGGTGACTATCAGGTCTCTTCTTAAAAACCTCCAGTGATGGAGCACCCAGGATTTCTGGAGGCAACTTCTGTTCCACTGGTTAATCGTTCTCACTGTCAGGAAGTGTCTCCTTAATTCCAGGTTGCTTCTCTCTCTGAAGCCAGGAGAAGGGAGAGAGAAGGCCTGGGTCATGGAAAACGCAGGAAGGACGGAGGTCGGGGAGTCGCTGGCAAAACCCTCGGATTTCAATCAGAAAAAAGCTCCGTTGGGTTTCTTCCTTCAGGGACCCAGCCGTGGGTCTCCCACCTCCTTGACATGTTTTATCAATTAAATCTGCTGCAGAGGAGTTTTAGATGCAACCCACTTAACTCGTGGAGGTCAATCTGAGGCCGGAGCTCTACCTAAACCCCAAAATAGCTCCGGGCTGGAAGATCTGAGCTTTCCTTGGGGGCCTTCAGAGCCCTTCCCAGCTATGGAAAGAAACACATCATTTTTCCTGGAGAGAAAGAGAGAGAGAGAGAGAAAGAGAGAGAGAGAGAAAGAGAGAGAGAGAGAAAGAGAGAGAGAGAGAAAGAGAGAGAGAGAAAGAGAGAGAGAGAGAAAGAGAGAGAGCGCGCAAAGGAACCGTCCCACGCAGAGCCTCCCTCCTGGTTCCTCCAGCTTTTGATCCCACAATGTTTCTGCAGAATTTGTGCTTCAAACGCAAGCTTCACCCAGAGGAAGGAATCTCTTGAACATCAAAACGGCATCAAGCAGGAGACCCTAGGCCATAGTCTGAAATGGTAGAGAATCTCCTGCTTGAGCAGGGGGCTGGACTAGAAGACCTTGCCAGGTCCCTTCCAGCTCTATTCTGATTAAGAAAACAAGGTGTACATTGCATGTTCCTCCTCCTCCTCCTCCTCCTCTCTCTCTCTCTCTTTCTCTCTCTCTCTTCTCTCTCTTCTCTCTCTCTCTTCTCTCTCTCTCCTCTCTCTTTTCTCTCTCTTCTCTCTCTCTTCTCTCTCTCTCTCTGTATGTGTGTGTGTGTGTGTGAGAGAGAGAGAGAGAGAGAGAGAGAGAGAGATGAAGAAATGAAAGTTGCCATGATTTTAAAAAAGATGTTGAAACTCTAGAAAGAGTGCAGAGAAGAGCAACAAAGATGATTAGGGGAACTGGAGGCTGAAACATACAAAGAACGGTTGCTGGAATTGGGAATGTCCAGTTTAATGAAGAGAAGGATGAGGGGGGACAGGATAGCAGTGTTCCAGTATCTCAGGGGCTGCCCCAAAGAAGAGGGAGTCAAGCTATTCTCCAAAGCCCCTGAAGGCAGGACAAGAAGTAACAGGTGGAAACCAATCAAGGAGAGAAGCAAACCTGGAACTAAGGAGAAACTTCCTGACAGTTAGAACGATTAACCAGTGGAACTGCTTGCCTCCAGAAGTTGTGGGGGCTCCATCACTGGAGATTGTCAAGAGGAGACTGGGCAGCCATTTGTCTGAAATGGCATAGGGTCTCCTGCTCGAGCAGGGGGTTGTAATAACAATAATCAAGTTGGAAGGGACCTTGGAGGTCATCTAGCCCAACCCCCTAATTGACCTGTTCTCTGGGTCAACACGTACACCCGCCCACACCCCTCAAGTGTCTCCCTAGAACCAGCACGTACACACTTCCACACCCCTCCAGACCCACACCAAAGACAAGCCCCCTCCCCCTATAAAACAATCTCTCTAGGCTCCATTTCTCTGCAGCTGCCCCCCCCACCCACAGGCAAATCTCTTTACTTTTGGGAATAAATAATTCTTCTTTCCTCACAGCTGTCTGGGTTTCCTTTCGATGCGTCCGTGCACAGCCCTGGCTCGTAATTTGGAACCCCAAAATTATTCCTCGGGCACTACCTCCGTGGGGCTCCAGCTTGACGTTCAACAGGTCCTTGCACGCGCACTCGGGGCCCAGCTCCCCGTTGTAGCTGGTGGTGGCGGCCGAAATCCTCAGCCGGCAGAGGCATTCCTCGGGCGTGTTGTTGTTGACGACCACAATGACATCGAAGTCACATCCATTGTTCATCCCCTCGGAAGCCTTGATCTTGAGGGCCAAGCCTTCCTCTGGCGGGCTCTGGGTCTCCTTGGGTTTCGCCTGGTCGGAGCTGGCTCTCTCCTCCTCTGAGTCTGCAGGAAAAAGAGGGGCAGAGAACGCTGAAAAATGTCCTTTTGGGGGGGGTACCCAGAGGGCAGCTCCTCTCCCTCCACCCGCATAGGAGGAATGCTGCAAAACCCCACTTATTTCTGAAGAAACTCTGCACACTATAATAACAACAACAACAACAATAATAACAATAATAAAGACCAAATGAAGAACAGAACAGAGGTATGGGAAGACAAAACACTACATGGCCAGTACGTTAAAAAAATAGCTGGGAAAGCAGATAATAACAAGACCTGGCAATGGCTAAGAGCAGGAAAGTTGAAGAAAGAGACCGAGGGACTAATTCTGGCTGCACAAGACCAAGCCTTAAGGACAAATGCATATAAAGTCAAAATAGAGAAGACAGCAACAGACAGTAAGTGCCGCCTATGCAAAGACGCTGAAGAAACAGGGGACCACCTGGTGAGCTGCTACAAGAAGATTGCCCAGACTGACTACAAGCAGCGGCATGACAAAGTAGCAACAATGGTGCATTGGAAGATCTGCAAGAAATATCATTTCCCTGTAAGCAAGAACTGGTGGGATCATAAAATAGAGAAAGTCATAGAAAATGATAAAGTTAAACTGCTCTGGGACTTCAGAATTCAAAGAGACAAGCACCTGCAACATAACACCCTGGACTTAACAATTGTCGATAAGAAAAACAAAAAAGTCTGATTGTGGACGTGGCAGTGCCTGGAGACGGCAGAATAGACGAGAAAGAACTGGAGAAGATCACAAAATACAAAGACCTACAAATAGAAATAGAAAGACTGGGGCTGAAGCAAGCCCTCCGCAGGCTTCTCCAATCTCGGGTGGGTCAGTCACGGAAGCCGAATGTTAGAGAAGCAAGGACATGACTCGAGTCAGGTTTCTCTCTCTGGCGTGAAGACCTCGTTTGAAGTCCGTGCACCCTCTTTTATTGAGGTTACCTCAAACAACGTAATAAATCCGGTCACATACAAGGAAGTTTAGTCCGGCACTAAAACAATCACATAATGATACATAGTATAATATATCTTCTACATCAACAGTTATTTCCTCAATTATCTACTTTTGCTTTCCTGCCCAGTCAAGAGGTCAGGATATTCTTAATGTTGTTTACTTTAATATTGTTAAAGCGGACTGAATCTCTATCTCAGGGTATGAAACTTCTACCTCAGGATCTTTGGTTAGGGACTCTAAAAGACTACACTAGTACTGAGACGAAGTTAATTCAGAAGTGTGAACGAACAATATGTGATGGACTAGATATAGTAGATAAACCATGTACAAGATTTACCTCAGGTTATTAAACTTTTACCTCAGGATTTTTGGTTAAGGACCATAAAAGATTGTACTAATACTGAGATGAATAATATGCTATAGACTAGAAACTGTGGATAGGCTATAGAAAAGAGAAGCACCAATCAAATAAATTGTAACAGGTGTATAGTTGAGGTTTGATGTGAGGAATGAAAAATGCTTACCAAACCAGACGTTTATAAAGATTAACACTTAGTGATGTATACCAGGTGCTATGAAGATTGATACATATTATGAATTCATGTTCAATGCTGATTGTATGAATGTAGATAGACCATATATAAGAGCTGTATTTTCAGGTCCTATGAGGACAGCTTATTAATATGAACCCAGATTTAATGTTGATTGCTTTAATATTGGAAAAGCGTACTGAATTTCTACCTCAGGATAATGAATTTGTACCTCAGGACCTTTTGCTAGGGATCATAAAAGATTGCACTACTACTGAGACGAATTTACGAGTTGTATTGCAGGATATATGATGGCTGCTTTTTGGTATGAACTCATGTATAATGTTGATGGTTTTAATAAAATAATTTTTGATAAAAAAAAGAGGTCAGGATATTCTCACAATCACAGGATGATATATTTCCTACATGTAACTACAAACTAACACCATTGCTTTCGCTTTCGTCTCTGTCAAGAGGTCTGTAGTCATAGGCGCCTTGGGTGCAATCCCAAAACAACTAGAGCACCACTTGGACACCATGATTGGCATTGACAAATTCTTCATTAGTCAATTGCAAAAGGCGGCCTTACTAGGAACTGCTTCCATCCTGCGACGAGATCTGTAATACCATCAAACATCCACATCTGCCTATCCCAGGTCCTGAGTAAGGACTCGATAGGCAGACAAAATGGCAAATCCAGTCTGAACATCTGGCTGACTGTGCGATGATCCATAATAATAATAATAACAACAACAACAACAATAATAATAAAGTTGGAAGGGACCTTAGAGGTCATCTAATCCAAACCCCTGCTCAGGCAGGAAACCCTATACCATTTCAGACAAATGGCTGTCCAGTCTCTTCTTAAAAACTGCCAGTGTTGGAGCATTCACCACTTCTGGAGGCAGGTAGTTCCACTGGTTAATTGTTCTACCTGCATTCACTTAATGAACATTTCAAAAAGGTCATAAATTTGGTCATCTCCATGTGGGGAGCCACTTAAGGATTGGCATGAGTGATGACTGCAATTCCAGGCTCAGCGACAGTCGTAAGCCCGGGACTGCCTGTCTTTCCGCCCAATTTTCCCACGGCCCCTCAAGTTGCTGCGAAGTACCTTCACAACACTTATAGGTGTGCGTGATGTCCTCTTTGGTGTCCCTCCCCACGCTCTTGGTGCTGATCTTCTTGCCCACCATGGTGGGGTGCATGGTCTTCTTGCGGGACAGATCGCTCTGCAGCATCAGGAAGGCCACCTCGGCGTTGACTTCGGCAAAGACAAACTTCACGTCGTACTTCAGGTCAAGGTCTCCTTCTCTGACGGCTTTCACTGGAGTTGGCCCGCAGCAGTAGACTCCTGCAGAAGGAGCACGCAGAACATAGAATAAGACATCAGGAAGGGACCTTGGAGGTCTTCTAGCCCAACCCCTTTCTGGAGCAACAGACTCTATACCAGGGGTAGGCAACCTGGGCTCTTTTATGACTCGTGGACTTCAACTCCCAGAATTCCTGAGCCAGCCACGCTGAGGGGAAAGGGAGAGGTTTCCAAGCTGAGCCATGCTGGCTGAGGAATTCTGGGAGTTGAAGTCCACCAGCCATGAGGGGGCCAAGGTTGCCTACCCCTGCCCTACACCATCCCAGACAAATGGCTGCCTAGTCTCTTCTTAAAAACTTCCAGTGATGGAGCACCCACACCTTCTGGAGGCAGGTTGTTCCACTGGTTAATTGTTCTCACTGTTAGAAAGTTTCTCCTTAGTTCCAGGTTGCTTCTCTCCTTGATGAGTTTCCATCTGTTGCTTCTTGTCCTGCCTTCTGGTGCTCTGGAGAAGAGCTTGACTCCCCCCCTCCTTTGTGGCAGCCCCTCAAATATTAAAACACTGCTATCATGTCACCCCTGGTCCTTCTTTTCATTCAACTAGACACACCCAATTCCTGCAACCTTCTTCATATGTTTAAAGCCCCAGTCCCCTAATCATCTTTGTTGCTCTTCTCTGCACTCTTTCCAGAGTCTCAACATCTTTTTTTACATTATGGTGACCAAAACTGGATGCCATATTCCAAGCGTGGCCTTACCAAGGCATTGTAAAGTGGTATTAACACTTCATGTGATCTTGATTCTATTCCTCTGATAATGCAGTCTAGAACTGTGTTGGCCTTTTTGGCAGCTGCAGCACACGGCTGGCTCCTATTTAAGTTATTAAATAAATATGACATTAAGTAGACAAGGCAGTTCCCTAAATAATATCCTGGCTGTGACCTTCTCTCCCAAATTCTTGATGAGTTTCCATCCATTGCTTCTTGTCCTGCCTTCAGGCGCTTTGGAGAATAGCTTGACTGCCTCTTCTTTGGGGCAGCCCCTGAGATACTGGAGCACTGCTCTCATGTCCCCCCTGGTCCTTCTCTTCATTAAACCAGACATACCCAATTCCATCCACCTTTCCTTCTATGTTTCAGCCCCCAGTCCCCTGATCCTCTTTGTGGCTCTTCTCTGCACTCTTTCTAGAGTCTCAACATCTTTTTTACATTGTGGTGACCAAACCTGGATGCAGTATTCCAAGTGTGGCCTTACAAGTGTGGATTTGGCAATTGACAGCCTGCTCCATCCAAGGACCTTCCTTCCACCGCTGGGAATGTCTCCTTCACTTACCTTCACTTTTTTCCTGTGGAGTTGGGTCCAAGGCCTGCCAGCCGTCGTAGCCACTCGGAAGGTCTGGACGGGCCATCCAACATTCCACCCAGCAGTGATAATTCCTGGGTCAAGAAGGGAAGGAGAGACCAAGAGAGGGAGAAGGAATGGTTGAGGTTCGACAGGGTGGAAATGTCCACCATGCTCCCAGTGATAAGAGGCCTGGATTCCTTGCACATTCTCCATCATCTAGCCAACAAGGATTCAATGGAAACCAGCAGGATCGAAGCCTCGGGAGTGGTCAAGGGTGGTAATGGCACCTCCCATGGACCATGAGGTCCACCTACCGATCCGTGCAAGATTATCACGATGCGTGAATCTCTTCCCTATTTCCCAGCCCTTGGATACGGACTCCAGAGCAGCTTCTCCGTTGTTTCCCTTCCTTGTTTCTCACAGTTTAGCTTTTTCTGACTTTAATTAGCTGACCGTGGCTTAGTTTAGCTTAGAAGCTTCTTGCTTTAAAGGGGGAGGGAGAGGGGGGGCTCAAAGCCCTTTGTGGGCTGGCTTCCTGGTTTTATCTAATTCCTGATCCTTTTCATGTTTTTACCTTTGTGCTTTAGATGGCTTTGAGTAGTGAGGTGGGAAGCCTAAAAAGGTAAGGCAGCTGTTCATTTAGTGAGCGTTCCAAGTTACAACGGCACTGGAAAATACTGACTTGGGACCGTTTTTCACACTTACGACCGTTGCAGCATCCCCCAGGGTCACGTGATCAAAATTCAGACCCTTGGCAACTGGTTTGTATTTATGACAGTTGGGGTCATGTGATCTCCTTTTCAAGAGGGAATGGGGGAGGGTTTCCTGCCTGAGCAGGGGGTTGGACTAGAAGACCTCCAAGGTCCCTTTCAACTCTCTTCTCTTCTCTCCTCTCCTCTCCTCTTTTGTAATTCTATTCTGTTCTGTTCTGTATTTCTATTCTATTCTATTCTATTCTATTCTATTCTATTCTGTTCTGTTCTGTTCTGTTCTATTCTATTCCTTATTCTATTCTATTCTACAATCTATTATTTCTATTGTATTCTATTCTATTCTATTCTATTCTATTCTATTCTATTCTATTCTGTATTCTATTCTATTCTATTCTATTCTATTCTATTCTATTCTATTCTATTCTATTCTATTCTATTCTATTCTATTCTATTCTATTCTATTCTATTCTATTCTATTCTATTCTAACCCATAATTCTATTCTAACCCATAATTCTATTCTAACCCATGATCCTATCCTTTCCTATCCTATCCTATCCTAATGCCAGATTAAGTTAACAACCATGTCACGAAATTTTCACTTGAGTCGGTGTGTGTGTGTGTGTGTGTGTGTGTGTGTCTTGGGCTAGAAGAAAAGTGATTCACTTTTCAACAGTGTCAAGAAAGGTGGGAAACCTCTCTTAAAAACTGTCTCGCTTGCAGTGGAAATTTTGGGTTCCTTTGTGGCCGTCAGTCGAGGGAGACTTCCACCTAAACACAGGAGCCCTGGGGACGCTCCCTGCTTTGCCTGGGGCTTCTTGCTTTATAGGAAGAAGAAGAGAAGAGAAGCGGTGCTGATTGCAGAGCAGGCCACCCTCTCTTCTCAGAAAAGTTTGGAGAAAAAGGACATTGTCAGGGGGAGCGAAGGCCAAGAGACCCTTTGGGGAAGGGAAACGGGGCTTCCCCCCCCATACCTGCCTGGCCCCTCAGGCTAGAGTAGAAGAAAGGCAAGAGAAATAAAGAAATGCAGGAATTAAAACCAGAGCCTCCTTTTGTGACTTATTGAGGCAACTTTGGCCAGTCCTCCCCAGGGAGGGGAGGGGGGGTTGCCATCGTCCAGACAGCCGTGTTTGTGCAGTCCTCGAGCAAAGAGGGAGCTGAGTTCAAGGCTGCAGCTGCAAAAGCGGGTGGGGGGAGGAGGAGGAGGAGGAGGAAGGAGAGGGAGAGCAAAAGTGAGCAGAGGGAGGGGTCAAGGGGGCTGAGTTACTCCCGTCTGGCCTGCGGTGCAGACAGGACGGGTGTGTGTGTGTGTGTGTGTGTGTGTGTGTGTGTGTGTGCAGGAGAGCCCAGCAGCTCCGTGTCCTGAAATGAAAGGGCGGCTGGTAGCCGGATTCCTGCAGAAAAGGAGGGAGGGTCCTTCTCTTGTCCGCCTTTGAGGAGGGGGATCGTGGGAGGAGAGCTGTGTTAGTTCTGTTAGTCTGCGGAGGGTCCCAGGAGCCCCTTGGCAAATTGGGCCCTGTTACTATCTGCTGGCCAATGGAAAGCTTGGGGGGGTCCTTGGTGCTCTCTGGGCTGGGTGGCTTTCGGGCAGACGTTTCATGACCCAACTCGGGAACGCCATCAGTGCTAGAAGGGAGGAGGAGGAGGAGGAGGAGGAGGAGGAAGAGGGGAGGAGGAGGAGGAGGAGGAGGAAGAGGAGGAAGCCTGTGGGATCCTTGGTTCTCTCTGAGCTTGGCTGGTTTCTCACAGATGTTTCATGACCCAACTAGATAACATTATCAATGCTAGAAGGGAGGGGGATTTGAAGAGAGGAAGCAGAGGAGGAGGAGGAGGAGAAGGAGGACTGTGGGGTCTTTAGTGCTCTCTGAGCTTGGTTGTTTCCTCGCAGACGTTTCATGACCCAACTAGGGAACATCATCAGTGCTAGAAGGAAGGGTTTGCAGAGAGGAGGAGGAGGAGGAAGTGGGCAGGAGGAGGAAGAGGAGGAGGACTGTGGGATCCTTGGTGGTCTCTGAGCTTGTTGTTTTTTTGCAGATGTTTCATGACCCAACTAGGGAACATCATCAGTGCTAGAAGGAAGGGTTTGCAGAGAGGACAAGGAAAAGGAGGAGGAGGAGGAGGAGGAGGAGGAGGAGGAAGAGGAAGACTGTGGGGTCCTTGGTTCTCTCTGAGCTTGGCTGGTTTCTTGCAGACGTTTCATGACCCAACTAGGTAGCATCATCAGAGCTAGAAGGGAGGGGGTTTAACAAGAGGAGGAGGAGGAGGCGAAGAGGGATCAAGAGGAGGGTGAGGAGGAGGAGGACAACTCTGGGTTCCTTGGTGCTCTCTGAGCTGGGTGGTTTTCTTGCAGACATTTCATGACCCAACTAGGGAACATCATCAGTGTTAGAAGGGAGGAGGAGGAGGAGGAGGAGGAGGAAGAGGAGGAGGAGGCAGTTGGAGCCCCAGTGTTGCCCTTCCCCCCACCTGACTCACCAGATCATATCCCGGTTCCCCCGCTGCAGCTTCCCGTTCTCGTCCAGGTACTGCTCGATGACCAGGTTGCCGTTCGTGTCATGGGCTGAGTTGTAGTTGGTCACTACGCGGGTCGGGATCCCCAGGCACCGGAGCACTAGACGGGGGGGGGAGGGGGGAGAAAGCAGCCGGTTCAGCGCCTGTTCGGTCTCCCGCCTGGGAAAGCCAAGCCACCTTTCTGCTCATTCTATGCTAGTCTGTTGGCGAACCCACATTTCCATCCTGGCTTGCGACGGAGCACTGTCTGGGAGCTGGAGTCCACACGTCTTAAAGGAGCTAAGGCTGAGGAACAGTACAGGCAGTCCTCAACTTACGACCACAATCTAGGTTGCTAAGTGAGACATTTGCTAAGTGAGTTTTGACCCCTTTGGCTACTGTTGTTAAGCGAATCACTGCAGCTGTAAAGTCAGTAACCTGGTTGTTAAGTGAATCCGGCTTCCCCCCCATTGACATGGCTTGCCAGACGGTCGCAAAAGGGGATCACGTGACCCTGGGAAACTCCATATCCGTCATAAGTACGAGCCAGATGCCAAGCATCTGAATTTTGATCATGTGACCACAAAGGGGGATGCTACGACGGTCTTAAGTGTGGGAAAATGGTCGTAAGTCCCCTTTTTCAGTGCCGTTTTGTAACTTCCAATAGTCACTAAACGAATGCTTGTAAGTCAAGGATAACCTGTAGTGTTGGTGTAGCTCAGGGGTAGGCAACCTTGGCTCTTTCATGACTCGTGGACTTCAACTCCCAGAATTCCTGAGCCAGTATGGGGGGAACTATGGCCCCTTCATGACTGGTGGACTTCAACTCCCAGAATTCCTGAGCCAGCATGGGGGAACTACGGCCCCCTCATGACTCGTGGAATTCAACTCCCAGAATTCCTGAGCCAGCATGGGGGAATTATGGCCCCCTCGTGACTGGTGGACTTCAACTCCCAGAATTCCTCAGCCAGCCTGGCTCAGCTGGGAAATCTCTCCCTTTCCCCTCAGCATGGCTGGCTGAGGAATTCTGGGAGTTGAAGTCCACCAGTCATAAAAGAGCTGAGGTTGCCTACCCTGTAGCTGAATATTGTTTGTTTGTTTTAGAAAAGAGCTTGGATGATGGGGCTATAGAGCGACGGCCTCATTCTTCTTCCTTGACTAAAGTCTGGCTGGCCATTCAAGCCGATCGGATCAAGGAACAATTCTTTGCTCCATTTCCTCTGCTTAAAACACACACTCTGGGATTGAGCCCTGGCACGCAGCTACCCACAACTCAGCGTGGGAGCTTATCTGTGTGCTTGTAGGCCTTGTGTAGAGGAAGGGAAGACACACCTAGGGACGTGATTTCTTTTTTAAAAAAAAACATTCAAAGAATATTCAACATTGAGCAAGGCATCTGCAGGGCACAAAAAAAGGGCAAGATGCTTTAATACCACAGGCAGGAGAAATCCTGCATCCAGTTTCCATCACAAGAAGCAACGGATGGAAACCGATCAAGGAGAGAAGCAACCTGGAACTAAGGAGAAACTTCCTGACAGTGAGGACAATTAACCAGTGGAACAACCTGCCTCCAGAAGCTCTGAATGCTCCAACACTGGAAGTTTTCAAGAAGAGACTGGACAGTCATTGGTCCGAAACGGTATAGGGCAGTGGTGGCGAATCCATGGCAGGGGTGCCAGAGGCGGCACTCAGAGCCCTCTCTGTGGGTACATGCATAGTCGCCCCAGTCCTGGGCCTTCAGCTGGGTTTTATAAAACCTTTTCTCTTTAGGCCTCCACTGCCGTGTGCAAAAAAAAAAGGTTCAATCAATCAGTCAATTTCAACTTCTCGCGGGGGGGGGGGGGAATCTTGTAAAGTTGGAATTGATTGATTGAACTTTTTAGTCCCACCCAGTCTGCCTTTACCACCGTAGCCACACCCACCCAATGGGCCACGCCCACCCAATGAGCCACACCCACCCGGCACCCAACGATGCATGTGGGTTTTGGGTTGCAATTTGAGCACTCGGTCTCTCAAAGGTTCGCCATCACTGGTATAGGGTTTCCCGCCTGAGCAGGGGGTTGGACTCGATGACCTCCAAGGTCCCTTCTAACTTTATTCTATTCTATTCTATTCTATTCTATTCTATTCTATTCTATTCTATTCTATTCTGTTCTGTTCTGTTCTGTTCTGTTCTGTTCTGTTCTATTCTATTCTATTCTTCTTTAACTATTCTATTCTATTCTATTCTTCTTTAACTATTCTATTCTATTCTATTCTAGTCTAGTCTAGTCTAGTCTATTCTTCTTTAACTATTCTATTCTATTCTATTCTATTCTATTCTTCTTTAACTATTCTATTCTATTCTATTCTATTCTATTCTATTCTATTCTATTCTATTCTATTCTATTCTATTCTATTCTATTCTATTCTATTCTATTCTATTCTATTCTATTCCTTATTCTGTTCTGTTCTGTTCTATTCCATGTTCTGTTCTGTTCAAATGTGCCATACCGTGTGCACCAATCAAACAGGCGGTAAGGAAGTAGCAGACCTTAGACACAAAAGTGGTGATGTAGAAAGTAAACACAGGGTGAGCCCTAAAGGACTCAAAGGTCTCTGCACCAATGCACAGAGTGTGAGCAACAAACAGGGCGTCAAGTAAAGGAGGGCAGATATGACATTATTGCCATTACGGAAACCTGCTGGGGTGAAACCCACGAATGGAATATATACACAGCGAGAGGGTTTTAAATCTTTGGAAGAAAAAGATCAAGGAAAAGAGGAGGCGCGGTTGCACTATGGATAGGAAATAATTCCATCTCTGCAGAAACAGAGCCCAGCACGGATGAATGATGAGAGGCTAATTCCTGCACTTCTAACCTCAGCCCAGCTGCAAAGTTGCGGATTGAGGTGACTGGGGGTTCCTGGTTCTGTGGGGTTGTTGTTGTAAGATTGAGGTGACTGGGGGTTCCTGGTTCTGTGGGGTTGTTGTAAGTCACCTCTTGCGTTTCCTCCTTGCCATGGAGGCTTCAGCACCCAAGAGAAATGGGAGTCTCTCCAAAAATCATGCTTGCAGTTCCTTCCACTTCCACTGCCTTCTCTGGGGTTCACAGCCCCGGCTAGATTCAGCTTTCAGAGCCCCCCCCACCCAGTCCACCCTCTGCCAAGCCATGCTTGTCGGTCTGAGGTCTGTAAATCGGGGTTTCCCAGCCCACAATCTGGTGACGCATAGCGGCTTCACACAAGAAGCGGTTTTGGAAAGCAATCTGAGGTTTCCTCTTTGAAAATCTGCCCACCGCTTTGCTTTAATGACCCTGAGGAATGCTCCTTCTCTTCTCCCCAAGACTTACAAGAGGCAGCAGGAATTTGGGGGTGGGGTGAGGTGAACTTGATGAACCCTACTATTCTCCAAAGCGCCTGAAGGCAGGACAAGAAGCAACGGATGGAAACTCATCAAGGAGAGAAGCAACCTGGAACGAAGGAGGAACTTCCTGACAGTGAGGACAGTTAACCAGTGGAACAGCTTGCCACCAGAGGTTGTGGGTGCTGGAATTGGGTATGTCTAGTCTAACAAAGAGAAGGACGAGGGGGGACAGGATAGCAGTCTTCCAGTATCTCAGGAGCTGCCCCAAAGAAGAGGGAGTCCAGCTATCCTCCAGAGCACCTGAGTGCAGGACAAGAAGCAACGGATGGAAACTCATGAAGGAGAGAAGCAACCTGGAACTAAGGAGGAATTTCCCGACAGGGAGAACAATTAACAGCTGGTCGTTGAGGCCACCTGGAGGTTTACCTGTGTCCAAATGGACTCAAGGACTCTCTGAAAGGAGGCAAAGGACCGGCTGTCTGCAAGGAGTATAAATCTACCTGAGGAAGCTTCTGGGATGAGAAGCGAAAGGTCTTCAAAAGAAAAATAAGAAAATCCAGTTGCCTCCTGAAAAAAAAAAAGCACCTTTGGGACAACCAGGACCTGGATGATGGCGAATCTCCATAGATATCTCCTTGAAGATGTTTCACTTCTCATCCAAGAAGCTTCTTCAGTTCTGGATGAGAAGCAAACGTGGAAGCCTGCATCCAGTTTTGGTCACCACGATGTAAAAAAGGTGTTGAGACTCTGGAAAGAGGGCAGAGAAGAGCAACAAAGATGATCAGGGGACTGGAGGCTAAAATACACACCAGGAACGGTTGCTGGAATTGGGGATGTCTAGTTTAACGAAGAGAAGGACGAGGGGGGACAGGATAGCCGTCTTCCAGTATCTCAGGGGCTGCCCCAAAGAAGAGGGAGTCAAGCTATTCTCCAAAGCGCCTGAAGGCCGGACAAGAAGCAACGGATGGAAACTCATCCAGGAGAGAAGCAACCTGGAACTAAGGAGAAACTTCCTGACAGTGAGGACAATTAACCAGCGGAACAACCTGCCTCCAGAAGCGGTGAATGCTCCAACACTGGAAGTTCTTAAGAAGAGACTGGACAGCCATTTGTCCGAAATGGTCTAGGGTTTCCTGCCTGAGCAGGAGGTTGGACTAGATGACCTCCAAGGTCCCTTCCAACTATATTATTATATTATTATTGTTGGACACCTCTTGAACTTCTTCCTCCAACTAGCTGCACCTCCATGATTGTGATCCACCTGGGCAGCATCTTGACCTGTTATGGATTCTCACCTGTGCAGGCCACCGCGGCAAAGACCCAGCATTGCCCATACCGAACCGGTTGGCATCCGTACTTCTGCCACCTCCGAAGGATGTCCACGCTGCCACTCCAGGTCATGGGGCTGACCCCGTCATCATAGCGGTTGTCCCAGCGTCCAAAGAGGATGCCTTTGTCGTCGTTGCAGTTGACCTGCAGCCAAGAAAGCAACACCTCAGTGTGAGATAAACACAAGTTTCAATCGAGAAAGAAGAATAGGGGTAACTCAGGGTTGAATGGAGGGGTCCTTGCAGTTCTCTGAGCTTAGATGTTTTCTTGCAGACATTTTGTTACCAAACTAGGTAACATCATCAGTTCCAGCAGGGAGTGGGGTAAATTGAGAGCAAAGCTCGTTCCCTTCATTACCTAGTTTGGTCATGAAATGTCTGCAGGAAAGCAACCAAGCTCAGGCAGCATCAAGGACTGCACTGTATTCCTCCTCCTCCTCCTCCTCCTCCTCCTCCTCCCCCACCCACTTCCTTCTACTACTGATGATGTTACCTAGTTTGGTCATGAAATGTCTGCAAGAAAGCAACTCAGCTCAGAGAGCACCAAGGATCCCTCAGCACAAGTTTGCTACAAAACAAAGTTTACAAAATTGTTTTGTGTAGGTCAGGGGCAGGCAACCTTGGCTCTTTCATGACTGGTGGGCTTCAACTCCCAGAATTCCTCAGCCAGCATGGGGGAATTATGGTCCCTTCATGACTGGTGGACTTCAACTCCCAGAATTCCTGAGTCAGCAGGGGGGAACTCTGGCCCCCTCATGACTCGTGGACTTCAACTCCCAGAATTCCTGAGCCAGCATGGGGGAACTCTGGCCCCCTCATGACTGGTGGACTTCAACTCCCAGAATTCCCGAGCCAGCATGGGGGAACTCTGGCCCCCTCCTGACTGGTGGACTTCAACTCCCAGAATGCCTGAGCCAGACATGCTGAGGGGAAAGGGAGAGGTTTCCAAGCTGAGCTATGCTGACTCAGGAATTCTGGGAGTTGAAGTCCAGGAGTCATAAAAGAGCCAAGGTTGCCTACCCCTGGTGTAGGTCCACCTTGTTAGACCTTGGATCAACTTTAAACCTTGCTTGCTTTCAGTGCAGGAGGAATTCAGCCAGATCAGAGACGGTGGGGATCCTTTGGAGTCTGGTCTCCTCTGTCAAGGAAGGGCTAGTCAACTCTGGCCCAGAAACCCATCCCGTCCTTTCCTTGAGTGCAGGCCAAAGGTCTGTGGTCTTACCATGGCGCTCACCACCCTGCTGATGTAGACGGGGCTGTTGCGTCGAGCACAGTCCTTGTCTTGATTAAGGAGGAACTTGGGATTGTTGTCCAGCAGCTCCAAGCTGATCTCCAAAATGTCCTCTTCAAACTATTTCAGGGAAAAGAAAGGAGATGAGAGAACGGAGATGGAGCTGGTGGCCTTCAACACAAACATCTGGTGGTTTCTTGGTTCCCAGCTGGTCACGAACGCATCAATGGAGTCCTTGCTCCATGGGTTGGACCCTAAAGAGCCACAGAAGAAGGAGAAACATGGCCATCCACCCTCTCTGCCTCCTTCTGGTGGGGGATGTCCAGCACCTGGAGACCCTCAGGAGCTTGGGCACCAGAAGGTGGCCTGCCCACCACGGATCTCCTTCAGGCAGTGACAAGTCCTGACCTGTTTTCACCACCACCACCACCCCCTGCACATCCTGCTCTCCCTCCCTCCCTATTTTTTCACGACAATTTTATTGTCGCTTATAATTCTATTTTATTGTTTTTAGAAATATTTATGTATTCTGTTTTTATAGCTTTCAACATTAAAGCTGCTCAGAGATGGGTGACAAATGACACGGGTCAGATACAAACCACCAATGTTAGACCAACAGCCAAAGCAGGAAAGAAACCAGGAATTACAAACTGAAACAAAGAAGCAATCAAAGAAGCCACAAGAAGAAAAGGCAACAGCCCCATCAACACTGACGGGGCAAGCCATGTGTGTGTGTAAACAGAGAGCAAGCCATACTCCCTTCTACCACTGAGGGTGTTCCCTGGTTGGGTCATGAAATGTCTGCAAGAAAACAACCAAGCTCAGAGAGCACCAAGGGATCCCACTGTTCCTCCTCCTCCTCCTCCTCCTCCTCCTCTCCACAAACCCCACTCCATCTAGCACTGATGATGTTCCCTAGTTGGG
>JARGCV010000370.1:0-77500 GCA_034064705.1 Bothrops alternatus | reverse complement strand
AAGAGAAAGAAAGAGAGAAAGAAAGAAAGAAAGAAGGAAATGAAAGAAAGAAAGAAAGAAAGAGGAATGGAGGGAGGGAGGAAGGAAGGAAAGAAGGAAAAAGAAAGGAAAGAGAAAGAAAGAGAGAGAGAAAGAAAGAAGGAAATGAAAGAAAGAAAGAAAGAAAAAGGAATGGAGGGAGGGAGGAAGGAAAGAAGGAAAGAAAGAAAGGAAAGCAAAGATAGGCGGTTTAAATTCACCCCCTCCCTTCATGTGAAGATCAAGAGGGGGGTGCAGTTTTTCCTTCCAGCTTGATAGAAGCCAGGCCAACGGTTCCTCTGAGTTTTCAAACCGCAGCCAAAGGAGTTTCAGATAAGAAAACAGCAAGGGAGAGGGAGAGAAAGAGAGAGACAGCAAGAAGGAAAGAGAGAGAGGAAGAACGAGAGAGGGTGGGAGGAGAGGAAGAGAGAAAGAGAAACTGGGAGGGAGGGAGAGAAAGAAAGAAAGAAAGAAAGAAAGAAAGGGAAAGAAAGAAAGAAAAAGAAAGAGAGAAAGGGAAAGAAAGAAAGAGAGAAAGAAAGAAAGAAAAAAAGAAGGAAAGGAAAGAAAGAGGAATGGAGGGAGGGCGGAAGGAAAGAAGGAAAGAAAGGAAAGAAAAAGAAAAAGTAAGAAAGAGAGAAAGAAAGAAAGAAAGAAAGAGAGAGAGAGAAAGAAAAAGAAAGAAAGAAAGAAAGAAAGAAAGGGAAAGAAAGAAAGAAAAAGAAAGAAAGAGAGAAAAGGAAAGAAAGAAAGAGAGAAAGAAAGAAAGAAAAAAAGAAGGAAAGGAAAGAAAGAGGAATGGAGGGAGGGCGGAAGGAAAGAAGGAAAGAAAGGAAAAAAAAGAAAAAGTAAGAAAGAGAGAAAGAAAGAAAGAGAGAGAGAGAGAGAGAGAGAGAGAGAGAGCCAGGCCAACGGTTCCTCTGAGTTTTCAAACCGCAGCCAAAGGAGTTTCAGATAAGAAAACAGCAAGGGAGAGGGAGAGAAAGAGAGAGACAGCAAGAAGGAAAGAGAGAGAGGAAGAACGAGAGAGGGTGGGAGGAGAGGAAGAGAGAAAGAGAAACTGGGAGGGAGGGAGAGAAAGAAAGAAAGAAAGAAAGAAAGGGAAAGAAAGAAAGAAAAAGAAAGAGAGAAAGGGAAAGAAAGAAAGAGAGAAAGAAAGAAAGAAAAAAAGAAGGAAAGGAAAGAAAGAGGAATGGAGGGAGGGCGGAAGGAAAGAAGGAAAGAAAGGAAAGAAAAAGAAAAAGTAAGAAAGAGAGAAAGAAAGAAAGAAAGAGAGAGAGAGAGAGAGAAAGAAAAAGAAAGAAAGAAAGAAAGAAAGAAAGAAAGAAAGAAAGAAAAAAAAGGGAGAAGGAAAATACTGCAATGGCAATAGTGCTGATATACTATTTTCCATATACTAGCGGTGATAAGCTATTCTCCAAAGCGCCAGAAGGCAGGACAAGAAGCAACGGGTGGAAATTCATCAGGGAGAGAAGCAACCTAGAACTAAGGAGAAATTTCCTGACAGTGAAGACAATTAACCAGTGGAACCACCTGCCTCCAGAATCTCTGAATGCTCCAACACTGGAAGTTTTTAAGAAGAGACTGGACAGCCATTGGTCCAAAATGGTATAGGTCCTCCTGCTTGAGCAGGGGGCTGGACTAGATGACCTCCAAGGTCCCTTCCAACTTTTATTATTATTATTATTATTATTATTATTATTATTATTATTATTATTATTATTATTATTATTATTATTATTATTATTACTGCTTCACAGTGCTTTACAATCCTCTCTAAGCAGTTTACGGAGTCAGCTTCTTGCCCTCCCCCCCCACAAACAATCTGAGTCTTCATTTTACTGACTTTAGAAGGACGGAAGGCTGAGTCCATGTTGAACCAGTTAGGATCAAACCCCCGGCTGTGGGTGGAGTTTTTGCCTCCAATCCTGCCCCCAAACCACTGCAACACCAGGCCTTTGATGCAAGAGGAAGGATCTCCCCAGACTTGGTCAAGAAAGTCAAGATACGGTGGGTGCTTCATCATTATAGAGGCCTTCAGAAATGGACTGGACCTCCTTTTGACTGGGGTGGTATGAGACTCCTGCCTTGGGAAGGGGTGGACTAGATAGAAGATAGCTCACCCCAGAAATCGTGGGCGCTCCAACCCTGGAGGTTTTTAAGAAGAGGCTAGACAGTCACTTATCTGAGATGGTGTAGGTTCTCCTGCTTGAGCAGGGGGCTGGACTAGAAGACCTCCAAGGTCCCTTCCAGATTCTGTGTTCCAAGATGGGGGCTGAGAAAATGCTAGTTATCAAAGCTCCACCTGTTTTTTTTAAAAACGGGTATCCAAATAGCTCCAAGTCCTACGGAGGTTGGCCAAATAGAAACAATGCCACAAAAATAGCCCTGAACGAAGGCCAGGGTAAAAATAACAATGTAATATAACATAACATAACAACATAATACAATAAAAAGTAAAGTAAAGTAAAGTGAAGTAAAGTAAGGTAAGGTAAAGTAAGGTAAGGTAAGGTAAAGTGAAGTAAGGTAAATGAAGTAAAGTAAGGTAAGGTAAAGTAAGGTAAGGTAAGGTAAAGTAAGGTAAGGTAAAGTAAGGTAAGGTAAGGTAAAGTGAAGTAAAGTAAGGTAAATGAAGTAAAGTAAGGTAAGGTAAAGTAAGGTAAAGTGAAGTAAAGTAAGGTAAGGTAAGGTAAACTTTGGGCTGAGTTTGACCCCGTGACTCCCGAGGACGTGGACAGGTTGTTCGGGGGACTTAGGGCGACCACTTGTTCATTGGACCCGTGCCCCTCCTGGTTGGTGCTGGCATCCCGGGAGGTGGTACGAGGCTGGTTCCAGGTAATTATTAATGCTTCTTTAAGCGAGGGTGTCTTCCCTGCCACCTTGAAAGAGGCGGTAGTGAGGCCCCTCCTTAAGAAGCCTACCCTGGATCCAGCTGTTTTATCAAATTATCGTCCTGTCTCCAACCTTCGCTTTCTTGTGAAGGTTGTCGAGAGCGTGGTTGCCCGACAGTTCCCACGACACCTGGAGGAATCGTTATACTTGGATCCACACCAGTCGGGCTTCAGGCCTGGTTACAGCACAGAAACAGCATTGGTCGCGTTGGTGGATGATCTCTGGCGGGCCTGGGACAGAGGTTGTTCCTCTGCTCTGGTGCTATTGGACCTCTCGGCGGCTTTTGATACCATCGATCATAGTATCATGCTGCAACAGTTGGAGGGGTTAGGTATAGGGGGCACTGTTTTGCGGTGGTTCGCCTCCTTCCTCTCCGGCCGGATGCAGTCTGTGTTGACAGGGGGGTCAGAGGTCGACCTCGAGACCCCTCGTATGTGGGGTACCTCAGGGGTCGGTCCTCTCGCCCCTACTGTTCAACATTTATGTAAAACCGCTGGGTGAGATCATCCGTGGTTTTGGTGTGGAGTACCATCTGTACGCTGATGATACTCAGCTGTACATTTCCACGCCGAACCACCCCAACGATGTTATTGCCGTGCTGACCCAATGCCTGGAGGCCGTGCGGGTCTGGATGGGGAAGAACGGACTCAAGCTCAACCCTTCCAAGACCGAGTGGCTGTGGCTACCGTCGTCCCGGTTTAGTCAATTGACTCCTTTGTTGTCTGTTGGGGGCGAAACAGTGGCCCCCGCGGAAAGGGTTCGCAATTTGGGAGTCCTCCTGGATTCACGGCTGTCTTTAGAGGACCATCTGGCGGCCGTGGCCGGGAGGATGTTCTATCAGGTTCGCCTGGTACGCCAGTTGCGTCCCTTCCTAGACCGAGACTCGCTATGCACAGTTACTCATGCCTTCGTCACTTCCAGGCTGGACTATTGTAATGCTCGCTACACGGGGCTCCCCTTGAGGTGCACCCGGAGGCTTCAGCTGGCCCAGAATGCGGCCGCGTGGGTAGTGACCGGAGCGCCATGGCGCACCCATGTAACATCGCTCCTGCGCGAGCTGCACTGGTTGCTGGTGGCCTTCCGGGTGCGTTTCAAGGTGTTAGTGACCATCTTTAAAACGCTCCATGGCATCGGACCCGGATATCTACAGGACCACCTTCTGCCAGCAAATACCTCCCGCCGTCCGGTACGCTCCCACAGAGTCGGTCTCCTCAGGGTGCCGTCGGCCAGACAATGTCGGCTGGCGACCCCCAGGGGGAGGGCCTTCTCTGTGGGAGCTCCAACGCTTTGGAACGAGCTCCCCCCCGAACTCCGTACGATGACGGAATTGCGTTCCTTCCGTCGAGAGTTAAAAACATATTTATTCCGACAAGCCAGCCTGGGATAGTAGCTCCGGTTTCAACAAGGCCATAATTGTTTTTAGGGGATTGAGTTTTAAGATTAAGCATTGGTTTTAAATGATCGGACTAAATTACTTAATCTATTTTTAATAACCCTATCTTTTGATGTTTTTAATTGTTTTTAAGATTATGTATTGGGTTTTTAAATGATTGGGCCAAATTATTTAATTTATTTTTAATAATTTTAGCTTTTGTATGTTAATGTTTTTAATTGGGCTGTACACCGCCCCGAGTCCTTCGGGAGGGGGGCGGTATAAAAATCATAAAATAAATAAATAAAAAATAAAATAAAGTAAGGTAAAGTGAAGTAAAGTAAGGTAAAGTGAAGTAAAATAAAGTAAGGTAAGGTAAAGTAAAGTAAGGTAAGGTAAGGTGAAGTGAAGTAAAGTAAGGTAAAGTAAGGTAAGGTAAAGTAAGGTAAGGTAAGGTAAAGTAAGGTAAAGTAAAGTAAAGTAAAGTAAAGTAAAGTAAAGTAAAGTAAAGTAAAGTAAAGTAAAGTAAAGTAAAGTAAAGTAAAGTAAAGTAAAGTAAAGTAAAGTAAAGTAAAGTAAAGTAAAGTAAAGTAAAGTATAAAATATAAACTAAATGAAATGAAATAGGTTTTCAAGCAAAGATTGGATAACATTTCTCCAGGGTGGTATAAAACCTCCTGCCTTGGATGGGTGGATGGACTAGAAGGCCTCCAAGGCTCCTTCCATAGCTACAATTCTATGTTTCTGTGAGAATAAAACAGAAGAGGAAAGTCAAGTCAAGTCAAACACAACAAAGCAGAGTAAGGGCAACAAGTTCTCATGTGGCGGACTTTACGCTCTTGCTGATACGTCTAAAAATAGTGCTGGCCTTTTTAGCAGCTGCATCCCAGAACTGGCTGAGCTTCAGGCCCTGATTAAGGAGGACCCCCCATCCCTTTCCCACGTCTGGCTGCCAAGTCACGTTTTCCCATCCTACTCATGCTTTGCGTTTCTCTCTCTCTCTCTAGAGGCCGGCCTGGACTTCTCTTGGATTTGTTTCAGGTCAGCCTGAAGTCCATCTCATAATTTCAACCTTCTAGAAGGGTTAGTCATCCCTCCTAACCTAATAATAATAATAATAATAATAATAATAATAATAATAATAATAATAATAATAATAATAATAATAATAATAAATAATAGTAGTAGTAGTAGTAGTAAAGTTGGAAGGGACCTTGGAGGTCATCTGGTCCAACCCCGTGCTCAGGCAGGAAACCCAATACCCTTTCAGACAAATGGCTGTCCAGTCTCTTCTTAAAAACCTCCAGTGTTGGAGCCTTCACCGCTTCTGGAGGCAGGTGGTTCCACTGGTTAATTGTTCTCACTGTCAGGAAGTTTCTCCCGAGTTCTAGGTTGCTTCTCTCCTTGATGATGATAATAATAATAATGATAAAGTTGGAAGGGACCTTGGAGGTCATCTGGTCCAACCCCGTGCTCAGGCAGGAAACCCAATACCCTTTCAGACAAATGGCTGTCCAGTCTCTTCTTAAAAGCTTCCAGTGTTGGAGCATTCACCGCTTCTGGAGGCAGGTTGTTCCACTGGTTAATTGTTCTAACTATCAGGAAGTTTCTCCTTAGTTCCAGGTTGCTTCTCTCCTTGGTTAGTTTCTACCCGTTGCTTCTTGTCCTGCCCTCAGGCGCCTTGGAGAACAGCTTGACTCCTTGTGTCATCTGCAGATTTGGTGTCTCCTCTGTCCCATCAAAGTCCTTCCCAAAAAAGAATCGAACAGCCCAGGGTCCAGGATGGAGCCCTGTGGATTATAGAGGTCTTCCAATAGTTGAGGGGCTTCCCCAAAGAAGAGAGGGGTCCACCTCTTCTCCAAAGCCCCGGAAGGCAGGACAAGAAGCAACGGATGGAAGCTACTCAAGGAGAGAAGCAACCTGGAACGAAGGAGGGAATTTCCTGATAGAACGATCGATCGATGGAAGTTGTGGCGTCTCCAGAAGTTGTGGAGGTTTTAAAGAAGAGAGTGGACCACCATTTGTCTGAAACGGTGTAGGGCAGTGATGGCGAACCTTTTAGAGACCGAGTGCCCAAAGTGTATCATCTAACTCAGGGGTCTTCAAAACTTGGTCCTTGGCTGAGGAATTCTGGGAGTTGAAGTCCACGAGTCATCAACGGGTCAAGTTTGAAGACTTCTGATCTAACTCGTATTTATCCTTTTACTGTCGGAATGAAAATTCAGTTTCTCTCGATCTGATGGATCCAGTTGGCCTGATCCAGTTTTAGACCAGCTCTCCTGCTCTTCCCTAAGTTCTCTGGGGCACAGAGTCAAGTTCTCTTTTGTCAGGAAAGAAAACTATTGGTCCACCTGTCTTCTCTCCCCTACAGCTAAAGGATAACGTAGCGCTAAGTGGATCTCCTGCAGAAAAGATGGATCCCTTGTGCAGACCAAGCTTGCCTTGTGGTACGTGAGCTCTTGACACATCCGCTTTTGGGGTGGCAGAGTTTTGGAGGTGTTTTGGGGTGAAGGAGAAGAACCAGAACGGCTTCTGAAGGCCTGGAGAAGATCTTGATCAGGGCTCAAACAGGACCTCCACGTTCCTCCTGGCAGGCCCTCAGATACCAGGTGAGGTCCTTTGGGAACTGAACCTTGATCTCCTCGGGGGGGGGGGGAGGAAAAGGAGGCGAGCAGGCTGGCTGGGGGATTCTGGGAGTTGAAGTCCACCCATCTTCAAATGGCTGAGGTTGAGACACATGGACCTGGCTGGGGGATTCTGGGAGTTGAAGTCCACCCATCTTCAAATGGCCGAGGTTGAGACACATGGATCTGGCTGGGGGATTCTGGGAGTTGAAGTCCACCCATCTTCAAATGGCTGAGGTTGAGACACATGGACCTGGCTGGGGGATTCTGGGAGTTGAAGTCCACCCATCTTCAAATGGCCGAGGTTGAGACACATGGATCTGGCTGGGGGATTCTGGGAGTTGAAGTCCACCCATCTTCAAATGGCCGAGGTTGAGACACATGGACCTGGCTGGGGGATTCTGGGAGTTGAAGTCCACCCATCTTCAAATGGCTGAGGTTGGGACACATGGATCTGGCTGGGGGATTCTGGGAGTTGAAGTCCACCCAGCTTCAACTTGCTGAGGTTGAGACACATGGATCTGGCTAGGGACTTCTGGGAGTTGAAAACCACCCATCTTCAAATGGCCGAGGTTGGGACACATGGATCTGGCTGGGGGATTCTGGGAGTTGAAGTCCACCCATCTTCAAATGGCTGAGGTTGGGACACATGGATCTGGCTGGGGGATTCTGGGAGTTGAAGACCACCCATCTTCAAATGGCTGAGGTTGGGACACATGGATCTGGCTCGGGGATTCTGGGAGTTGAAGTCCACCCATCTTCAAGTGGCTGAGTTGAAAAAGAATGGCCAAGATGGCTTCCAGCCTCCGTTTCCTCCACAGAAGAGTCAATTTCCCACCAGCCTGATTGGGGCATCTCCAGGGAGACTCATCCTTCAGGAAACACATATTTGTGTAGGCTTTGTGGGGCAAATGCAAACAGATGTGAGCGTCGGGTGGGAATTTTTCTGCCCTTAAGAGGGTTCAAGGCTTTCCCATCCAGTTCCCTGCCTAGGGAGATTCTCAGTCCTCTCCAGGCTCTCCCAAGGCTGCTCTTTCAAGAGGGCAACTGGGCCCCTTTCGCTTCTCATCAGAGCGGAAGAAGCTTCTGGGATGAGAAGCGAAAGGTCTTCAGAGAAAAACAAGAAAGTCCAGTTGCCTCTTGAAAAAAAAAGCCCCTTTGGGACATCCCATTGCTTGGTGAGTCAGAATCCATCCTGTCTTTGTCAATCCTCCCCTCCTCCTCCTCCTCCTCCTCCTCTCTCCTCCTCTTTCTCCACTTCCTCTCTCCCTCCTCCTCCTCCTCCTCCTCCTCCCTTCTCCTCCTCTTCCTCCCTCCTTTCTTCTTCTCCTCCTCCCTTCTCCTCCTCTTCCTCCCTCCTTTCTTCTTCTCCTCCTCCCTTCTCCTCCTCTTCCTCCCTCCTTTCTTCTTCTCCTCCTTCTCCTCCTCACTCCTCCTCCTCTTTCTCCTCCTCCTCCTCCCTTCTCCATCTCTTCCTCCCTCTCCCCCTGTTCCTCCTCTTCTCCTTCTCCTCCCTTCTCCGTCTCTTCCTCCCTCCTCCTCTTCCTCCTCCTCTTTCTTTTCCTCATTCCTCCTCCCTTATCCATCTCTTCCTCCCTCTTCCTCTTTCTTCTCCTCCTCCTCCCTTCTCCATCTCTTCCTCCCTTTCCCCCTGTTCCTCCTCTTCTCCTTCTCCTCCCTTCTCCGTCTCTTCCTCCCTCCTCCTCTTCCTCCTCCTCTTTCTTTTCCTCATTCCTCCTCCCTTATCCATCTCTTCCTCCCTCTCCCCCTTTTCCTCCTCCTCTTCTCCTCCTCATTTCTCCTCCCTTCTCCATCTCTTCCTCCCTCTCCCCCTTTTCCTCCTCCTCCTCCTCCTCCTCATTTCTCCTCCCTTCTCCGTCTCTTCCTCCCTCTCCCCCTTTTCCTCCTCCTCTTCTCCTCCTCATTTCTCCTCCCTTCTCCATCTCTTCCTCCCTCTCCCCCTTTTCCTTCTCCTCTCCTCCTTCTCATTTCTCCTCCCTTCTCCATCTCTTCCTCCCTCTCCCCCTTTTCCTCCTCCTCTTCTCCTCCTTCTCATTTCTCCTCCCTTCTCTGTCTCTTCCTCCCTCCTCCTCCTCCTCCTCTTTCTTCTTCTCTTCCTCCTTCTCCTCCCTTCTCCTCCTCCCTTCTCCGTCTCTTCCTCCCTCTCCCCCTTTTCCTCCTCCTCTTCTCCTCCTTCTCATTTCTCCTCCCTTCTCTGTCTCTTCCTCCCTCCTCCTCCTCCTCCTCCTCTTTCTTCTTCTCTTCCTCCTTCTCCTCCCTTCTCCTCCTCCCTTCTCCGTCTCTTCCTCCCTCTCCCCCTTTTCCTCCTCCTCCTCCTCCTCCTCATTTCTCCTCCCTTCTCCGTCTCTTCCTCCCTCTCCCCCTTTTCCTCCTCCTCTTCTCCTCCTCATTTCTCCTCCCTTCTCCATCTCTTCCTCCCTCTCCCCCTTTTCCTTCTCCTCTCCTCCTTCTCATTTCTCCTCCCTTCTCCATCTCTTCCTCCCTCTCCCCCTTTTCCTCCTCCTCTTCTCCTCCTTCTCATTTCTCCTCCCTTCTCTGTCTCTTCCTCCCTCCTCCTCCTCCTCCTCTTTCTTCTTCTCTTCCTCCTTCTCCTCCCTTCTCCTCCTCCCTTCTCCGTCTCTTCCTCCCTCTCCCCCTTTTCCTCCTCCTCTTCTCCTCCTTCTCATTTCTCCTCCCTTCTCTGTCTCTTCCTCCCTCCTCCTCCTCCTCCTCCTCTTTCTTCTTCTCTTCCTCCTTCTCCTCCCTTCTCCTCCTCCCTTCTCCGTCTCTTCCTCCCTCTCCCCCTTTTCCTCCTCCTCCTCCTCCTCCTCATTTCTCCTCCCTTCTCCGTCTCTTCCTCCCTCTCCCCCTTTTCCTCCTCCTCTTCTCCTCCTCATTTCTCCTCCCTTCTCCATCTCTTCCTCCCTCTCCCCCTTTTCCTTCTCCTCTCCTCCTTCTCATTTCTCCTCCCTTCTCCATCTCTTCCTCCCTCTCCCCCTTTTCCTCCTCCTCTTCTCCTCCTTCTCATTTCTCCTCCCTTCTCTGTCTCTTCCTCCCTCCTCCTCCTCCTCCTCTTTCTTCTTCTCTTCCTCCTTCTCCTCCCTTCTCCTCCTCCCTTCTCCGTCTCTTCCTCCCTCTCCCCCTTTTCCTCCTCCTCTTCTCCTCCTTCTCATTTCTCCTCCCTTCTCTGTCTCTTCCTCCCTCCTCCTCCTCCTCCTCTTTCTTCTTCTCTTCCTCCTTCTCCTCCCTTCTCCTCCTCCCTTCTCCGTCTCTTCCTCCCTCTCCCCCTTTTCCTCCTCCTCCTCCTCCTCCTCATTTCTCCTCCCTTCTCCGTCTCTTCCTCCCTCTCCCCCTTTTCCTCCTCCTCTTCTCCTCCTCATTTCTCCTCCCTTCTCCATCTCTTCCTCCCTCTCCCCCTTTTCCTTCTCCTCTCCTCCTTCTCATTTCTCCTCCCTTCTCCATCTCTTCCTCCCTCTCCCCCTTTTCCTCCTCCTCTTCTCCTCCTTCTCATTTCTCCTCCCTTCTCTGTCTCTTCCTCCCTCCTCCTCCTCCTCCTCCTCTTTCTTCTTCTCTTCCTCCTTCTCCTCCCTTCTCCTCCTCCCTTCTCCGTCTCTTCCTCCCTCTCCCTCTCCCCCCTCCTCTCCTCAGCATTTTCACTTCCAACGACAAGGTCACCCAAGTGAATGAAAAAACCTGATTTTTTCCTTTGTTTCCTCTGTATACATTTACAAATATATACTTAATAAAAAAAATTAAAAAGCAAAAAAAAGAAAAAGAAAAAGAAAAAGTAAACAAACAGCCAAGTGTCGGATTATCTGTGGCCATGACAGGCCTTTTTACTACCGGTAGCTGGGGATGAAATGTAAGAGGGGGGTTTACATGCAAACCATAGGCAGGTTTTTAGGCAGGGGTCTGGCTTTGACCGGCCATTCCAGAAAACCAGGTCCGAGAGCCAAATGTCTCCAAGAGCCTCTCCACTTCCTGCTGCAAACCACAGACTGGCAATAAACCCTGCCTATGAATCTCTCCCTTCTTCCCCTCCTCGGCCAGGATGTGCAAATGCTCTTTTCAGTTTATGTACCTTTTCGCCAGAGGAGGAATTTCACGGTGAGGCCAGCGCGTCTCTTTCTTTGGGACAGAACATTTTGTGACAGCCGTTCTGATCTCCATCTCGGGTGGGGTGGGGGACAGCAAGCCACGTGTGCCCTCACGTGGGGAGGGGGCAGGTTTGGAAGACGCTGATGGACGGATGGACAACAGGTCCTGCATTTCACCCCCTCCTCCCACCCAGACACTCCCGGGAAGCTGAGAGGAAGGACCAAGTGAAAGGCCATTTATATCTTCTGACTGGCTTGGATTAACTGGTGGTGGTTCTCCAGAACTTGGAGAATCATTTTAAGGGGCCTTTACAATATGGGCTGGACAATGTTGGAAGAATGAAAATATACCCCCAGACGACATGGTTATTTACAAAATTTGGGAATGCGCAGAAATGAATAAACTCGCGCTAGAATTAAAAGACAAGGAGGCCACAGAATTTTATGAAATTTGGAATAAATGTTATCATTGGCTAGAACAGAGAAAGAAAAAGATGTAATGATCGAATGCAAATAAAATGTAAACAAGGTGCAATAGAATGGTTAGAATGTATAGCACAGTTCTGTTACAAGAAAAGATTTTTGTTTATGTATGTTTAGTTTGTTTTGGTGTATGGTGTATGGTATAAAAATAAAAAATTAAAAAAATATATATGGGCTGGAAAGAAGCTCAGGTCTGACTGCGAGGTCAGGCACGCCAAACCTGGGCAGGGGTCTCTTGTCAAGGTACACAACAAGTGGGAAGTAAAAAAACCCCTCTGTTTTTGTTCCAAGAGAAGATAGAAATCTGGGCAGGTGTCAAGCCTTAAACCAAGGATGTAATCCTTCCCAGCTGACTTCCTTATCTTTGCCAGACTAAAGATTTGACTCTCTGCATCTATAATACACCCTGGGGACTATTCAGGAGGGGCTGTCTTCACCCTCTTTCACTCACAGGGGATATCCAGGCGGGGTTGCCTCTTACTCCTCTGCCCTGCCTCCGTCCCTCTTGTGAGCCACTGAATTATAGTCCATCACATCAGGTGTGGACTTCAACTCCCAGAATCCCTCAGACGCCATGTATGGACTTCAGCTACCAGAATCCCTCAGCCGCCATGTATGGACTTCAACCCCCAGAATCCCTCAGCCACCATGTATGGACTTCAACTCCCAGATTCCCTCAGCCACCCATTTTGGACCAAATCCCAGATTCCCTCAGCCACCATGTATGGACTTCAACTCCCAGATTCCCTCAGCCACCCATTTTGGACCAAATCCCAGATTCCCTCAGCCACCATGTATGGACTTCAACTGCCAGAATCCCTCAGCCGCCATATATGGACTTCAACTGCCAGATTCCCTCAGCCGCCATATATGGACTTCAACTCCCAGAATTCCTCAGCTGTCATGAAACAATGGATGGAAACTAACCAAAGAGAGAAGAAACCTAGAACTAAGGAGAAACTTCCTGACAATGAGGACAATTAACATATGGAAGGATTTGCCTTCAGAAGTTGTGGGTGCTCCAACACTGGAGGTTTTTAAGAAGAGACTGGACAGCCACTTGTCTGGAATGGCATAGGGTTTCCTGCCTGAGCAGGGGGTTGGACTAGATGACCTCCAAGGTCCCTTCCAACTCCATTATTCTATACTCTTGTCCTGGGAAACTCCCAGAATCCCTCAGCCACCACATGTGGACTCCAACTGCAGAATCCCTCAGCCACTATGTGTGGACTTCAACTCCCAGAATTCTTCAGTCGCCATGTGTCAAACCCAGAAGTCCATCAGGGACAGCCTTGGCCATGCTCAAACCAGGATGCCCTGGTTTATTTGCCAGTCAGAGGGCCAGGGAAGCTTTTAGGAAAGACGGATGGGAAGATGGGGAGAGAAGGCCCAGGGAAAAATTCATATCTTCAGGAATGAGTGGCAGAGAAGATGACATGGCTATCAAGCCAAGGCTACGGTTCCTGAGCAGAGGGACCATTCTAGGCATGATTCCACTCCGTGTTGTGGAGGGTATGGTCAAAAAAAGTCAAGAATGGAGATCAAAATGGGGCAACGGTCCAAATTTTGTTATGCACATTGCACATGACATCACGGAGTGTTGATCACGGTCACCGTTTGGCTTTGCACGTACTCAAATTAGACCTGTATCTATGCGCTTCTTGCTTTGTAGGTACTCAGATCAGACATTTTAATTTTTTTAAACATTTTAATGGTTGTTATTTGTTTTCAAATGATTTGAAGATTTTAATGGCGTTTTTGAATTGTGAACCGCCCAGAGTCATTTGCTGACATGGGCAGCTATAAGAATCAAATTAAATCCCATCCCATCAAATAAAACCAAATCAATCAATCTGGACGCCCTTGACCGTGCCCAGCGAACACCCTTGATTCAATTTCTCTTTTAGCAGGAATCCTCCGCCACAAAGCCTCCACAGTCCTGCGTTCATTTTCAACATTTGGCACCTAACATCAGAAACATCTGCCAGGCTGTCCCACCTCCTTTACACACGGACGATCTGAAGCTGTATGGAAAAACACCGCCTCCAACAGAATCGCTGCTCAACACTACGCATATACACAGCCAAGAGATTGCAATGGAGTTTGGACTGGGCAAATGCGCCATGCTTAAAATCATCAGGGAAAAATAGTGAAAATTGAAGGAACCAAGACGCCCTACGGAAGTAACATCAAAGGTCTGGTCTGGATGAAATGATCATAGTTGTACCTGGGTATCCTTCAAGCTGACAACATCAAGCACACTGAAGTCAAGAAAGAACTCAGAACTGAATACATCAAGAGAGTGAAGAAGCTCGTAAAGTCGAAAACTCAGTGGAGGAAACGCCATCAAGGCAATTAATACTTAGGAAATTCCACTCATTAGATAACACAGCTGGAATAGTGGCCTGGACTCAAGCAGGACTGAAAGCAACGGATAGGAAGAGCAGAAAAATAAGGACAATGAATCAATCGTCCTTCATCCTTCGCAGCGACGTTGACAGACTCTTACTTACCAAGGCAAATAGGTGGGCGTGAAACATTACAAGTACATCAGATGGTTGAAGAAGGGGAAAAAAAAACAGCTTTGGAAGAATATTTGAAGGACAGTGAAGAAGATGCATTGAAGTTAGCATATCCGGAAAGTTTACTGCGTACTGGAGAGACCAATCTGGCCTACAAGAGCAATCGAACGAAGAAGAGAAAGGAGGCGTGGGAAGACAAAGCAATATATAGCCAATACATTACAAAAAAAACGTAACAGATAAAGCAGATAATAACAAGACCTGGCAATGGCTAAGAGCAGGAAAGTTGAAGAGACAGAGAGGTTAATCCTGGCTACGCAAGACCAAGCCGTAAGAACAAAGGTACACAAAGCCAGAATTGAGAAGACAGCAACAAACAGCAAGTGCTGCCTCTGAACAGAATGCAAAGAAAGGTCGACCACCTGGAGAGCAGCTGCAAGAAGATCACCCAGTCTGACTACATACAACAGCACGACAAAGTAGCAACAATGGGGCACTGGAAGATCGGCAAGAAAAATACCCTTTGCCTGCAAGCAGGAATTGGTGGCACCATTCTACTATTCTGTTCTATTCTATTCTGTTCTGTTCTGTTCTGCTCTGCTCTGCTCTGCTCTGCTCTGCTCTGCTCTGCTCTACTCTACTCTACTCTACTCTACTCTACTCTACTCTACTCTACTCTACTCTACTCTACTCTACTCTACTCTACTCTACTCTACTCTATTCTAACCCATAATTCTATTCTATTCTGTTCCGTTCCGTTCCGTTCCGTTCCGTTCCGTTCCGTTCCGTTCCGTTCCGTTCCATTCCATTCCATTCCATTCCATCCCATCCCATCCCATCCCATCCCATCCCATCCCATCCCATCCCATCCCATTCTATTCTATTCTATTCTATTCTATTCTATTCTATTCTATTCTATTCTAGTCCATTCCATTCTATTTTATTCTACTCTACTCTACTCTATTCTTTTCTATTCTAACCCATAATTCTATTCTATTCTATTCTATTCTATTCTATTCTATTCTATTCTATTCTATTCTATTCTATTCTATTCTATTCTATTCTATTCTATTCTATTCTATTCTATTCTATTCTATGTCTGTCCCGGGTCATGGTTAAGATTGAGTCTATTTCATCTTTAATATGAACTTTAAAAAAAGGAATAATAGAATAGAATAGAGCTGGAAGGGACGTTGGAGATCTTCTAGTCCAGCCTCCCGCTCAAGCAGGAGAACCTACACCATCTCAGACAGGCTGGGCTTTGGTTACTCTAGTGCCAAGATGCCACCGATCATGTCCAAAAAAAGAAGCACAAATATTTTTTTAAAATTACTTTCCTAGTCGCAAATGTTTAAAAATAGGTTTGGATGTTATGGTACACGGTGGTGCCTTCGTATTTTTAGCCACATTGCCCTGTGGTGAGACGACCAATAATTTTATAAAAATAAAGACATCTAATAAAGGAGAATATGTTTTGGTCACCGTGATGTAAAAAAGATGTTGAGACTCTAGAAAGAGTACAGAGAAGAGCAACAAAAGTGATCAGGGGACTGGAGACTAAAACATATAAGGAACGGTTGCTGGAATTGGGTCTGTGTAGTTTAACGAAGAGAAGGATGAGGATAGCAATCTTCCAGTATCTAAGGGGCTGCCCCAAAGAAGAGGGAGTCAAGCTATTCTCCAAAGCGCCTGAAGGCAGGACAAGAAGCGACGGATGGAAACTAACCAAGGAGAGAAGCAACTTGGAACTAAGGAGAAACTTCCTGACAGTGAGAACAATTAACCAGTGGAACCACCTGCCTTCAGAAGCGGTGAATGCTCCAACACTGGAGGTTTTAAAGAAGAGATTGGACAATGATTTGTCTGAAATGGGATAGAGTTTCCTGCCTGAGCAGGGGGGTTGGACTAGATGACCTCCAAGGTCCCTTCCAACTATATTATTATTGTTGTTGTTGTTATTATTGTTGTTATTATTATTGTTATTATTATTATTATTATTATTATTATATTATCTCAGGGTTTATAAGAGGCGTCCTTGTTGCTCTCCGAATTTGGTGGTTTTCTTGCAGATGTTTCAAGACCCAAACATCTGGGTAACATGTTGCCTAGTTTGGGTTACGAAATGTCTGCAAGAAACTCCCCCCCAGCTCGGAGACCACCCGGGACCCCCCCTCAATAAATAAATCTGTTTTGTGGAATGAGCCTTCAGGGAGGGATCCTAAACTCTGCAGTTCCTGGAGGGAAAGAGTCCCTGGAAACGAAATTGGGGTGATGGTGATTATTTCCTTCTCTTGCTTCACATGACTTGCCCTAGTCGTCTCCCATCTTGACCACTGCAAAGCGCTCTACATGGGGCTACCCTTGGAGAATATTTAGAAGCTTCAGCGGGTGCGGAATGTAGCCAAGCAAGCGATTTTGGGTGCCCAGAGAAGGACACACACGACACCTCTGCTCCGCGAACGACACTGAAGTGGATCCACTTCAACGTGTTGGTTGTGACCTATAAAGCCCCCCCCCATAGCAGAGGGCCAGGTTGCCTCCCGACCCCTCTTTATTCCAGCAGCCCGTCCCACCCGATCAGGCCAGTTGCAGGCCCTGTTAGGTAAAGAATTCCAACTGGGGGGGGGTCCAGGAATGGAGCTTTTTCTGCTATTGCCCCTGCCCTGTGGAATATTGCACACACACCCCAGTCAGGCAGGCCCCCACTGCTCTGGTCTTCCGGAAAGGGGTGAAAACACAGCTCGGCAGCCTTATGTGGGGAGCACAGAGAAGCCTGCAGCCGCGGGCCTGGTTAGCACCCTGGAAGCCCCTCCCCTGCCTTTTCTCAATTCCGGGTTTTAATTATTTTATTCTTGTTTTTCACTGCTTTTATTACAATATGTATATATTGTTTTGGTGTTTTGATGCCTATATGTACACGAGAGAGAGAGAGGGGGGGGGAAGAGATGGATGGATGGATGGATGGATGGATGGATAGATGATAGATAGATAGATACGGTAGATAGATAGATAGATAGATAGATAGATAGATAGATAGATAGATAGATAGATAGATAGATAGATAGATAGATAGATAGATATGGACGGATGGATGTGGATGGATGGATAGATGATATAGATAGATAGATAGATAGATAGATAGATAGATAGATAGATAGATAGATAGATAGATAGATAGATAGATGGATGGATGGATGGATGGATGGATGGATGGATGGATGGACGGATGGATGGAGAGAGATAGCTAGCAGAGACAGAGATAGAGGGATAGATATAGATAGATGATAGATGATAGATAATAACAACAACAACAATAACAATAATAATAAAGTTGAAAGGAACTTTGGAGGTCATCTAGTCCAACCCCATGCTCAGGCAGGAAACCTTATACTATTTCAGACAAATAGCTGTCCAGTCTCTTCTTAAAACTATCTATAAATAGAAGATGATAGATAGATAGATAGATAGATAGATAGATAGATAGATAGATAGATAGATAGATAGATAGATAGATAGATAGATAGAAGAGGGAGACAGACTGACAGATAGATAGATAGATAGATAGATAGATAGATAGATAGATAGATAGATAGATAGATAGATAGATAGATAGATAGATAGATAGATAGATAGATAGATAGATAGATAGATAGATGAGAGAGAGGGAGACAGACAGACACAATAACCCTCCCCCTGAGTAGCAACAGGTTGTGGGGAGATAGACCAGCACCCATCCATTCCTTCCCCACCATAAAAACCTTTCTCTCCTCAGCTGAATGAAACCAAAATGACACAGTCAGTCTTCAAGATTGGGTGAGAAGGTGCCCATTATACTGATTGATTGATTTAGAACTCTGACATGGCTGCCTCTCTTACTCCCAATAGCCCTAGCTGACTCCCAACATCACTCACAAAATCAGAATAAACAAAACCCAGAAAAACCCCAACGACATCGCATACCGTACCGCACGTCCCCTCAGTCACACATTTGTGTGTTCACTTCCCCCTAACGCAGTTCCTGAGTGAAAAATCCAGGTCTTTATGGTCTTCTGGAAGGCAAAGAGGATGTGGGGGGCCCCTTTAAATCTTGGGGGCCATGTCTGACAGAAGGAACCTGAAGTTCTCCCACCCCACCTGAGCTGGTGGCACAGACAGATACCCTCACCCGTGGCAGGGACAAGAGAACAGCTCACCTGTCCGAAGTTCCATGGGACGGGGACAATGTAGTCCTTCGATCCTTGGTAGATCAGGCCTTGTTGAGTCAACACATACTCAACCCGCTCCTCTTCGCTCTCCATGTAGGTGGAGTCCTCTGGCGAAAAAGAGGAAGCTCAGATGCAGGAGGCAGTTTGGGGATGGAGAGAAGCCCTGACACAGGAGAACTTCTGCGGAACATCTGTGTCCACCTTCCCCCGGGGCCTGGTCTTCCAGAATATTGGCCATCCTTGAACAGGGGGCTGGACTAGAAGACCTCCAAGGTCCCTTCCAGCTCTATTCTATTCTATTCTATTCTATTCTATTCTATTCTATTCTATTCTATTCTATTCTATTCTATTCTATTCTATTCTACAATCTATTCTATTCTATTCTATAATCTGTTGTTTCTATTCTGTTCAATTCTATTCTACAATCTGTTAATTCTATTCTATTCTATTCTATTCTATTCTATTCTATTCTATCTATTCTATTCTATTCTATTCCTTATATTCTATTCTATTCTATTCTATTCTATTCTATTCTATTCTATTCTTTATTCTATTCTATTCTATTCTATTCTATTCTATTCTATTCTATTCTACTCTATTCTATTCTATTCTACAATCTGTTATTTCTGTTCTGTTCTGTTCTGTTCCATCCCATCCCATCCCATCCCATCCCATCCCATCCCATTCCATTCTATTCTACCAAAGCCCTCCAAAACCAAGAGGACATCTGCTTGATGCAAAATCTGATACTGTATTTCACCCCCAGAAACTCCCAGCCACCTTGGCTGAGGATCATGGGAGTGGGAAATCCAGCCCACGTCCCAAGGACGCCCCACGGAGCACAGCCAACCTGGCGAAACCACCTTGAAGCAAAGAATGAACCAAGATAGATGACTTCCCCTAAAAAAAACAGACCAGGCTTCATTCTTAGCTGTCAGCAAAACGGAGAGCTTTCCTCTTATCAGCAGCAAAGAAAAGCTTCAGGAAGGTGAGGATAAGGGAATTGATTAGTTTATCAGCAGTCCCCTTGAAGCAAACCGTGTGTTGTTGGTTTGTTGGTTTGCGTTTGAAAAAAAATTATGTTATGTTTTCAAGGTTGATTGAGATCATCCCTTGAGGTTCTCCATGAGGTTCAGTTGGACTGCAGCTGTCCTTGGACAAGGGGACAATTTGTGGCTTTCAGCTGGGCCCCAGAAGGTAAAGATGACCCCCAGGGGTGTCCACGGAGCAGGTCAAAAAAGTCAAGATGGCAGCTTAAATGAAACTCTTGATGGTGGAGTCTTCATCACACCCATGTGGCTTCCAGCTTGACTTGTTTGACAATGTCCTTCAGATCCTTCCATGATGACCCATCATAGACACCGAGAAGAGATGGTTTTCTGGTCCTGAGCCAGGATGGAGGGTGGCTGAGAGGCTACCTAGGAAAATTTCTCAGGAACCCCAAAATATGAGGGGGTTCTTCCAGAAACCTGGTCAAGGAACCAGGAGCTGCAGGTAATCTTCAACGCATGGCCACCACTGGCCCAGAGTTTCCACCGTAAGCAAGGCAGCTGTAGAAGAGCGTCATACCCAATTTTATGACCCATTTTTTGCCACAATTCTTAAGCGAACCACTGCAGTCGTTAAGTGAATTGCACCGTCAGTAAGTGAATCCAGCTTCCCCCACTGACTTCACTTGTCGGAAGAAGAGACTGGACAGCCCTTTGTCTGAAATGGTATAGGGTTTTCTGCCTGAGCAAGGGGTTGGACTAGATGACCTCCAAGGTCCCTTCCAACTATATTATTATTATTATTATTATTATTATTATTATTATTATTATTATTATTATTATTATTATTATTATTATTATTATTATTATTATTATGCAGCTGGGATGGTCACAAATGGCGATCACATGACGGTCCTACATACCTGCTGGTTGTGACGCACCCAGATTGTGATCAAACGATTGTGGGAGGCAGCTTAAGATTGTTAAGTGTGAGGATCTATTATAAGTCTATTTTTTTTTCAGGATCACTAACTTTTGGACGGTCACTAAATGAACAGTCGTAAATTGAGGACTACCTGTATTTGGGTCTTTGTGCCCCGAACTCTCATTTTGTATCCGTTCCATGCCTCTGGGCCAAGCTCCAAGGCTTCCTTGCCTAGCACCACTCTGGCAATTAAGGCTTTTCCTTAATTAATTAATGAGCTGCAGACCGAAAGTAAAGTACTTCCATCCTTCTCCAGCTGTGATGCAAGGAATGGGAAACGCCCTGCGCCTGCCTGGGCAACAGGGAAGATTAATAACAGTTTCCAGTTGTGCTCTGGGTGAGTTTTTCTAAGCCCTGTGAATTGGTTGGAGGGGGGATGGGGGAGGTGTTGGGGGTGTTTCTGATTAGCAAACTGAATAAATTTTAAAATAAAATTAACAGGGGAACTGTTTTCTAGGTTTGGTAGTGAAGCCTCTGCAAGAAACCACAAAGCTCAGAGAGCATCAAGGACTCCAGAGTCATTGTCGTTGTTATCCTCCTCCTCCTCTTCCTCCTCCTCCCTCACAAACTCCCTCCCTTCTAGCACTGATGATGTTCCCTAGATGGGTCATGAAAGGTCTTCAAGAAAACAATCCAGCAATGACCCCACTGTCATCCTCCTCCTCTTCTCTTCCTCCTCCTCCTATTCCTCTTCTTCTTCTTCCTCCTCCTCCTCCTCCCTTCTAGCACTGATGATGTTCCCTAGTTGGGTCATGAAAGGTCTTCAAGAAAACAATCCAGCAATGACCCCACTGTCATCCTCCTCCTCTTCCTCCTCCTCCTATTCCTCTTCTTCTTCTTCCTCCTCCTCCTCCTCCCTTCTAGCACTGATGATGTTCCCTAGTTGGGTCATGAAACGTCTGCAAGAAAACATCCAAGCTCAGAGAGCAACCAAGGACACCACAGTCCTCCCCTCCTCCTCCTCCTCCTCCTCCTCCTCCTCCTCCTCCACTCTGCAATCCCTTCCTTTCTAGCACTGATGATGTTCCCTAGTTGGGTCATGAAAGGTCTGCAAGAAAACAGCCAAGCTCAGAGAGCACCAAGGACCCCACAGTCTGTCTTTCCTTCCTTCCTTCCTTCCTTCCTTCCTTCCTTCCTTCCTTCCTTCCTTCCTTCCTTCCTTCCTTCCTCCCTCCCTCTCTTCTCCTCCTCCTCCTCTTCCTCCTCCTCCTCCCCCCACAAACCTCCCTCCCTTCTAGCACTGATAATATTACCTAGATGGGTTATGAAACATCTGCAAGAAAACCACTCAGCTCACAGAGCACCAAGGACCCCACAGTCATCGTCGTCCTCCTCCTCCTCCTCCACTCTGCAATCCCCTTCCTTTCTAGCACTGATGATATTCCCTAATTGGGTCATGAAACGTTTGCAAGAAAACCACCCAGCTCAGAGAGCATCAAGGACCCCCACGGTCGTTATCCTCCTCCTCCTCCTCCTTTCTGCCCATTCCCCTCCCTTCCAGCACTGAGGATGTTCCCTAGCTGGGTCTTGACCCCATCATTAACGTCTCCTCCCCAAAAACTCTGCCATTCCCAAAACTGCCCCTCCCACGGGGAGGCCTCTTCCTGCCCAGGGAGAGCAGCAGCAGATCTTGGAAGCCCATCCGGCCTTGTGGGACCCTCCAAGCCCCCCCCAGCCTGCCTCCAGAAGCTCTGAATGCTCCAACACTGGAAGTTTTCAAGAGAGACCGGACAGCTATTTGTCTGAAATGGTATAGGGTTTCCTCCCTGAGCAGGGGGTTGGATTAGATGACCTCCAAGGTCCCTTCCAACTTTATTATATTACTACCTCCAAGATCCCTTTGGACCCTATTATCCTACGTTCTGTGTTCGGGAATCCACCAACGGTGGGACAAGTTGAACTTGTGTTTCTTGGCTGCCACTCCTGGGAGTTGTTCACCCAGTAAAAAAAGAAAGTAAGAAAACAAAACCACAAAGGTAGCAACCGAGGCCAACAACGCAGCTACTGGAGAATGCTGGATACGGTATAATCCCTTCCGCTCCACAAAGGCTTCCTGTCCTGTGAGAAGATGTCTTTGTTGTGTGAGATGCCTCCACCTGGAACTGTCAAAGGCTAATTGCACACGACACCTTCCATAGACAAGGGCTGGGCCCTAAGACCTTGTTTATCTTACCGGGGTTTCCAAAGCATACAAAAATGAGCTGAGTTTGTCAGGCAACATCCTAGACCAGAAGCAACGCAATTGCGTGATGGGACTTGTTCACGGGAAGGCAACAGATCTGTGCTCAGCCACTTGACGGCTGAGAATTCATAAGAACATAAGAACACAAGAAGAGCCCTGCTGAATCAGGCCAAAGCCCATCAAGTCCAGCATTCTGTGTCACACAGTGGCCCACCAATTGTACATGGGGATCTTGAGCAGAAAGAGAAGGCAACCCCCCCCTTTCCCTTGACCCCCAACAAATGGGACTCAAGGGAATCCTGCCTGCCTCAACCAACATAGAGGCGGCACATGGACATCCGTTTTAATAACCACCGATACACTTGGCCTCCATGAATCTATCTGACCCTGCCTTGAAGCTATCAAGGCTGACAGCTGTCACGACCTCTTCTGGAAGTGAATTCCATAAACCAACGACCCTCTGGGTGAAGAAATATTTCCCTTTATTTGTCCTCACTTTCTTAGCTATGAGCTTTAGGGAGTGCCCCCTTGTCCTGGTATTGTGTGTGCCATCAGCTAGTCCTTGGCTAACAAACACCCGTTTAGTGACTGTTCACAGTCACAACATCATTGAAAAAAAATGACATGATTGCTTTTCACATTTACGACCGCTGAAACGGCACTGGACTCCTATTTAGGAGGGTCACAGCATGCCGCCGGGGGTTACGCGATCTGCTTTTCGACCTTCCGACAACGGGGCAGCAGAGTCATTTAACAACCGTGTCACGCACTTGACAATCACAGCGATTCGCTTCGTCCGCGTGGCAAGGAAAATGGTCAACTGGGGCAAAACCCGCCCCACAACGGTGTTGCTTCACGATGGAAATGGTGGACTCCGTTGCAGACGTCAGTGGAGGACTGCGTGCACCTGAACGTCGGGAAGGAGTTAGAAGAATCGTCTCCGACGCCCTGGGAGGTGGCTGCTAGTCAGCGTTGGCGATCCTTCTCCAAGGTGGATCCCTCAAGATGGGTCGGTCCTTCCACGCAGGAGAACCTCACCCGATCCTCTGGGCAGACGGTGCTGGAAGGGATCTGCCCCAATCTAGCTTGGAAGAAGGGGACTCGGGCGGTTGCTCCCTGGCCAGGGAGGGGCCTTACCTGGACACCAGGGGTTGAAGAGCAGGACGAATTCCCCCAGGGGGAAGCTGGAGCCCTGATCCTGGGTGGAGGCGTCCAGGACCAGGCGGTAGCGGCCGACGCGGGCATCCGGAGGGGGGGCGATGGCCACGGAGAGGGAGAGGTCCTCCTGCTGCTCCACGGCCGAACTCCAGGACGATCCCTCCAGGGAGCAGGAGAGAGGGAAGGGGGCCCGGGTGCCGGAGGTCTCGATGGGGCAAGGTCCTACGGAAGGTAAATAAGGGAGAGAGGGAGGGAGGGAGAGGGAGGAAGGAAGGGATTGACAGGGAGGGAAAGAGGAAGGGAAGAATGAAGGAAGGAAGGGATTGACAGAGGGAAAGAGGGAGGAAGGCAAGGAGGGAGGGAGGTAAGAAGGGAGGAAGGAAAGGATGGACAGAGGGAGAGAGGGAGGGAGGGAGGGAGGGAGGGAGGGAAGAAGGGAGGAAGGAAAGGATGGACAGAGAGAGGGAGAGAGGGAGGAAGGCAAGAAGGGAGGGAGGGAAGAAGGGAGGAAGGAAAGGATGGAGAGAGGGAGGAAGGGAGGGAGAGAGGGAAGAAGGGATGAAGGAAAGGATGGACAGAGGGAGAGGGAGGAAGGGAGGGATAGAGGGAAGAAGGGAGGAAGGAAAGGATGGACAGAGGGAGAGAGGGAGGAAGGGAGGGAGGGAGAGAGGGAAGAAGGGATGAAGGAAAGGATGGACAGAGGGAGAGGGAGGAAGGGAGGGAGGGAGAGAGGGAAGAAGGGAGGAAGGAAAGGATGGACAGAGGGAGAGAGGGAGGAAGGGAGGGAGGGAGAGAGGGAAGAAGGGATGAAGGAAAGGATGGACAGAGGGAAAGAGGGAGAGAGGGAGGAAGGGAAGGAGGGAGGGAAGAAGGGATGAAGGAAAGGATGGACAGAGGGAGAGAGGGAGGAAGGGAGGGAGAAAGGGAAAAAGGGAGGAAGGAATGGATTGACAGGAAAAGAGGGAGAGGAGGAGGGAGGGAAAGAGAGAAGAAGGAAGGAAGGGATTGACAAAGAGGGAGGATTGAAGGAAGGAAGGAAGGGAGAGAAGAAAGGAATGAAGGGGGATAGGGGAGAGAGAGAGAGAGAGAGAGAGAGAGAGAGAGAGAGAGAGAGAGAGAGGGAGGGAGAGAAGAAGGGGACAGGTGAGTTCATCTATCCTTCCAAGGTCTCGTGGGAGTTTCAGGGCCCGCCCCTTGTGGTCCTGGTGTGTGTCTGTGTGTGTGTGTGTGGGGGGGGTCCTTTCAGGAAGCTGCTAATGGCACAAGGGGAAAAGGGGTCCCACAAGGAAAACTTGGCATCACCTGCCGGCAAACACTCTCTTTTTCTACTTATTGCTCCGCAGTCTAGATCAGTCTGTCTCAAACTTGGTCACCGGAAGACGGGTGGACTTCATTTCATTTCATTTATTGGATTTCTATGCAGCCCTAATCCAGAAACTCAGGGCGGCTCACAACATGGATAGAAATCTAACATTAAAATACAGTATAAAAACCCCTAAGTTAAAAGAAAACCAATCATTCAACATACACACAGACATACACTGGCTAGGGGCAAGGTGTTAGCTGCCCCAGGCCTGCCGGCAGAGGTGTGTTTTAAGTAATTTACGAAAGGCGGAGAGGGTGGGGGCGACACGGATCTCCGGGGGGGAGTTGGTTCCAGAGGGCCGGGGCCGCAACAGAGAAGGCTCTTCCCCTAGGCCCTGCCAGGCGACACTGTCTGGCTGACGGGACCTGGAGAAGGCCGACTCTGTGGGCCCTAACCAGCTGCTGGGATTCATGACTCCCAACTCCCAGAATTCCCCGGCCAGCAAGGAGACCCACCCCCAAAAGGAGAGGAGAAGTCAACCTATCTTGGGTCCCCAAACACCTTAAGCCCAGCCCTTGCCTTGCCCGGCTCTTCGGCTCCCCCCCCTCCTACTGCCCAGGGCAGCTCCTGGCAAGCCTTTGGGGCCGTGCCCGGGTGCGGGGGGGGGGCTGGCAAGCTCCCCTCCCCCCCAGGCTCTCCTGCCAAGGGCTGCCTGGCTGTTGGGAGCTCTCTCTCTCTCTCTCTCTCTCTCTCTGTGTGTGTGTGTGTGTGTGTGCGCTCATCTCATCCAGAACAACTACAGTCAAGCAAGCTGAGCACCTGCTCCACCCTGGCTGTAAACGTCCAATGGCATCTCTCCCTCCTTCCCTCTTTCCTTTCCTTTCCTTTCCTTTCCTTCCCTCCCTCTTCTCTTCTTTTCTCTTGTCTCCTTTCCTCTTATCTCCTCTCCTCTTCCCTTCCTCTTTCATCTTCTCCTCTCCTCCTCCTCTATCCCTCCCCTTTCCTCTTCCTTTCCCTTCTCTCCCCACCTCTCCTCTCCTCTCCTCTCCTCTCTTCTCTTCTCTTCTCTTCTCTTCTCTTCTCTTCTCTTCTCTTCTCTTCTCTTCTCTTCTCTTCTCTTCTCTTCTCTTCTCTTCTCTTCTCTTCTCTTCTCTTCTCTTCTCTTCTCTTCTCTTCTCTGTCTTTCTCTTCCTTTCCTTTCTTCCTTTCCTTTCCCTTCTCCTCTCATCTCCTCCTTTCCTTTCCTTTCCTCCTCTCCTCTCCTCTCCTTTCCTTCCCTTTCTTTTCCTTTCCCTTCCCTGTTCCTTTCCTTCTCTTTTCCCCCTCCCCTCCCCTCTTCTTCCTTCCTTCTTTCTTTCCCTTCCCTGTTCCTTTCCTGTTCCATTTCTTCCCTTCCCTTCCCTTCCCTTCCCTTCCCTTCCCTTCCTTTCCTTTCCTTTCCTTCCTCCTTCTTTTTCCTTTCCTTCTCTTTCTCCCCTCCCCTCCCATCTCTTTCCTTCCTTCTTCCCTTTCCTTTCCTTTCCTTTCCTTTCCTTCCCTTCCCTTTCTCCTTCTTTTTCCTTTCCTTCTCTTTCTCCCCTTCCCTTCCTTCCTTCCTTCCTTCCTTCTTCCCTTCCCTTCCCTTCCCTTCCTCCCTCCCTTTTCCTCCCTCCCTCTGCCCACTGCCGGGACAGGCTGCCCACTTGCCCTGCCCCCCCACCCTCCTGTCCATTGGGCAGAAGGATGGGCGTCTTCCGCAGGGAGAGGCTGCCATCCGAAGCCGGGCATGAAAACACACAGCAGCCTGGAGGGAGGGGTGTGTTGGCCTCCCCCTCCAGCTGGCCACTGGCAGGCTGAGAAGCTGTCTCGGCCCCCCCCCCCCACTTGGCTTGCCCGGGAGGCCAAGCGCTGACTCAGCAGCCCCAGAAGGGAGGGGACGGGGCACACGAATACCTGCCCTTCCCCTCCGGACAGGGGTCCATTCATTCTTGGAAGGAAGGGGGAGGGAGGGGCGAGGTGTTGCTTCCTAGGAGGGGTCCGCCAACTCCTAGCCGCCCGGCCCAGCCTCTACCTCCCCCCCCCTCGTGCCAGCAACACGGGCTCTTTGTGCCCCAGGACTCCGACGACTTTGCCGTGTCCGGACAGACAGTGACCCTTTTCATCCAGGTCCAGGAGCTGGCAGGATGCCCCTTGCTGGGGGTGGGGGTGGGGGGAGAGTGGGAGGGGTGGAGGTCAGGGTCACCTTTTGGCCAAGCAGAGTTGGGGGGGTCTTCTCTTGCCCACAACCCAAATCCCCATCTCTCCTGTCAATTACAGGACATTGGTCCCCATCCACCAGGGTCTGTAGAGGGCATGGCGACAGCCCCGGCTCTATTCTCAATGCCCCTTTCCTTGGAAGGGGGGAGGGGGGGAAGCTGCTCTCTTGACTTCCCTTTTTAAAATTTGGATTTAAAACCAGTTTCTACGGATGGGTGGACTTCAACTCCCGGAACTGCTCAGTCAGTTAAAATGGCTGGACTTCGACTCCAGGATCCCCAGCTACCTAAGACGGGTGGACTTCGACTCCCAGGATCCCCAGCTAGCCAAGATGGGTGGACTTCGACTCCCAGGATCCCCAGCTAGCCAAGATGGGTGGACTTCGACTCCCAGGATCCCCAGCTAGCCAAGATGGGTGGACTTCGACTCCCAGGATCCCCAGCTAGCCAAGATGGGTGGACTTCGACTCCCAGGATCCCCAGCTAGCCAAGATGGGTGGACTTCGACTCCCAGGATCCCCAGCTAGCCAAGATGGGTGGACTTCGACTCCCAGGATCCCCAGCTACCTAAGACGGGTGGACTTCGACTCCCAGGATCCCCAGCTAGCTAAGATGGGTGGACTTCGACTCCCAGGATCCCCAGCTAGCCAAGATGGGTGGACTTCGACTCCCAGGATCCCCAGCTAGCTAAGATGGGTGGACTTGAACTCCCAGGATCCCCAGCTAGCTAAGATAGGTGGTCTTCGACTCCCAGGATCCCCAGCTAGCCAAGATGGGTGGACTTCGACTCCCAGGATCCCCAGCTAGCTAAGATGGGTGGACTTGAACTCCCAGGATCCCCAGCTAGCTAAGATGGGTGGTCTTCGACTCCCAGGATCCCCAGCTAGCTAAGATGGGTGGTCTTCGACTCCCAGGATCCCCAGCTAGCTAAGATGGGTGGACTTGAACTCCCAGGATCCCCAGCTAGCTAAGATGGAATCAGCCAGCTCCTTTCCCGTCATGACCCCCCATGTCAGCCCGGAGCTACCAATATTCTCCTTGATTGGCTCAGCTCCAGCAGTGACCAACTGGAGGAGAGAAGACCTGGCGGTGCCCATCTTTGGTGGGCAGAAAAGCCCACCCTCTCCTGGCACAGAGCCAGCTGCTGCAGAATCCCTCCTCCCCTTTGGGCAGCTTCCCAGCACTGGGAGATTCTTCCAGGGGGGGCAGCAGATCCAAGGGGTCTGGCTTTGGGGTCGTCCCTGGCCTGGTTCCCCCAGGGAGGGCCAACGCAGTGACCGCTTTGTTTGGGAACACCACAGAGTCAACACTGTGGGAAAGGACAGTCCCACAACTTCCTGCCTTTGTTTCCCTGCCTTGAACCCTTCTCTGCCCGCAGGTTGCCCGGAGGGAAGAGATAAAACCTGGGCCAAGGACCACGTGGACCCCCCCCCTCCAGCCCTTCCCACTCCACAGCCTTCCTCCTCCCTTCCCACCCCATTGAGGAATGTGGGGGGACCAGGATGTTCCGTAGGGAGGTTTCCTCTGAAAGGAAATTTCATGTATTTATTTAACAGAATAACAGAGGTCTACTATAAGACCGTAAGAAAGGCTGAGCACCAAAGAAGGGAGGCCTTTGTACTCTGGTGCCGGAGAAGACGCCTGCGAGTCACCTGGACTGAAAGGCGATCCAACCGGTCAGTCCTGGAGGAGATCCACCCCGACTGCTCTTTAGAAGGCCAGATCCTGAAGTAGAAACTCAAGTCCTTTGGCCACCTAATGAGAAGGAAGGACTCCCTGGAGAAGAGCCTGATGCTGGGAAAGATGGAGGGCAAGAGAAGAAGGGGACGACGGAGAAGGGGAGGGCTGGATGGAGTCCCTGAAGCAGCAGGCGTGAGCTTCAAGGGACTCCAGATGATTGCAGAGGACAGGAAGGCCTGGAGGAACGTTGTCCATGGGGTCGCGATGGGTCAGACACAACTTTGCAACTAACAACATCTATCTATCTATCTATCTATCCATCCATCCATCCATCCATCCATCCATCCATCCATCCATCCATCCATCCATCCACCTAATGAGAAGGAAGGACTCCCTGGAGAAGAGCCTGATGCTGGGAAAGATGGAGGGCAAGAGAAGAAGGGGACGACGGAGAAGGAGGTGGCTGGATGGAGTCCCTGAAGCAGCAGGCGTGAGCTTCAAGGGACTACAGAAGATGGTAGAGGACAGGAAGGCCTGGAGGAACGTGGTCCAGGGGGTTGCAATGGGTCGGACACGACTTCGCAACTAACAACAAAAACACTATGAAGAACAGTTGCGGGAATTGGGTATGTCCAGTCTAGAGAAAAGAAGGACCAGGGGTGACAGGATGGCAGCCTTCCAATATTTGAGGGGGTCCCACAGAGAGGAGGGGGTCCAGCTCTTTTCCAAAGCACCTGAAGGCCAGACAAGGAACGATGGATGGAAACTGATCAAGGAGAGATTCAACCTACAAATAAGGAGAACTCTTCTGACAGTGAGAACAATCAACCGATGGAACAGAAGTTACTTTCAGATGTTGTGGGTGTTTCATCCCTGGAGGCTTTCAAGAAGAGACTGGACGGCCATCTGTCAGAAATGGTGTAGGCTCTCCTGCTTGAGCAGGGGGTTGGACTAGATGACCTATAAGGTCCCTTCCAACTCTGTTATTGTATTCTATTCTAGTCCAACCCTCTTTCCAAGGTAGGGAACCTTATATCATTCCAGACCAGTGGCTGTCCAGTCTGTTGTCAAAAGCCTCCAGTGGTGAAGCATCTACAACTTCTGGAGGCAGGTGGTTCCACTGGTTAATTGTCCTCACTGTCAGGAAGTTTCTCCTTAATTCCAGGTTGCTTCTCTTCTTGAGTGGTTTCCATCCGTTGCTTCTTGTCCTGCCTTCAGGGGCTTTGGAGAAGAGCTTGACTCCCTCTTCTTTGGGGCAGCCCCTGAGATACTGGAAGGCTGCTGTCCTGTCCCCCCCTCGTCCTTCTCTTCATTAAACTAGACATTCCCAATTCCAGCAGACGTTCCTTACATGTTTTAGCCTCCAGTCCCCTGATCCTCTTTGTTGCTCTTCTCTGCACTCTTTGTAGAGTCTCAACATCTTTTTTACATTGTGGTGACCAAAACTGGGTGCAGTATATGGTATATGGTATAATATTTATTTTTATTTTTTTTATCTATTCAATTTCTACAGGATTCCAGGCCATTTGGTGGGGAGGTTGCATATGAAAGTGGATTCATTCATTCATTCATTCATTCATTCATTCATTCATTCATTCATTCATTCATTCATTCATTCATTTTCAATTGCTACAGGGCTCCAGGCTGTTTGGTGAGGAAGCTTACTCTGAAAGTGCATTTGAGTTATTGATTTTTATGTAGGCATTAGTTGAATTTCTTTAGCCACCCAACTCAAGCGAGTCTGGGCGCCTGACGGTTCTCAAATTAAAACAATTTTTAAAAACCTTAATAATAATAATAATAATAAAAAATCTATTAAATAAAATTTTCTCTGAAAAGAAATGGGGGAGACTCAGGAGTAGGGTCCTAGGCAGTCCTCAGCTTATGACCGTCAAGAAACCTGGACTTTCCATCCTATGTCATGCGGCTGTTGAGGATAAATTGATGGTTATTAAGAGAACACAGCCGCCATTAAGCGAATGTGATGGTCCTTAAATGAATACGGCAGTGTTAAGTGAACATGACAGTCATTAAGTGGCTCCACTGTCCACAACAGGAGGGTTGGGGTTTTTTTCGGTCAGAAATAACAAGTTTTCGTCAAAAAAACAACAACAACAACACCAAACTTGCCATCCATCAATAAAGTGATGCTGGCTGGGGGATTCTGGGAGTTGAAGTCCACTCATCTTCCATCATTGGCCGAGGTTGAGAATCACCCACCTACGCAACGCGATCCAACACATTTCCTGTGGGCCCGTTTGCCTACTCCTGCAACGTGTGGGTCAGGTCACACCCCCATCTGCAAGGGCCAGCTGTGGATGATGGCACTCGTGATCCATCCCACCTCCTCCCCAGAGGCGACCGAGTCTCACCTGTCTCTGCGGTGAAGGTGAGCCTGTCCACGCCCTCTTGGTAGGCTCTGCCCGCGAAGTTCAGGGTGATCCGGAAGGGCCGCCCTCGGCGTACGATGAGCTGATGGGAGCCCATTTCGGAGGTCTGGTGACCCTGGTTGTTCTCCTCGCATTTCAGGTCCCAGGTCTCCAACTGAAGATCTGCAAGAACCAAGAAGAAAAAAATCAGATCGAGTCATGTATTTTTCTCCTGGCAGGACTTTTATCCTCCCTTCCCTTGCCAAAAAAAAAAAAAAGTGGGGGGGGGACAAATTAAGAGCCTGGAAAACCTTTATTTTTATTTTTATTAATTTTTTTTCTTTCATCAACGTATGTTAATTTTTCCAATCAACAAGTTGTCTGGAGTTTGCTATGCTAATACATGTTCAATTCCTAATCCTTCATTCTTTTCTCTAACCAAGAATAAAATAGATTCACCAGCTGAGGCATCTCCTATTGCGTGAGGACTTCGCTGGGTGTAATAACGGTCATCCTCAACTTACGACAGCCTGCTTAATGACTGTTTGAAGTTGCGACAGACTCCCCATAAGCCATTTGTCCAAAATGGTATAGGGTTTCCTGCCTGAACAGGGGGCTGGACTAGATGACCTCCGAGGCCCCTTCCATCTTCTTCTTCTTCTTCTTCTTCTTCTTCTTCTTCTTCTTCTTCTTCTTCTTCTTCTTCTTCTTCTTCTTCTTCTTCTTCTTCTCATTATTATTATTATTATTATTATTATTATTATTATTATTATTATTATTATTATTATTATTATTATTATTATTATTATTACCGGTATTATTATTATATAATGATAATAATAATAAAGTTGGAAGGGACTTTGGAGGTCATCTAGTCCAGCCCCCTGCTCAGGCAGGAAACCCTAAACCATTTAGGACAAATGGCTGTCCAGTCTCTTCTTAAAAACTTCCAGTGTTGGAGCATTCACCGCTTCTGGAGGCAGGTGGTTCCGCTGGTTAATTGTCCTCAATTGTCAGGAAGCTTCTCCTTAGTTCCAGGTTGCTTCTCTCCTTGATGAGTTTCCATCCGTTGCTTCTTGTCCGGCCTTCAGGCGCCTTGGAGGATAGGTGGACCCCCCTCCTCTTTGTGGCAGCCCCTGAAGTACGGGAATGCTGCTATCATGTCACCCCTGGTCCTTCTTTTCTCTAAACTGACTAGTTTGATTGGTTTGATTAGTCTCTTCTTAAAAACTTCCAGTGTTGGAGCAGGTGGTTCCACTAGTTAATTGTCCTCACTGTCAGGAAGTTTCTCCTTAGTTCCAGGTTGCTTCTCTCCTTGATGAGTTTCCATCCCTTGCTTCTTGTCCGGCCTTTAGGCGCTTTGGAGAATAGCTTGACTCCCTCTTCTTTGGGGCAGCCCCTGAGATACTGAAAGACTGCTATCCTGTCCCCCCCTCGTCCTTCTCTTCGTTAAACTAGACAGACCCAATTCCAGCAACCGTTCCTCGTATGTTTTAGCCTCCAGTCCCCTGATCCTCTTTGTTGATCTTCTCTGCCCTCTTTCTAGAGTCTCAACATCTTTTTTACATTGTGGTGACCAAAAAAAGAAACAAGAGAATTGTAGAGATTATACGTTTTATCTCCAAGCTTAATGCCTAAAAAACAGGATCTTTTATTATTATTATTATTATTATTATTATTATTATTATTATTATTATTATTATTATTATTAGTATTAGTATTAGTATTAGTATTATTAGTATTATTAGTATTATTATTATTATTATTATTATTATTTCTCCCAGAAATTGGCGTTTATATGTCCAGTTTCCGCCCCATAGTGAACAATGGATTCACTTAACATTCCTTAATTTAAAACTGCCACAAAAAAAGTTATAAAATCGGGGTCTGGTCATGTGGCGACTTGTTTAACAACCGTCACGCCATACGACCAGGATCCTACAGGGTTTCCTGCCTGAGCCCGGGGTTGGACTAGAAGACCTCCAGGGTCCCTTTCCAGCTCTGTTGTTATTCTGTTCGTCATAAGTCAAGGACTGCCTGTACACAAACCGAGGCCAGTTTAATGGCCCGGCTCTTTATTGAACGACAAAACTCAAAAGGTGAATATAGATTTTTCAAAACCGTTTTGAGAGTTTGGAAGAGATATAAAGTAAGATGGACTCCTCCTATTTCTTTATACTTGTCACCCATGGAAGCTTTCCTTAGAGGAGAAATTATTGACACAAACTGGGTTGACCTATGTGGATTTATTGACTTGAACTCAAGGAGAATAACAGAGTTGGAAAGGACTTTGAAGGTCTTCTAGTCTAACCCCCTTCTCAAGCAGGGAACCCTATACCAGCTGTGTCCAGTCTTGGAACTTTAAGACTTGAGGACTTCAACTCCCAGAAATCTATGCTGGTTGGGGAATTCTGGGAGTTGAGGTCCACAAGTCTTCAAGTCCTTAAGGTTGGAGATACCCTCCCAGACAAGTGGCTGTCCAGTCTCTTCTTGAAGACTTCCAGTGATGGAGCCCCCCCAACTTCTGGGGTCAAGCGGTTCCACCGATTAATAAACTCATTTTAACCTAAATTAAAAACTGGAGAAGAACCGGAAAGAGAGGGCCGTATCCATCCATGCATTTTGCCCCCGGATAAATTGACAGATTTAAACCAGACGAGAAGAATTGTCTTTTTTAATGAATGAGAAAAAGCGACTTTCAATTGGATTTATGTACTAGGGACGAAGGTGTGAGCGCTGAGATGTATAAATGGCCATGGAAAAGGAATACAGACGTTGAACACATCCAAGAGCATTCGATTAAATGAGCCAAAATAATCGGAAATAACTTTATGCTTGACCAAGGGGAGAATATGGGGAGTGAAGGACTGAAATTTACACTGAATTATCATTTGAAAGAGGAGTTTTATAAAGTGAGGTGTCGTTGCTATTTAACCCCTGACAGATTGTGAAAGATGTATAAAGGGGAGGGGTCCAGCATCGGTTGGAAAGGATAGAATAGAATAGAATAGAATAGAATTATGGGATAGAATAGAATTATGGGATAGAATAGAATAGAATAGAATAGAATAGAATAGAATAGAATAGAATAGAATAGAATAGAATAGAATAGAATAGAATAGAATAGAATAGAATAGAATTATGGGATAGAAGAGAAGAGAAGAGAAGAGAAGAGAAGAGAAGAGAAGAGAAGAGAAGAGAAGAGAAGAGAAGAGAAGAGAAGAGAAGAGAAGAGAAGAGAATTATGGGATAGAATAGAATAGAATAGAATAGAATAGAATAGAATAGAATAGAATAGAATAGAATAGAATATAGGATAGGATAGGATAGGATAAAGAATAGAATAGAATAGAATAGAATAGAATAGAATAGAATAGAATAGAATAGAATAGAATAGAATAGAATAGAATTAGAGCAGAATAGAATAGAATAGAATAGAATAGAATAGAATAGAATAGAATAGAATAGAATAGAATAGAATAGAATAGAATATGGAATGGAATAGAATAGAAGACAGGATGTAGGAATAGAATAGAATAGAATAGAATAGAATAGAATAGAATAGAATAGAATAGAATAGAATAGAATAATTAGGAATAGAATAGAATAGAATAGAATAGAATAGAATAGAATAGAATAGAATGGAATGGAATGGAATGGAATGGAATGGAATGGAATGGAACGGAACGGAACAGAACAGAATAGAATAGAATATGGGAATAGAATAGAATAGAATAGAATAGAATAATTAGGAATAGAATAGAATGGAATAGAATAGAATAGAATAGAATAGAATAGAATAGAATAGAATAGAATAGAATAGAATAGAATAGAATAGAATAGAATAGAATAATTAGGAATAGAATAGAATAGAATAGAATGGAATGGAATGGAATGGAACGGAACGGAACAGAACAGAATAGAATAGAATATGGGAATAGAATAGAATAGAATAGAATAGAATAGAATAGAATAGAATATGGAATGGAATAGAATAGAAGACAGGATGTAGGAATAGAATAGAATAGAATAGAATAGAATAGAATAGAATAGAATAGAATAGAATAGAATAGAATAGAATAGAATAGAATAGAATAGAATAGAATAGAATGGAATGGAATGGAATGGAATGGAATGGAATGGAATGGAATGGAATGGAACGGAACGGAACAGAACAGAATAGAATAGAATATGGGAATAGAATAGAATAGAATAGAATAGAATAGAATAGAATAATTAGGAATAGAATAGAATGGAATGGAATAGAATAGAATAGAATAGAAAATATGGAATGGAATGGAATGGAATGGAATGAACGGAACAGAATAGAATAGAATAGAACAGAACAGAATAGAAACAGAAACAGAAATAGAGCTGGAAGGGACCTTGGAGGTCTTCTAGTCCAGCCCCCTATACTGTCTCAGACAAGTGACTGCGTAGTCTGTTCTTAAAAGGCTCCAGTTTTTAAGCAATGTATTCATTATTATTTATTATTAGCCAAGTATTTATTGTGACCTTTGCTGGGATTTCAACATACAAGCACAGCCACTGCAGCAGCCCCTTCTGCACACAGGCTGTCCTCGTCTTACGTCCACAACGGAGCCCAAAATTTCCATTACTAAGCGAGACCGTCGTTAAGTAAGTTTTGCCCCACTTGACCACCTTTCCTGCCGCCGGGGTGAAGTGAATCCTGACAGCCGTCACGGGAGTCACCCGGTTGTTAAGTGAATCCGGCTTCCGCCCTCGACTTTGCTTGTGGGAGTGCCGCCAGAGGGGAACCGCGTGATCCCCGGGGGGGGGGACCCTGTGCAACCGTCATAAATGCAAGTCAGTTGCCGAGAGGTCCGAACTTTGATCACGTGACCCCTGGGGGATGCCGCAACGGTCGGCGTGGTCACTTTGGACCGTCACTAGATGAACTGCTGTGAGTTGATTGGATGCTTCCTCCCAGAGGAGAGGAGCAGCTCCTGCAGTGGCTGTGCTTGTTGGGGGGGGGGTCCTCGGCCTATGACCCCGAGGTCAGGACGAATCGGAACAGACGGGGGGGGCAGTCAGGAGGGGTGGGGAGAACAGGTGCTTCGGTCCCTACCCAGAATCCCCTCCCTTTGGCCCTGGATGGCCAAGGACCACAAGCCCAATGACTGACACATGGGCGGGGGGGGTGTCCTCTGGGTGCCTGGCCATCCCCTCCCTCAGCCACCCCCTCCGGGCCCCTCCCTCCCCTGGCTCCTTTTTTCAGCCCCCTCACCTTCAACTTGGGCCACACACCCACACACACACACAAACACACACACACTTTTCTCTTTTTGTTTTTCTCTCATTCTCTCTTTTCCTATTTCTTTCTCTTTTTCTCTCTACTTTTTTCTACTTTCTCCCGCTCTTCCTTTCTTTCTCTTTTCTTTCTCTTTCTCTCTCTTTTTCTTTCTCCTTTCTCTCTCTCTCTCCTTCTCTTTTCTGTCTGTCTCTCTCTTTTCCTGTTTCGTTTCTCTCTCTCTCTCTCTCTAGTCTCTTTTTCTACCTTTCTGTCTTCCGTGCTCGTTTTCTTTCTCCCTCTCTTCCTTTCTTTCTCTTTCTCTTTTCTTTCTCTTTCTCTCCTTCTTCTTTCTCTCTCTTTCTTTCTTTTTGTCTCTCTCTTTTTCTTTCTTTCTCTTTTTCTCACTCTACTCTTTTTTCTCCCTCTTTTTCTTTCTCCCTCTTTTTTCTTTTTCCCTTTTTCCCTTTCTTCCTTTCTTTCTTTTTCTCTTCCTTTTTCTTCCTCTCTTTTCTCTCTTTTTTATTTCATTCTTTTTTTCTCTCTACTTTTTTCTCCCTCTTTCTCGCTCTTTTATTTATTTTATTTATTTCTCGAACTTATATGCCGCCCTTCTCCTAGGACCCAGGGCGGCTTACAAACAATGCAATTACAAACAATGCAAAAGTCGACAGGAGCTGGGCAGCTTCCGGTTCGAGAAGGCGCACTGCCTAATATGGAGGGAGGAAGTTATGCACACATTGGTGAGTCAACAGGAAAACTAAATTGTAATAATCAAGCAGAAGGACATGGTAGACCATCTACAAATTCTACAACCAAATTCTACAGTCAAAATCCACAGTCAAAGTTGAAAGTGCACCAGAAAATTACATATAAAGGTCTGTACACAAATGCTAGAAGCATTCGAGCAAAAATAGGGGAATTGGAATGCATGGTGAAGGAAAATAATATTGATATTATCGGCATAACAGAAACCTGGTGGACAGATGAAAACCAATGGGACATAAGGATTCTAGGTTACAAATTGTATAGGATGGACAGGAGAGGGAGAAATGGTGGTGGCGTGGCCTTGTACATAAATGAGGAGTTAGAATCTCATGAACTCGAAATTCAAGAAAATTCAAACTCACCCACAGAAACATTGTGGATAAAAATCCCAGGACAGGAAACTAATCTGACATTAGGGATCTGCTATCGCCCTCCCAACCAAACTCCAGAGGCAGATTGCTATTTGGAAAAAGAATTTAAGGAGGCCTCAAAAAGAAATAGGGTAGTCATAATGGGGGACTTCAACTATCCCCAAATAGATTGGGTAAATTCTTGTTCTACACATGAAAGAGAGACAAGGTTCCTTGACATGTTAGCCGATTATTCCCTTGAGCAGATGGTCATGGAACCTACCAGGGGAAAGGGGATCCTGGACTTGGTTCTAACTAATGCACAGGATTTGGTTCATGATGTCCTTGTAACCGAGCCCATAGGAACCAGCGATCACAACACAATAACCTTCAACTTAACCATGGATAGCAAATTGTCAGTGAAAACTAACACAGAGACCTTAAACTTTCACAGAGGAAATTTTGACAAAATGAGGAAAATAGTAAAGAAGAAACTAAAAGGAACAGTAAAAAAAGTCAAATCCCTCCAATATGCTTGGAAACTGTTTAAAAATACGTTACAGCAGGCTCAAATAAAATGCATTCCTAAAAGAAGAAAGAGGATTGGAAAGTCCAAGAGGATACCAGTATGGCTTACGAATGAGGTAAAGGAGGTTATTGGAAAGAAGAAAAACTCCTTTAAGAAATGGAAGGCTCTTCCTACCGAGGAGAACAGGAGGAATCACAAACTCTGGCAGACCAAATGCAAGGCGATAGTCATGAAAGCCAAGAGAGACTTTGAGGAGCATATAGCCAAGAATATTAAAAATAATAACAAAACCTTTTTTAAGTACATCAGAAGCAGGAACCCAACCAGAAAATCAGTTGGGCCACTTGATAACAATGGTCAGAAGGGGATAATCAGAGAAGACAAGGAGATTGCTGAGAGGCTAAACGACTTCTTTGCCTCCGTTTTCACCGAGGAGGATAGAGAACATTTGCCTGCCACTGAATTAGTTTTCCCAGGGAGGGAAATAGAAGAATTAAACCTGATAGAGATAAACAAGGAAGATGTTCTTGCAAGCCTTTCTAAACTAAACATCAACAAATCGCCGGGTCCAGATGGCATCCACCCTAGAATTCTCAAGGAACTCAAGTGTGAAATTGCTGAACTTCTAGCTAAAATATACAATCTTTCTCTAAGATCAGGCACTGTACCGGAGGATTGGAGGGAAGCAAATATAACCCCGATCTTCAAGAAAGGATCCAGAGGTGATCCAGGAAACTATAGACCAGTCAGTCTAACCCCAGTTCAAGGCAAACTGATGGAAACCATTATTAAAGATAAAATTACAGGGCACATAGAAAAACAGGCATTGCTGAAAGAAAATCAACATGGTTTCTGCAAAGGCAAATCATGTCTTACTAACTTGTTAGAATTCTTTGAGGGTGTAAATAAATACATAGATAAAGGGGCCCCAGTTGATATTGTATATCTTGACTTTCAAAAGGCTTTTGACAAAGTTCCTCACCAAAGGCTCCTTAAAAAGCTCTCCAGCCACAGAATTAGAGGACAGGTCTTGTCCTGGATTGGTAACTGGCTAAATTGTAGGAAGCAAAGGGTGGCAATAAATGGACAATTCTCCGGATGGAAAGAAGTGAGAAGTGGTGTACCCCAAGGTTCAGTTTTGGGACCTTTACTTTTTAATTTATTCATCAATGATCTGGATGTAGAAGTTAATAGTGAGGTAGCCAAGTTTGCTGATGACACTAAATTGTTCCGGGTTGTGAAAAGTGAAACTGATTGTCAGGAGCTCCAGAAGGATCTCTCGAAATTGTGTGAGTGGGCAACAAAGTGGCAAATGCATTTTAACCTAAACAAGTGCAAAGTTATGCACATCGGGGCAAAGAACCCCAATTATACTTACCAACTGATGGGGACCAAACTTTCTGAGACAACCCAAGAAAGGGATCTTGGGGTTTTGGTGGACAGCTCGATGAAGATGTCAACCCAATGCGCAGCAGCAGTAAAAAAAGCAAATTCCATGCTTGGCATGATTAGGAAGGGAATCGAAAATAAGTCAGCAAGTGTTGTATTGCCTCTGTACAAATCGATGGTGAGACCACACTTGGAGTACTGTGTACAGTTCTGGTCACCGCACTTCAAGAAGGCTATAATGGAACTGGAAAAGGTGCAAAAAAGGGCAACAAGAATGATCAAGGAAATGGAGCGCCTCCCTTATGAAACCAGATTGCAACGCCTTGGTCTCTTCAGCCTTGAAAGACGGCGTTTAAGGGGTGACTTGATCGAAGTGTATAAAATCATGCATGGGATAGAAAATGTGGATAGAGAAAAATTCTTTTCTCTATCACACAATACCAGGACAAGGGGGCACTCCCTAAAGCTCATAGCTAAGAAAGTGAGGACAAATAAAGGGAAATATTTCTTCACCCAGAGGGTCGTTGATGTATGGAATTCACTTCCTGAAGGGGTCGTGACAGCTGTCAGCCTTGACAGCTTCAAGGCAGGACTAGATAGATTCATGGATGCAAAGTGTATCGGTGGTTATTAAAACGGATGTCCATGTGCCGCCTCTATGTTGGTTGAGGCAGGCAGGATTCCCTTGGGTCCCATTTGTTGGGGGTCAAGGGAAAGGGAGGGTTTTGCCTTCTCTTTCTGCTCAAGATCCCTATGTACAATTGGTGGGCCACTGTGTGACACAGAATGCTGGACTCGATGGGCTTTGGCCTGATTCAGCATGGCTCTTCTTATGTTCTTATGTTCTTTATTTTACTTTACTTTATTTTGACTTATATGCCGCCCTTCTCCTCAGACTCAGGGCAGCTCACAGCAAATAATACAAGTACAAAATATAAATTAGTTAAAATAATAATATACAATATAAAAACAATAAAACTATACCCACTCATACAACATACAGTCCCAATCAAAGGCCCAGGGGCAGAGCGCAGCTCACAAGCCCCAAGCCTGTCTGCATAGATGTGTTTTTAAAATAAAATAAAATAATAAAATAAATAAAATTATATAACAATAAAATTATAACAATAAAATTAATCACATTCATACAACATACAAGCTCAGTCAGCTCACATTCACTGATTTGCTTCCCCCCTCTCTCTTTCTTTCTCTCTTTTTTATTCTCTCTTTTTCTCTCTTCTCTCTCTCTCTCTCTCTCCCCCCTGCATTTTAAGACACAGGGTCGTGGGTGAGTCAGAACCCTAAAACTGGAAGGGATCTGGAGGTCACCTAGTCTAATCCCCTGAGGAGGGTAGGAGCCCAAACCCAAATGTCCCAGACAAATAGCTGTTCAGCCTCTCCTTGAACCCACCCATGTGTCTGATTCATGGATTCTGCTCGGATGAGTAACAGTCCTAAGACTCAGTAGCCTGAGTCCCTACAAAGAATTCAGAGAAGAGCAATGAAGACTCAATAGTATGATGAATGTCTAAGGAAACTAAATAGGTTTAATTCAATGAAAAAAGGACGAGGGGGACATGATAGTATCTCAGGGGCTGCCCCAAAGAAGAGGGAGTCAAGCTATTCTCCAAAGCCCCTGAAGGCAGGACAAGAAGCAATGGAAGGAAAGTAATCAAGGAGAGAAGCAACTTAGAACTAAGGAGAAACTTCCTGACAGTCAGAACAATGAACCAGTGGAACCGCCTGCCTCCAGAACAGTGGTTCTCAACCTTTTTCAGGTTGAGACCCCACTTGCGCCGCCCATGCACGCCGCGACCCCGACCCGCGGTCCGCCATTTTGTTTTTGTTTTTTATTTATTTATTTATTTTTTGTCGCACGCGTGCTGCGCAAGCGTGGTTCGGGTCGGCGCGCGCGTGCGCCGCGCATGCACGGATCGGCCCATCGCGGTCTGCCATTTTGGTTTTCTTTTATTTTTTTTCGATTTTTTAAATTTTTTTTTCGTTGCACGTGTGCCGCGCATGCGCGGATCGGCCCGTTGCGGTCCACCATTTTGTGTTTTTTTTTATGTTTTTTTTTTTCGTCGCGCCGCGAAAAAAAATAAAAAAAATAAAAAAACAAAAAAACACAAAATGGCGGACCGCGATGGGCCGATCCGCGCATGCGCGGTGTGCGCGCAACGGTCCGAACCGCGCATTCGCGGCACGCGTGCGACAAAAAAAAATAAAAAAAATAAAAAAACAAAAAAACAAAAAACAAAATGGCGGACCGCGGTGTCTGGCGACCCCCGCGAAACGGTCATTCGACCCCAAATGGGGTCGCGACCCATAGGTTGAGAACCACTGCTCCAGAAGCAGTGAATGCTCCAACACTGGAAGTTTTTAAGAAGAGACTGGCCATTTGTCTGAAATGGTATAGGGTCTCCTGCCTGAGCAGGGGGTTGGACTAGATGACCTCTAAGGTCCCTTTCCAGCTCTGTTATTCTGTCTTCTGGGAGCTGGCTTGTCTGGCCCAGAAACAATGGGTGGCCCCGCAGAGCAGTCTGATCTGTACAAATTCCGATCTGTGCGCGTGTTCCATTGTTAATTTGAAATATTTATTTTTAAAAAGCTGTAAAAAGCAGCTGGAGAACAAAAAGAAGAAAGCAAAAAAAACAACAACCTTCGAGGCCAACAGTTGACGAAATGTAATTTGGGTGAATGCCCTGATTGTGTTCCATGTAAATGGGGATTGTTTAGATCAGGGCTCTTCAAACGTGGCCCTTTGATGACTGGTGGACTTCAGCTCCCAGAATTCCTCAGCCAGGCATGCTGGCTGAGGAATTCTGGGAATCGAAGTCCACAATTTCATCAAAGGGCCACGTTTGAGGACCCCTGTTCTATAGAATATATAAGGCAGGTATGAGTATTTTGAGGAAAACTTGAAGGAACATTCTGGAAAAAAAAGAGTAGAGAGAGGCCTAGTTCAGATTTTTGTGGGCTGCTTTGTGGCTCCGTAGCTGGAAGAGAAGGTAATTGTCACTAAATTACTTACTAAATTGTCACTAAATTGTCACTAAATCTTACAAGGGTAAGATTTCTGCTTTTTTTCCCCCTCATAAAGAATCTAATATAGGTATGTAGTCCTAAACCAGGGGTCTTCAAACATGGCCCTTTGAGGACTGGTGGACTTCAACTCCCAGAATTCCACAACCATCACGCCTGGCTGAGGCATTCTGGGAGTTGAAGTCCACCAGTCATCAAAGGGCCAAGTTTGAAGAGTCGTGGTTGCTGGCTGGGGAATTCTGGGAGTTGCGGTCCACCCGTCTTAAAGTTGCTCAGGTTGAAAAACACCCTTTTTAGATCATCCAAATTGGGAACGTTTCTATCCAAGTTGCAGAAAAATTATAAAGACGATCACCTCTGGGTCTCCCTGGGGTTCCTGCCCCCCCCCCGAGAAAAACCATTAAGAGCCCCCTGTACAATGTCCACAGAGACCCTAACCCTCTCCCCACTTCCCTGCATTTGAGCCAGGTGTTCCCCAAACCATCAGCCACTTCCCACGGTTCCCTGTCGCTCATTACCCCACCCCCCCCTCCAGATCTGGAGCCTGGAACTTTTTCCTTTTTTTTTTTTTGGCCAAAAACTTTTTAGACTTTTGTCCAAACGGATCACCGGCGCTTTCCAAGGTTCCGATAGGTCGAATCAGCAAGGAGATCTGGTCGAAAGGGATCTACCCCCCCAAGCATCCTTAAAAAAGGACAGCCCACCCACCCCAGGCCAGTTGAGCAGGTGGATTTGGGTCACCTGGCGCCTCAGAAGCAGCCGCCCTCTCCCCCCTTCCGTTGGCCCAGGAGACGGTGGGGCAAAGTCACCTTCCCAGGTGGGGAGGGGGGATTTGGAGGGGAGGGGGCAGCTGGTCTGCAGAGGTGGGTTCTGAGTTCCCGCCCTCCCCTCCCCGGTTCCCTCCTCCCCCCCTTCCCATCCCACACTTTCCCCCCAGTTTGTTAATGATTCAATTGCTTAGGTTAGAAACCTGCTTAGCAAGGAAGGAAGGAAAGTCATTCCGGGCCCTTCCTGGGCACACTGGCACAGGCTGGCATGAAGGAAAGACTGACCCAGGCCTCCCTCCCTCCCTTCCTTATGCTTTCAGTTTCACCCCTTTCCAGGAGGCTAAGAAAGTGGGGGGTCTTCCCTCCCTCCCTCCCTCCCTCCCTTCCTTCCCTATGCTTTCACCCCTTTCCAGGAAGCTAAGGGGGGGTCTTCCTTCCTTCCTTCCTTTCTCCCTCCATCCCTCCCACTCTCCCTTTTCCTTCCTTCCTTCCTTCCTTCCTTCCTTCCCTATGTTTTCACCCCTTTCCAGGAAGCTAAGAAAGTGGGGGCTTCCTCCCTCCCTCCATCCCTCCCTCTCTCCCTTTTCCTTCCTTCCTTCCTTCCTTCCTTCCTTCCTTCCTTCCTTCCTTCCTTCCTTCCTTCCTTCCCTATGCTTTCACCCCTTTCCAGGAAGCTAAGGGAGGGCTTCCTTCCTTCCTTCCTTTCTCCCTCCATCCCTCCATCCCTCCCACTCTCCCTTTTCCTTCCTTCCTTCCCTATGTTTTCACCCCTTTCCAGGAAGCTAAGAAAGTGGGGGCTTCCTTCCTCCCTCCATCCCTCCCTCTCTCCCTTTTCCTTCCTTCCTTCCTTCCTTCCTTCCTTCCTTCCTTCCTTCCTTCCTTCCCTATGCTTTCACCCCTTTCCAGGAAGCTAAGAAAGTGGGGGCTTCCTTCCTTCCTCCCTCCATCTCTCCCTCTCTCCCTCTCTCCCTTTCCCTTCCTTCCTTCCTTCCTTCCTTCCTTCCTTCTTGCCTTCCTTCCTTCCTTCCTTCCTTTCTCCCTCCCTCCCTCCCTCCCTCCCTCCATCTGGACCGCCCAGTGGAAGATGCATGCACACAGGGGCCACACACAGTACAAACAGGCTACTGGCGCCTGCACACATGCACACATGGGCCGTTAGCACCCACGCTCATGCACCCACGGGCCTCTGGTGCCCCTGCGTATGCACCCATGGGGGGCTAGCGCCTGCATGACACTAGTAGGTGGGAGGGTGCGCTCACCCGCCATCCATTGCCCCGGCCCAGTGGCCAACAGGCTACGGCCCGGTACCGGCCCACGGCCCACAGGTTGGGGACCCCTGGTCTTTCTTCCTCCCCCCCCCTTCCTAAAGGGCAATTTATAAAAATGACTAAAGGAGTAAATTTGGGCTTGGCTGCCTCTTAACTGACGGCTCACTCTAATTATTCCAGGCAGGAGAAGAGCTGGATGGATGGATGGATGGCAGGAAGAGACTGGGGAGGAGAGACGCTCCTGCAAATTATTTTCTGCCCAGATTTCGGAGTTCCACCTCGCTGGATCTGCTGCCCAAAATAGAACAGATGCACCCAGAGCGTTTCCGTTCTTCCATTTTTATTTTTAAATTATCCCCCAAGCTTCCCTGCCTTGGGCCTACTCCTTGTCACCCGGCCAAACGCCTGAATCCACGCCAGGAAGCAAATTGCTCCGAGTTGCAACAGCTGTGTGGTTTTTTTTTTTGACCGCTCTAACATGTTGTAATGGGCTTTGGCGGGTCACACACACACAAAAAAAAGTTTTTTGGGGAAATAAGAGAGAGCAGAAATATGTGAACTCTGTGCTGGGGTTGAAAAGGGTCGTGGCTGCAAAAACAAACAAAAAAAAAAGATTTACGGAAGGTTTTTCCTTCCCCGCTGCTTCTCCTGTCGAGGATCGGATTTGCAACGCAACGATCAGGTTAGTAAGTTGCAAGGAAAGCAGCGGTGGATCCCGAGGAATCTGTCTATTACAGGGCCGTTGCGGGTTATTGTGGTTTTTTGTGTTGAGGTTTTTAGCTTTGTAAGCCTCCCGGAGTCACCCCGAGTGAGTCCGGCGGCTATAAACAGTAGTCCTTTAACTTAGGGCTTTTCAACCTCTTCACCCACTGGACCACTTTTAGGATATGGCAACATCCGAGGACCACCCGTCACCTAGCAAGGTGTCAAAAACTTGATGACCAAAAAAAAAAAAGTGATAAAGTACAGGTAGTCCTCGACTTACAACAGTTCACTTAGTGACTCTTCAAAGTTACAACGGCACTGAAAAAAGTGCCCCCCCAAGGCACAGCCGAGCAAGACCCCTGCTTGCCCGCCCGGCGGCACTCTGCCTCCTGTTCGAGGTTTTCATTGTTGTGAGCATTTTTGTTGAGGATTGGCAGTGGGGGTGGGGTGGGGGTGTGTTTGGTTTTTATTCCCCCCCCCTGTCTGATGGGTGGTTGCAGCAAGTTTGGGTCACTTCACATGACCCTGGGACACTGTGACCATCATAAATACAAATCAGTGGCCAAGCATCTGAATGTAAATCACAAGACCCTGGAGAGGCTGCAACATTCCAGCTGATTGGCGCTTCTTCCGGGCTCAGCAGAAGCACCAGGATCAGTGCTGCTTTCCAGCTGATTGGTGCTTCTTCCGGGCTCAGCAGAAGCACCAGGATCAGTGCTGCTTTCCAGCTGATTGGCGCTTCTTCGGGGCTCAGCAGAAGCACCAGGATCAGTGCTGCTTTCCAGCTGATTGGCGCTTCTTCCGGGCTCAGCAGAAGCACCAGGATCAGTGCTGCTTTCCAGCTGATTGGCGCTTCTTCTGGGCTCAGCGGAAGTGTCAGGATCAGCGCCGCTGATCCTGGTGCTTCCGCTGAGCCCTGACAGCCCCGAAGAAGCGCCGATCAGCTGGGAAGTGGCACTGATCCTGGCGCTTCTGCTGAGCCCTGACAGCCCTGCAGCTCCAGCCGTCTCTCGCTCAGGCTTGTGCGGTGCTGCCACCGGTTCAGCCCATTCCCCTCCCCGCTACCACTTTTCTGGGATGGTCGCGTCCCACCTGCCAGGTGCCAAAGTACCCCAGGTGGTCCCCGTCCCACTGGTTGAAAAGCCCTGATTTAACTTATGAACAACGCTGAGCCCAACATTTCCGTTCCATTCCCCTTGTTGAGAGTGAGTTTGGCCGCATTTGACCGCTTTTCCTGCCACCACATTTTGATGTAAAAATTTTAACACCCTGAACTTTTTTTCTTAGGCACAATGCCAGAAAAGGTTAACAAACAAAGCCTATATCTGATTTTACACATCACAACAGCGGCAAGAATAATAATATTTGCACAATGTTGGAAAAAGGAAGGAATACCACCGGATGGAGAAATAATTTTTTAAAAAAACCACTAGAGCAGCAGTTCTCAACCTGTGGGTCGCGACCCTATTTGGGGTCGAACGACCATTTCACGGGGGTCGCCAAACACCGCAGCCCGCCATTTTTTTTGGGTCGGCCATTTTTTCCCCCTTTGCGATGCGGGCCGTCGCGCCGCGCATGTGCGATGCGGGCCCGCCATTTTTTTGGGGGGGTCGGCCATTTATTTTTATTATTTTTTGGTCGGCCATTTTTTCCCCCTTTGTGATGCGGGCCGTCGCACCGCGAATGCACGATGCGGGCCGGGGTCGAGCCCTGGAAAAGGTTGAGAACTGCTGCACTAGAGCGTGCGCAGAGATGGGACAGACTGGCTACGCGACTGAAAGAAAAAGCAGAAACAGAATATTATCAAACTTGGCCTTTATTTTACCGATGGCCAGAGGAAAGATTAAAGGATTAGGAATTAAGTATGTATTAGCGCAGTTAAACTCAGATATAGCAGGTTGGTTGAAAAATTATTATTGCATGTGTGGGGGAAAAAATGAATAAAATCTTATAAAAAAAGAAAAAAAGAAGAAAAAGTCAGGTTTAAGGAAATCAAATCTTCGGCGCTTTGGAGAATAAAAGAGGACGAATCTGCAAAGCGCACGGGGCGAAAATGCAAACTGAGGGCTCGGCACAGGGAATGCTCGTCTTACGACCACGATTTTGGTTGCTAAACAAGACATTCGTTCTGCTGGTTTTGCCCCACTTCCCTGCCACGGTTAAGAGATTCACTGCCGTTGTTAAGTTAGTACACAGTCGTTAAGTGAACCCAGCTCTCCGCTGGGTTTTCTTTCTGAGGTCGCAAAAGGGGATCCCGTGACCGTGGGACAGGGCAACCTGAGCAGGGGGTTGGACTAGATGACCTCCAAGGTCCCTTCCAACTTTATTATTATTATTATTATTATTATTATTATTATTATTATTATTATTATTATTAGTGCATGCCAGTTGCTGAGCAATTTGATCACGTGACCACGGGGGAGGCCGCGACGGTCGTAAGTGTGGAAAAAACATGCTCCTAAGTCCCTTTTTTCAGCGCCGTGGTAGCTTTGAACGGTCACTAAACAAATCATCGTTAAGTCGAGGACCACCTGCGAAAGCCCTTAAATAAATAACTAAATCCTTCTCCGTTGCTGCCCCAGCCCTCTGGAACAGCTTCCCTCAGAGGTCCGTATTGCTTCCTCCCTCCTAGCTTTCCGAAAACTGTTGAAAACTCATTTATGCAGACAGGTTTGGGGCGTGTGAGCTGCACTCTGCCCCTGGGCCTTTGACTGTGATTGTGTGTTGTGTGAGTGAAATAAATTACTTAGTTTTTATACTGTAAATTAGTAATTTTAATTGATTTTATGTTATGTTTTTTTTATACTTGTATTATTGTTGTGAGCCGCCCTGAGTCTTGGGAGAAGGGCGGCATATAAGTTTAATTAATAATAATAATAATAATAATAATAATAATAATAATAATAATAATAATAATAATAATAATAATAATAATAATAATAATCCACCCGTCGCGATTGATGTCTTAAAATCCTGCAAGTTCTGGCCCGCAGTTTTGAATTTAAACCAGGCAATTTTGCATTTTTTGCAAAGGCCACTTGTGCAAAAAAGCTTTTCATTTTTTGCTGGCCAGATAGCAGGCACCATGATTTGCCAGGCTGGCCGGAAATAGCAAAATAAATATATATTTCATTTTACGACCTACGTCTCCCGTAATCCTCTATGAGAGAGAGAGAGAGAGAGAGAGAGAGAGAGAGAGAGAGAGAGAGAAGGAGAAAGAGAAAGAGAAAGAGAAAGAGAGGGAGGGAGAGAAAGAGAAAGGAGAAAAAGAGAAAGTGAGAGAAAGAGAGAGAAAGAAAGGGAGAGAAAGGGGAGGGAGAGAGAGAAAGGAGAAAAAGAGAAAGGAGAGAAAAAGAGAGAAAGAAAAAGAGAAAGGAGAGAGAAAAAGAGAGAAAGAAAAAGAGAAATAAGGAGAGAGAGAGAGAGAGAGAGAGAGAGAGAGAGAGAGAGAGAGAGAGAGAGAGAGAGAGGATGGGCAGTTTCCGAACAGGATAAATAAAATAAAAATATTCCAAGCTGGGTTCAAAGACTTCTTTGCCGCCCAGAGAGTCCTTTGTCAAGGTGGCTAGATAGAAATCAAATAAATCAAATAAAACAGAATAAAAATAAACATTCCTCCTTACCCTCCTCGTCCTCGGTCACATATTCTTTTTCCTTATAAGCACAAATGACACAGACTCGTGTCATGCAGAAAAATCTCGAACGCCGTCAACCCCGGCTAGACATTCATTCTCCCCCCAACTGGCTGATTCTTTTGCAGTTCATTTCCTACCATTTTCTAAATGGAGCCGGCCTTAATCGTCACTAATAATCCAATGTAGGCTAGAAAGCCTTTTAAGACACCCAGAGAACTTTAAGAGGCAGCTCTGCCCAACAGGCAGCATGCAAGAAAATGTCTCCTTGCTTCCAAGGTGCATTAAGAACATTTCTCTTTGGGACTCGTGCAAAGTTAAGAGGAACGCAGGTTTCAATCAGCATACAGCTGGAAGGGACCTTGGAGGTCTTCTAGTCCAGCCCGCTGCTCAAACAGGAGAATCTGTCTACCATCTCAGACAAGGGACCGTCCAGTCTCTTTTTAAAAGGGATGGAGCACCCAACAACTTCTAGAGGCCAGTTGTTCCACTGGTTCATTGTTCTCAAGGGTTAGGACGTTTCTCCTGAGTTCCAGGTTGCTTCTCTCCTTATTGAGTTTCCAGTGTTTCTCCTCCTGCCCTCTGGTGCTTTGGAGAATAGTTTGACCCCCTCAAATACTGGAATATTGCTATCATGTCTCTCCTATTTCTTTTCTTTAGACTGGCCATTCCCAAATTCCTCCATATGTTTTAGTCTCCAGGTATTTATTTTTTTTAATTTGTTGCAAAACTTTTCCAAACAAGTTTTTTTTCCCACCCCCCAAAAGAAACTTTTCAAAAAGTTTTTCTTTCCCCCCCCCTGGAGGGTTGAAAATCAGGGGGAAGCCCAGACTCCCCCCCACACACACACCAGGGAGGGCCAGGACTTTGGGGTTATTTTTATTTATTTTATTTTTAATGTCATGTTTTACCTTCTGCCATGGTGCCTGCAGAGAAGGTTCCCTTCCGCTCGGCTGCCTGCCCTCTGCCAACTCGCGGAGCCGGCCGACGACGCTGTGAGGTTGCCTCCGAGGCAGGACCCCTCTCCCTTTTATAGCCATCCCCTTCCCCTCCCCTCGGCTGGGTGGGTGGGTAGATCACACAGTCATCAGGAAAAGGAGACCGGGAGGGGGAGGGAAACTGCAGGGGAGGGCGGTTTCCAGGAAAAAATGAAATGCACCCTTTAAAAAAAGAGCAGTAACACCAAATTAGGCACCAGAGAAGGTGGTGAAGGGGACGTCTGAGCAATGGGGGGTGAGGGGAATTCCGGATTCTGCCTAGGGAAAGAGCCCCCCCCAGCTGGTTTTTCTTGGCCAGGTCCTGGGTGCAGCAAAGGCTGGGAACTGGAGTTGCCCCCCCCCTCCAACCTCACTCCTTGGCTGGCACAAAGCCCATGTGTGCGCCTCCCTGGGAACATGAGATGTTTGAAGCGCTCCTGGAGTTGTTTGGGGTGCCCCTGTGCTGGTGTGCAAAGGCTAACAAAAAGGGGGGGCTCAACTTCCTGCCCCTTTTGAGGGCTGAGCCCCCACCAGAGGCTTATCGGGGAGAAACAGCCAAGCCGGCTCCAGACAGGAAGAGGGAAAGCGTGGCCTTCTGGCGTGGGGTGGCATGGCCACAAACAGGACCTGCCAACCTGCTAGGTCCCTTCTTCTTCTCAAGTCAGCTGGAAGGGACCTGGGGGGGGGGGTCTTCTAGTCCAACCCTTGGTAAGGCCACACTTGGTAATACTGCCTTGGTAAGGCCACACTTGGATTGCGGCATCCAGTTTTGGTCACCACGATGTAAAAAGGATGCGGAGACTCTAGAAAGAGGGCAGAGAAGAGCAACAAAGATGATCAGGGGACTGGAGGCTAAAACATACAGTATAAGGAACGGCTGCTGGAATTGGGCATGTCTAGTTTAAGGAAGAGAAGGACGAGGGGGGACAGGATAGCAGCCTTCCAGTATCTCAGGGGCTGAAGAGGCAGTCAAGCTCTTTTCCAAAGCACCTGAAGAAGGCAGGGCAAGAAGCAACAGATGGAAACCAGCCAAGGAGAGAAGCAACCAAGAACTAAGGAGAAACTTCCTGACAGTGAGGACAATTCACCAGTGGAACCACCTGCCTCCAGAAGCAGTGGATGCTCCAACACTGGAGGTTTTTAAGAAGAGACTGGACAGCCATTTGTCTGAAATGGTATAGGGTTTCCTGCCTGAGCAGGGGGTTGGACTAGATGACCTCCAAGGTCCCTTCCAACTTTATTGTTATTATTATTATTATTATTATTATTATTATTATTATTATTATTATTATTATTACTATTATTCTCTGCTCAGGGAAGGAGACCCTAAAGAAACTGCTCCAACCAGTGGAACTGTCTGCCTCCAGACATGTGTGTGTATATATGAAATACAACGGATGGAAGCTAATCCAGGAGGGAAGCAACCTGGAACTAAGGAGAAACTTCCTAACAGGGAGGACAAGTAACCGGTGGAACAGCTTGCCACCAGACGTTGTGGGGGCTTCATCACTGGAGGTTTTTAAGAGGAGAGACTGGACAGCCATTTGTCCGAAATGGTATAGGGTTTCCTGCCTGAGCAGGGGGTTGGACTAGAGGACCTCCAGGGTCCCGTCCCACTCTGTCGTTCTGGGTTCTGACCCAACATGTGTCCTGACTCAGATAGAGAAGTGGAGAACCAAGAGGCAAAGGTGAAGGGCAGACGAGACGGGGAGGCAGTTTCCATAGACCCCCTAGGGTGGAAAGGCACCCTTGAGGTCATCCAATCCCTCCTCCCCCTCCAGCCTGGTGCAGAAATTGGGGCGAAAATGTCCCTACTGCACGCATCCAGGCAGTCAGGGTTAGAGGGAGGGGAGGGGGGTTTCCAAACGGTCACTCAGATCCTGCCAGTTTAGCACTTAGCTAGTAACCGGGTGGTGACCCGTCCCCTGTGTCAATTCAAGAGGGGGGCCAGCCCGCTGGAGGGACCTCTGCCAGAGGGTGGAGAGGACAGCAGCTGGCAAGGCCCAAATGGGGGTGGCGGGGGGGGGAAACATCAGGAAAGCCCATAAGTGGGAAACAATAGAGGTGGGAACGTGCTGAACTTCGATTCCGGCACGGAGAGCATGACTCAGAAGCCACGATGCGAAGCAGGCAAAGCGTCTCTCTGAACTTGGCTTCCACAGCGGGGTCCTGCCTCCCTCGCAGCTTCTGCGCCATTGATCACATGACCGTGGGGATGCTAAGCTCCAGGACGAGTCGTAAGTGACTTTTCTGCTTGCCATTGCTAAATGAATGATTGCAAGTCAAGCAGTCACCTCGACTAACTCATTGGAAGTGTCTGTGTCCTGATTGGTTTAGGTCTTGGGTGCTCAGCTCTTGGGGGGCTGCCACACAGAAGAGGGGGTCCACATGTCCTCCAAAGCCCCTGAAGGCAGGAGAAGAAGCAACAGATGGAAACTAATCCAGGAGAGAAGCAACCTGGAACTCAGGAGGAATTTCCTAACAGTTAGAACAATGAACCAGTGGAACTTCCTGCCTCCAGAAGCGGTGAATGCTCCAATACTGGAGGTTTTGAAGAAGAGACTGGACAGCCATTGGTCTGAAATGGTATAGGGTTTCCTGCCTGAGCAGGAGGTTGGACTAGATGGCCTCCAAGGTCCCTTCCAACCCTGTTGTTCCAGCTTCTGTATTCTATGTTCTTGAGTAGCTTAGTCTGAGCAACAGTTGGCTAAACGTCTATGAACTTCAGACTCCCAACAGTGTTTCTCAACCTTGGCAACTTTCAGATCTGTGGACTTCAACTCCCAGAATTCTCCAGGCAGCAAAGGGAAGAGAAGCACTGCTCTAGAGATTCCTAAGAGACCAGGAATCTGCTCTTTAGTGATCTATGGATCTAATGATGTATGGAATGAGGAGTAGAATAGAATAGAATAGAATAGAATAGAATAGAATAGAATAGAATAGAATAGAATAGAATAGAATAGAATAGAAATATCAGATTGTAGAATAGAATAGAATAGAAGAATAGAATAGAACAGAACAGAACAGAACAGAACAGAATAGAATAGAATAGAAGAATAGAATAGAAACAACAGATTGTAGAATAGAATAGAATAGAATAGAAGAATAGAATAAAATAGAACAGAACAGAATAGAATAGAATAATAGAATAGAAACAACAGATTGTAGAATAGAACAATAGAATAGAATAGAATAGAATAATAGAATAGAAATATCAGATTGTAGAATAGAATAGAATAATAGAATAGAAATATCAGATTGTAGAATAGAATAGAATAGAATAGAAGAATAGAATAGAATAGAATAGAATAGAATAGAATAGAATAGAATAGAATAGAATAGAATAGAATAGAATAGAATAGAACAGAACAGAACAGAATAGAACAGAACAGAACAGAATAGAATAGAATAGAATAATAGAATAGAAACAACAGATTGTAGAATAGAATAATAGAATAGAATAGAATAATAGAATAGAAATATCAGATTGTAGAATAGAATAGAATAATAGAATAGAATAGAACAGAATAGAATAGAATAGAATAGAATAGAATAGAATAGAAGAATAGAATAAAATAGAACAGAACAGAATAGAATAGAATAATAGAATAGAAACAACAGATTGTAGAATAGAACAATAGAATAGAATAGAATAGAATAATAGAATAGAAATATCAGATTGTAGAATAGAATAGAATAATAGAATAGAAATATCAGATTGTAGAATAGAATAGAATAGAAGAATAGAATAGAATAGAATAGAATAGAATAGAATAGAATAGAATAGAATAGAACAGAACAGAACAGAACAGAACAGAATAGAACAGAACAGAACAGAACAGAATAGAATAGAATAGAATAATAGAATAGAAACAACAGATTGTAGAATAGAATAATAGAATAGAATAGAATAATAGAATAGAAATATCAGATTGTAGAATAGAATAGAATAATAGAATAGAATAGAACAGAATAGAATAGAATAGAATAGAATAGAATAGAATAGAATAGAATAGAATAGAATAGAATAGAATAACTTTATTGTCACTTTAAATGCACACTAAGCATACATTGAAATGTTGCATGCAGCTCTCAAAGGGTGACCACCTCCAATATACACTGCGTAAACATGACAAAATAAATAAATAAAATAAATTATCCATATTCCCATGTACACAAACATATGTGGCCCAGAGAAACAACACAGTCTAGTTTGGATGTATAGATTGGAAAGCCACTTGTCTGAAATGGCACAGTGTCTGCTGCTTGGACAGAGGGGTTGGACTAGAAGACCTCCAAGGTCCCTTCCAGCTCTGGTATTCTGTTAAAGGAGCTTGCTGAATCCTTTGGGCGTTGACTCTTCCCAAGAAGGGGAGGAAAAAGTAGGGAACGAGAGTCTTCCAGGATTTCAGGAAAGGAAGCCAGATCTGCTCAAACATTGAGCAGCCGCAAATAACCAGTGTGCGCTTGAAATTTCACTTTGGATGTGAATAGAATAGAATAGAACTGGAAGGGACCTTGGAGGTCTTCTAGTCCAGCCCCCTGCTCAAGCAGGAGAACCTATACCGTCTCAGACAGGTGAGATTGTCCAGTCTCTTCTTAAAAACCTCCAGCAACGGAGCACCCATCATTTCTGGTGGCAAGCTGTTCCACTGGTTAATTGTCCTCACTGTCAGGAAGTTTCTTTACTTTACTTTACTTACTTTTATTAGATTTCTATGCCACCCTTCTCCTGGGACCCAGGGCGGCTTACAACAATAATACAATAAAAAATTAAATTACAATAAAAACCAACCATCCTATCCAAAACACATCCATTCAGTCCAAAACTCTTGAGTTCCAGGTTGCTTCTCAATTTGGCCAGTTTCCAGCCATTGTTTCTCATCCTTCCCTCTGGTGCTCTGGAGAACAATGTGACCCCCTGTTTGTGGCAGCCCCTCAAATACTGGAACGCTGCTATCATGTCTCCCCTATTTCTTCTTTTCTTTAGACTAGCCAAACCCAGGTCCTGCAGCCGTTCTTCGTATGTTTTGGTCTCCAGGCCTGTAAAACATCTTAGTTGCTCTTCTCTGCCCTTTTTCCAAACTCTCAACATCTTTTTTGTGATATGGTGACCAAAACTGGCTGCAGGATTCCAGGTGTGGCCTTACTAGGGTTTTATAAAGCGGTACTAATACTCCGCGTGATCTTGATTCGATGCCTCTTTTTATACAATCCAGGATTGTGTTAGCTTTTTTGGCTGCTGCTGCTGCACAGGGCTGGCTCATGGTCAAGGGATCGTCCACTAGGACCCCAAGGTCCCTCTCCCAGTGGCTGTGTTTTGAGCCAGCTCTCGCCCAGTCTGTACTTGTACCTTTGGGGTTTTTCCTACCCAGGTGTAAAACCTGGCTTTTCTCCACATTAAACATCATTTTGCTGGACAGGGCCCATTGTTCCAGTCTGTCAAGATCTTTTTGGATCCTGAGTTTGTCTTCTGGGGTGTTGGTTACTCCTGTCAGAGTCTCTTTCCCCTCTTGGCACAGCAAATCCCTCCCTGTCCCAGCTTCATTTCACCTGTGGCAGCCCTTGAACGGTTCACTTACAACGGCCCTGAATAGAAGGGATTTTCAATGGGTCTTCACGCTTACGACCGTCACAGCATCCCCATGTGTGTATGTGTGACTATGTATGTATATATATGTATATATAGCATATGTATGTGCATGTATTTGTATGGACACACACACACACATACATAGATATATTCGTCTTGAGTGTTTTTTGATGCACAAATATGGGAGGAAGAAATCTTTTGCCTTGTATCAGCTCAGTCTAGAGCCGTCCACTCTACTGCGACATCATTTGTGTTTCCTAAATTTTTTTGGATTGTTAACAAAGAATTAAGAGGTACTGGGATAGCTATTTCGAGCTGATTAGCTCTCATCAGCCAGCCATACCCTTCTGAGATTCAAACCTGGGCTGCTTGCATGTTAGGCAGCTGTTTTGACCCCCTAACATACAAGCAGCCCAGGTTCAAATCTCAGAAGGGTATGGCTGGCTGATGAGAGCTAATCAGTTCAAAATAGCTATCCCAGTCTCCCTTAATTCTTTGTTAGCAATCCAAAAAAATTAAAAATTTCATTTTTTAATCTGTGTCACTTTGTCCACAAAAAAGTGTCAATAAATCCTATCCCATCCCATCCCATCCCATCCCATCCCATCCCATCCCATCCCATCCCATCCCATCTCTTCTCTTCTCTTCTCTTCTCGTCTCCTCCTCCTCCTCCTCCTCCTCCTCCTCCTCCTCCTCCTCCTCCTCTTCTTCTTCTTCTTCTTCTTCTTCTTCTTCTTCTTCTTCTTCTTCTTCTTCTTCTTCTTCTTCTTCTTCTTCTTCTTCTTCTTCTTCTTCTTCTTCTTCTTCTCTTCTCTTCTCTTTCCTTCCCTTACCTTATTGCTCAATTCTGAACCACTCAAGGCTGCCTCAGCCTTCTGTCTGTAGCGAAGCTGTCTGAGAGTGCTTGCAGGAGCTTGATTGGGAAGGGAGAGATTGGGACAGCTGCTGCTGGCTTTGGGTATGGCCAGCATGGGTGGAGGAGAGGATAGAAAAGAGAAGGAGAGAGGCTGGGTGTGGCTGTGAAGGTAAAGGGACTGGAAGTTTTATTTGTTTCCTTCCTAACAAGGATATTTTAAACAGAGGCTAGAGTGGGAGAGAGGGAGTGTCGTTTTATTGCTTCCTCTGTAAGGAGGATATCTCAAACGGAGGCAAGAGAGAGATTGTGTGGAGAGGAGTTGGCAGAGGCTCCTAGCCTCAGATTTTAATAATAAAGATAAAGGGGAGGGGAGGGTTTGACACTGAAACCTGACTGAAGGACAAGCAACAGAAGAGAGAGGAGAGATGGGTGGTGACTGCTGCGAAGCCTGGAAACTATTTGGACTGTGACTATCGCTGCTGGTACAGGTTTTAAGACATTGTGGGGGAGTTGCCCTGGGGGACGAGCTATTGCTACAGCACACTGACTGTTGTTGTTTCTACTACTGTCTGGATCCGGGGTTTTTCCTCCCTCCCACTTGATTCTGAATGACCACTGAGGAATCTCTTATTTCTGCTGCTTTATCGGCCTTGGGCTGTTGGATATCATCATAGCATTGACTATTGTGACTGATTACTTTCATTCCTGGAAGCCCCCCCCCCACGACAAGAGGCTGCTACCTCCTAATTCTGCATGGACTCCGCCTGGAAGAGACATCTTATCCACCCTTAGAGAACACTACTACAGGGTTGGACAAAGAGAGATGGGGCTGGGAGGGCCTGGGTTTTTGGTGGCCTCTGAGGAGGTAACGCTACACGTCCTTCCGAGGTCGGTAAAATGAGGATGCAGATTGTTGGAGGCAACAGGCTGATTCTGTAAACCATTTGGAGAGGGCTGTAAAGCTCCGTGAAGCGCTATACATCTTATTGCTGTTTCTATCTACTGTATATATACATGTATATATATGCAGGTCTTGGCGTATTCGGGTCTTTTCCTGTGTAAGATTGAGAGTATCTTGGCAACCTTTCGACGAGGTCCCACTCATCATCTTCAGGCTGGGGTCTTCGGCTTCGTGCTTGTGCGAGCAAAGTGTGATCAGAGCTGCCGTCTCTCTATAAATATTGGTGGGGGGGTGTGGAGTGCTGGTTTGGTTGCTGTAGGTGGGTTGGTTGGTTGGCTGTGTTGGAGTTATTGTTTGTGGATTATTCGGCTGTTTCATAACATCCTAAGTAGTTGAGGTGCTGGCTGTGTGCCCATTAGTCTTTTGTGTTGTAACGACCTGGGTAATGGGTTGTGTGATGACATCCTGAGATCTAGTGTAGTGATATATCACAAAATAAACAACTCACGATCACCAGGAGAATCCCAAGTAGAATTTTTTTTAATAAAACCAAGCTTTCATTGGAGACTTCCGACATCGTCAGGGTTGAAGCTAGTTGATGGGAACAACTTAAATAAGGTTGCCTAACGCATGCGCCCAGCTCCTAGACCACGTCATCGGTCCCAGCCGGTTAGATTGTATTCTAGTCCTTTCTTTGACGTCTGCACCCAGCCCTTTTCTATCCCTCCTTTGAACATTCTCACTTGCTCTCACACTGATGGTTCCTAGATTTGGTAGAGCCCTTTCATCCTCCTCCCCTTTGGTGACACTTACCTCCGTACTACCCTCACTCTTCTTCACCCAGTTCTCCCTACTATGGGTCTTGGGGGGTGGGCCATTTGATCCTCCCTTGGTGTTATCATATGCTCTATTGAGGCTCCGGCTCTTTCTCCCCGCCCCCTTCAGTTGAGGATCAGGCGTCTCTCCCTGCTCTACACCTTCTTCCCCTTTCCTGTGTGGGTGGCACTTATCTGGGTATCATGCAATTTGGTGCTTCCACCTTCACCCCCCACCTTAATGCTCTCTATGTCAGCGGTCTTTTGCTGTTCCACCCGTTGCTGGCAGTCACAACTCCTATCCGGCACGGATCCCCCGTGCTTGTATTTCACCGAAGAAACCTGCGAATGCGGACGGGGATGTCCCCCATCCGTAGTCTTCCGCCCACCCATCAAATGGAATAGTAAGGTGTCTCCCTCTCTTTTTTGGTGCAAGCGGGTCACTACACCATATTCTCTAGTTCTACATATGAATCGCCCCTCTTTGTTGTTACACGCGACGTTGGACTCTATGGTTTCACTGTCCGATCCCCTGGGTCCCATGGTCCAATGGCGCGTGTAACAACAAAACACCAGCCTGACGATGACGAATGGGACTTCGTCGAAACGTCGCCAAGACACTTCCAATTTTACGTGGGAGAAAACCTGAAGAACCAAAGACCTACATACAAACACCCGCGAAAACCTCAGAAAACAAATATATATATATATATACATACATATACACACAAACATACATTTACATATTTGCAAATCAGCTGCCAGTTTCTGGGCTTGGGGTGGCCCCGTATTTTCTATTATTAGCTGAAAGGAGAGAAGGGTGGATGGGTTTTTGCTCGCTTGAGTGGGGCAGAATTGCTGGGGGGGGGGCTCCATGGGATGGCAGGGAGATCTTTCCTCGGTTGCAACAAGATTCGAACACTGATGGCATTTAGATCCCAAAAAATTATCGTCTATGTATCCAAATTTGCAACCCAAATGTTGGCGATGTGACTCTATGGACGCTACTTACTTTCACATTTGGTGGTCTTGCAAAAAAATTAAGGCTTTTTGGATAAAAATATGGTGGATTCTTCAAAATATTTTGAAAAAGCGTATTGAGTTTGTACCACAGTTGTTTTTGTTGGGTATTACAAAGGATTGTTCCACCACAGAGACTAAGTTGATTTTGAACTTGATTACTGCTGCAAGACTGTTGGTGGGACAATATTGGAAGTCATCTGAAATACCATCTATTGAAGAATGGACATTAAAAGTTACCCATCTTGTGGAGATGGCCAAGATTTCGGCATACCTGAAGAACCACTCAAATGAAACGTTTTTGATGGACTGGAAGAAATGGATTGATTATATGCAAAAGAAATATCAGTTGAAAGAATTAGATTTGATATATAGTTAAATAGTTTAATATAGTAGTTTAGTGAGGTTTCTTGTGTTTTTACCCTGTATTCATTCTGGGAAGTCGGGGGGGGGAGGGGGGAGGGAGATAATATACGTTAGCTTATGTTTCTCAACTGTAGTTGGGGGCTTAGGGATTAGATAATTTTTGTAGGATGCTCGGTAGAATTGTAGCTAGTGTTTTGGATGGCGAGGAGGAGGAGCGAAAATACAAGAGGAGTGGGCTGGTGGAGGGTGTTTTGGAGGGGGGTTCCGAGCAGTTCTTTGTATTGTTTATTTTTATTATGTAATTTGTTTGTTTTCAGTTGAGTTAATAGGTTACTATGTTATAATTGTTAAAAGTTTTTTATAAAAAATTTTAATAAAAAAATTATTAAAAAAAAAAAAAAAGATTCGAACACTGCCTTCTCTCCCCCCCTCCCCACATGATGATCAAGTTTTGTTTTGGCTTTGACTTCAGGCACTGATTTATTCCCATTTATTTAAGATATTTCCAGGCTGCCTTTAGGGCAGAAACTCAAAACCCAACTCCCTGGATAGCTTACACATGAAGACAATGAAACATTAATCACAGCAGCCTCACTTTTGGGGCTAGAAGTTCTCAACCGATCCAACAAAGCGGAGGAAGAAGGAAAAAGTAAAAGAGAAGGAAGGAAGGAAGGAAGGAAGGGAAGGGAAGAAGAAAGAAAGAAAGAAAGAAAGAAAGAAAGAAAGAAAGAAAGAAAGAAAGAAAGAAAGAAAGAAAGAAAGAAAGAAAGAAAGAAAAAGAAAGAAAGAAAGAAAGAAAGAAAGAAAGAAAGAAAGAAAGAAAGACAGTTCCAGGACGAGGAAAGAGAAATGGAGAACTACTCTCTTTCCAGTTGCTTTCAGTCTGGCAGCCCAGGCTGTTTCAGTCTCTGCCTTGTCCAGAGGCAGCTTGGCCCAGCCCGCCTCCATGACCTCACCTGGCAGGCCAGGCTGGCTGAGGCCCATCATCCACGGGAGGGGAAGGTGACCAGTTCAAGGATGCTGAACGCTAGGAAGGAAGCCGTCAGGTCCTACATTTAATAATGATAATAATGATAACAACAACAACAACAACAACAACAGTAGTAGTAGTAGTAATAGTAGTAGTAGTAGTAGTAGTAGTAGTAGTAGTAGCAGCAGTAGTAATAGACCAAGCCTTACGCTGGCTGAGGAATTCTGGGAGTTGAAGTCCACAAGTCCTCAAAGGGCCAAGTTTGAAGACCCCTGCTCTCCATGGACAGTAGGCCAGCAAAGTCCCACCTGAGCATCACGGAGCCAGCTGAACAGAGCCATCCTTCCACTCTCGCCAGCCGTTCCCAGTCAGAGGTCCTCCATGAACTGGTCAGGCTGGCAGAGTTTTAGAGGAGCAGGAGTCCAGAACATCTGGAAATCCTCAGCCCTGGGAAGTCTGCCTTTTGTTCTACATCATAAAAGTAATTTGAGGCCTTGTCCCTGGCACGGACACGGCTTCTTCCTGGCTGTGTCTTTGTGTCTTTATGCAGTTCTGCTGGCTACGTTTTGCTTTATCTTGAGAGCCTCTTCAGGTCAGGAAGTTGTCCACATCCTGCTGCTTTTGACTTTTCTGGCCTGCCTCCATCTTCTGTTCTCCTCACGTTTCTCCTCACCAAAGATCCTTGGACACCGTCCCACCGTCCCCTTTTCCTGGATACGGGTTCTAATCCTTCTCCAGTTTCCATCCACTTGCTCTAGACTACAGCTTCTTAATCTTCTATGGTTGTTTTGTGTTCCCCTGCCAGTTCTTGCTTGCTGGCAAAGGGCATTTCTCGTAGATCTTCCAACGCACCGTTGTTGCTATTATTACTATTCTTTGAATTTATGTGCCACCCATCCAGAGCCAACAGAGCTTACAACAATACAAAAGTGGAATATAAAACAAAAGCGGACTTTCAAACATTGACCACATTCAACATTCAGAATTAAAATTGGACCGAAGGTTAGAATAGAATAGAATAGAATAGAATAGAATAGAATAGAATAGAATAGAATAGAATAGAATAGAATAGAATAGAATAGAATAGAATAGAATAGAATAGAATATTAAATATAGAATAGAATAGAATAGAACAGAATAGAACAGAACAGAACAGAATAGAATAGAGTAGAATATTAAATATAGAGTAGAATAGAAATATATAGAATAGAAATAGAATAGAATACAATTAGAAATAAGAATAGAATAGAATAGAAATACAGAATAGAATAGAAATACACAATAGAATAGAATAGAATAGAATAGAATAGAATAGAATAGAATAGAACAGAATAGAATAGAAATACAGAATAGAATAGAATTAGAAAATAAGAATAGAATAGAATAGAAATACAGAATAGAATAGAATAGAATAGAATAGAAATACAGAATAGAATAGAATAGAATAGAATTAGAAATAAGAATAGAATAGAATAGAATAGAATAGAATAGAATAGAATAGAATAGAATAGAATAGAATAGAATAGAAATACAGAATAGAATAGAATAGAATAGAAGTTGAAGGGACCCTGTAGGTCATCTAGTCCAGCCCCCTGCTCAAGCAGGAGACCCTATACCATTTCAGACAAATGGTTGAACTGGAAGCCCTCCAGGGGCCCTTCCAACTCTGCTCTTCTGCAATTCATTGTGCAACTGCAGAATTGCACCATGAATGGTGTCAAAGATTGGCCTTCCCCCTCTCTGCTGGCCTGTCCAAGGGCTGGCAAAGGGGGGGGGGCGAAGCTGGCAAGCTGAACTGTCTTCTGTAGCAAGCCAGGGAGGAGCAGGAAGTGCTCCGAAGAACGGGGCCTGGGTTGTTTGGAGAGGAGGAATTTATCTTGCTCGCTTGGGGCCAAGATTCAGGCCGTTGCCGTGAAGTCAGCCATATCTCCTGCGGGCATCTGTCACTCTCCTCCAGCAGCAGCTCACCTCAAGCACAGCTCCTCTGCCCCCCCCCCCGTTGCTCTTGGACAATGTTCACAGCGGCCTTCAGTTTAAACAATGTTTGGGCTGCATTCTTCCTCATCCCGCATCCGATCAAAACACTTTCCCTTCCGGCATCTCAGGTGCGCCAGGATGCTCCTCCCTCCCTCCCTCCCTCCCTCTCTCTCTCATCTCTCTCTCTCTCTCTCTCTCCCTCTTTATCTTTCTCTTCCCTCTCTCTCTCCCGCTCTCTTTGTCTTTCCTTCTCTCTTTCCCCCTCATCTCCCCTCCTCTCTCTCACCTCTCTCTCTTTCTCTTCTCTCTCTCCCTCTCTCTCTCTTTCCCCCCTCAAACTCTCCCCCTCTCTCTTTCCCTCTCTCTCCCTCTCTTATCTTTCTCTTTCCCTCTCTCTCCCCGCTCTCCTGTCTTTCCTTCTCTCTTTCTCTCTCTCCCTCTCTCTTTTTCTCTTTCTCCCTCTCTACCCCCTCCTCTCTCTCTTCTCCCCCCTCTCTCTTCTCCCCTCTCTCCCTCCTCTCTCTCCTCTCTCTCTCTTCCCCCTCTTTCTCTCCCCTCTCTCTTTCCCTCTCTCTCCCTCTCTTTATCTTTCTCTTTCCCCTCTCTCTCCCCCGCTCTCTCTGTCTTTCCTTCTCTCTTTCTCTCTCTCCCTCTCTCTTTTTCTCTTTCTCCCTCTCTACCCCCTCCCTCTCTCTCTTTCCCCCCCTCTCTCTTCTCCCTCTCTCCCCCTCCTCTCTCTCCCTCTCTCTCTCTTTCCCCCTCTTTCTCTCCCCCTCTCTCTTTCCCTCTCTCTCCCTCTCTTTATCTTTCTCTTTCCCTCTCTCTCCCCCGCTCTCTCTGTCTTTCCTTCTCTCTTTCTCTCTCTCCCTCTCTCTTTTTCTCTTTCTCCCTCTCTACCCCCTCCCTCTCTCTCTTTCCCCCCCTCTCTCTTCTCCCCTCTCTCCCCTCCTCTCTCTCCCTCTCTCTCTCTTTCCCCCTCTTTCTCTCCCCCTCTCTCTTTCCCTCTCTCTCCCTCTCTTTATCTTTCTCTTTCCCTCTCTCTCCCCGCTCTCTCTGTCTTTCCTTCTCTCTTTCTCTCTCTCCTCTCTCTTTTTCTCTTTCTCCCCTCTCTACCCCCTCCCTCTCTCTCTTTTCCCCCTCTTTCTCTCCCCCTCTCTCTTTCCCTCTCTCTCCCTCTCTTTATCTTTCTCTTTCCCTCTCTCTCCCCCGCTCTCTCTGTCTTTCCTTCTCTCTTTCTCTCTCTCCCTCTCTCTTTTTCTCTTTCTCCCCTCTCTACCCCCTCCCTCTCTCTCTTTCCCCCCTCTCTCTTCTCCCCTCTCTCCCCTCCTCTCTCTCCCTCTCCCTCTCTCTCTCTTTCTCTTTCCCTCTCTTTCTCTACCCCTCTCCCCCCTCTCCCTCTCTTTGTCTTTCCCTCTCTCTCTCTCTCTTCCTCCCCTCTCTCCCCCCTTTCCCTCTCTCTTTCCCACTCTCTCTCTTTCCCTCTCTCTCCCCTCCTCTCTCTCTTCCCCCCCTCGCTCTTTCTCTTCCCCTCTCCCCCCTCTCCCTCTCCCTCTCTTTGTCTTTCCCTCTCTCTTTCTCTCTCTCTCTCCCTCTCTCTCTTTCTCTTCCCCCCTCTCTCCCCCTTTCTCTCTCCCTCTCTCTCTCTCCCCCACCTCTCTCTCTCTGTGTGTCTGTGTGTGAGTGTATTTGTGTGCGTGCTTTGCTCTGACATGTCTACCTGGCTGCCCCCCCCTCCAAAATCAGCTCTTTTTGTCTGCCAAATCCTGGCCACAATGCTTACACAATGTTCTCTAAAAGTGTCAGCTGTCAGCACATTTGTGATGGAAGTTCAAAGAAATCCAGTTTTGGTCTTCAACGATGTAGAAAAGATGCTGAGACTCTAGAAAGAGTGCAGAGAAGAGCAACAAAGAGGATCAGGGGACTGGAGGCTAAAACATATGAGGAACGGTTGCTGGAATTGGGTGTGTCTAGTTTAAGGAAGAGAAGGACGAGGGGGACATGATAGCAGCCTTCCAGTATCTCAGGGGCTGCCCCAAAGAAGAGGGAGTCAAGCTCTTCTCCAAAACACCAGAAGGTAAAGACAAGAAGCAACGGATGGAAACTCATCAAGGAGAGAAGCAACCTAGAACTAAGGAGAAACTTCCTGACAGTCAGAACAATTAACCAGTGGAACTACCTGCCTCCAGAAGCGGCGACTGCTCCAACACTGGAAGTTTTCAACAAGAGACTGGACAGCCATTGGTCTGAAATGGTATAGGGTTTCCTGCCTGAGCAGGGGGTTGGACTAGATGACCTCCAAGGTCTCTCTATTATTCTCTTGCGAATTTGTGAGTGCGGAATTTCCCTAGCTAAGTGAGACGTTGTTGAAGTGAATTTTGCTCCATCTTCAACCTTTCTTGCCACAGTTGTTAAGCGAATCATTGCAATTGTTAAGTTAGCCAATTGTTAAGTTAGCAACGTGGTTGTTAAGTGGTTTTCCCATTGGCTTTGTTAGAAGGCCACAAAAGGAGATCACATGACCCCCGGGACACTGCAGCCACCACAAACAGTGTGGTGGATGCTGCAGTAGTGACAAGTGTGAAAACTGGTCATAAGTCATTTTTTTTTCAGTACTCTTGTAACTTTGAACAGTCTCAAGGACTACTTGTAGATAGCTTTCCCTCCTTGAGAAGGGGGTTAGACTAGAAGACCTTAAAGGTCCCTTCCAACTGTGAGCTGAATGTGTTTGTATGTTGTGTGAATGAAACTAATTTTTAAATCTTTAATTTAATTGTGTTTTTAATTGTGTTGTTGTTGTGAGCCGCCCTGAGTCTGGGGAGAAGGGTGGCATATAAATAAAATAAAATAAACAAATAAATAAATCATGGTCGTATGGCGTGGCGGTTGTAAAACTAGTTGTATGTAGGTTTTCCTGCTTGAACAGGGGGATGGACTAGAAGACCTCCAGGGTCCCTTCCAACTTTGCCATTCTGTTATAATGCTTCCCTCTTCAGTGGACAGAAAGTCTATTCTTGATTTGCTCTCCGTTCTGACCCAGGTGTCGATCTTGCCAAAACAGGGCCAGCCTTTGTTTGCAGTTCTGCTCTTCTCATGAGGCCCCGGGTCAGATTCAGGCGTGCGAAGGCTTGATTTAAGAGGCTGTTTACGCGTCACTTGAAACTTGGATCGGGACACTGAAGTCGCGATCCACACCAAGAGGAGATTGGAAGCAGGTTTCTGCATGAGCTCATTGCTGCAACCGAAAGGTTTCTTTGCTTGAGCGGCCCGTGGAAGGAAATGCGTCCAAGGGCAGATGTTACCCATCTGGGCTGTAATGTCTTTTCAGGTTCACTTTAGCAAGTTGAGCCAGATGCTGACACATGCCTCAATTTACAGATGTTGCAATGGAACAGGCAGAGCAGAATGAGAAGGAGGAGGAAAGAAGGAGGAAGGAAAGAAGGAGAAGAAGAAGGAAGGAAGGAAAGAAAGAAAGAGGGAAAGAAAGAAAGAAAGAAAGAAAAGGATGAGGAAAGAAGGAGGAAAGAAGGAAGAGGAGGAGGAGGAAAGAAGGAGAAAAAAGGAAAGAAGGAGAAGGAGGAGGAGGAGGAAAGAAAGAAAGAAAGAAAGAAAGAAAGAAAAGGAGGAGGAAAAAAGGAGGAGGAAAAAAGGAAGAGGAGGAGGAAAGAAGGAGAAAAAAGGAAAGAAGAAGAAGAAGGAGGAGGAGGAGGAAAGAACAAAAGAAAGAAAAGGAGGAGGAAAGAAGGAGGAAAGAAGGGAGGAGGAGGAAAGAAGGAAAGAAGAAAAAGGAAAGAAAGAAAAGGAGGAGGAAAGAAGGAGGAGGAAAAAAGGAAGAGGAGGAGGAGGAAAGAAGGAGGAAAGAAGGAGAAAAGAAGGAGAAAAGGAGGAAAAAGAGAAGAAGAAGAAGAAGAAGAAGAAGAAGAAGAAGAAGAAGAAGAAGAAGAAGAAGGAAAGAAAGAAAGAAAGAAAGAAAGAAAGAAAGAAAGAAAGAAAGAGGGAGGGAGGGAGGGAGGAGGAAAGAAGGAGGAAAGAAGGGAGGAGGGGAAGGAGGAGGAAAGAAGGAGAAAAAAGGAAAGAAGGAGAAGGAGGAGGAGGAAAGAAAGAAAGAAGAAAGAAAAGGAGGAGGAAAAAAGGAAGAGGAGGAGGAAAGAAGGAGAAAAAAGGAAAGAAGGAGAAGAAGGAGGAGGAGGAGGAAAGAACAAAAGAAAGAAAAGGAGCAGGAAAGAAGGAGGAAAGAAGGGAGGAGGAGGAGGAAAGAAGAAAAAGGAAAGAAAGAAAGGAGGAGGAAAGAAGGAAGAGGAAAAAAGGAAGAGGAGGAGGAGGAAAGAAGGAGAAAAGAAGGAGGAAAGAAGAAGAAGAAGAAGAAGAAGAAGAAGAAGAAGAAGAAGAAAGAAAGAAAGAAAGAAAGAAAGAAAGAAAGGGAGGAGGAAAGAAGGAGGAAAGAAGGGAGGAGGGGAAGGAGGAGGAAAGAAGGAAAGAAGAAGAAAAAGGAAAGAAAGAAAGAATGGAGGAGGGGGAGGAGGAGGAGGAGGAGGAGGAGGAGATGATTGCAGAAGGTTGCCCTGGTTGAAGTCTTAATGGAGGAATTGCTGAAAACAGGGGTATCCAGGGAAGAGAAGGTGGCCACGCCCTCCAAATCTCAATCCTTTTTTTAGGTCATCACAATGGATGACAAAAATGGTCGGGGTCTGAACTGCACTGTGGTAGCCACCATCTTGACTTCCTGACTCCTCTGCAGACATTCCAGCATTACAATAACAAGGGGAAAATAAGAGAACGCGACTCGTTGGTGCTGGTATCCTGGTTGCTGAGTCACAGTTCACTGACTGCTTTGGGAGAGATTTTGCTTCCAATGGTGTTGACAGCCTACTTCCTAATGCACAGGCAAATATTTCCGGATTTGCACAGATTTTGGTTCTGATCCAAAATCGTCTGAAGCAAAGCTTCCATTCTGGAGTCAGCCTGCTTCCTCTTTGCTCGTATCATATTTGTTCGTCCGTTGTCCTTGGCTGACGAAAGAACAGGCCCCGCAAGGACCCAACTGCACTGGGTGAAATGGAGAATCGTGGCCAACTCCCAGAATTCCCCAGCCAGCACAAAGGGAACGGGGTTTCCCCTCTATTCCTAGAGAACCAGCCTAGAAATAAGGGGAAACTTCCTGAAGGTGAGAATAATTAATCAGTGGAATGACTTCTCTCCAGAAATTGTGGGTGCCCCGTCACTGCAGGTTTTCAAGAAGAGACTGGATGGCCATTTGTATGTAATGGTGTAGGGCAGGAGTGTCCAACCTTGACAACTTTAAGACTTGTGGACTTCAGGTTTGCTTGTCATTCTACAGCAGAGTTTCTTCAACTTGGCCACTTAGTCCAACTCACCCAACTCACTTAACCAACCAACCAATTCATCCTTCTCACTTAACCAACTAACCAGCTCATTCAACTCAACAACCAACTCATTCAACTCACTCAACCAACCAAACATCCAACTCATTCAACTCAACCAACCAACTCATTCAACTCAACCAATCAACTCATTTAATTCAATTCAACTCAACCAACCAAACCTCCAACTCATTCAACTCAACCAACCAACCAACTCATTCAACTCAACCAACCAACCAACTCATTCAACTCAACCAACCAAATAACCAATTCATTCAATTCAACTCAACCAACCAACTCAGTCAACTCAACCAACCAAATATCCAACTCATTCAACTCAACCAACCAACTCATTCAACTCAACCAACCAAATATCCAATTCATTCAATTCAACTCAACTAACCAACTCATTCAACTCAACCAACCAAATATCCAACTTATTCAACTCAACCAACCAACCATTTAACTCAACCAACCAACCAACTCATTCAACTCAACCAACCAACCAACTCATCCAACTCAATGAACCAATGAACTCGTTCAATTCAACTCAGCCAACCAACTAACTCATCCAACTCACTCACTCACTCACTCACTCACCCAACCAACCAACCAATCAACCAACTGCTGGCTGAAGAATTCTGAAAGTTGAAGCCCACATATCCTAAAGTTGCCATGGTTGAAAAACACTGATAGAGAAGAACCTTCATCTAGACTGGCTGGGGAATTCTGGGAGTTTTTAAATTTGCCATGATTGGATACCCCTACTAGAGCGTCTCCTGCTTGAGCAGCAGATTGAAGACCTTCAAGGTTCCTACCAATTCTGTTATACTACACAAGTGACTTGCCTTGTCAGTGTTGGTGGGATAGTTTTTGGTGATTCCTTGATTTTATGGGGAGGTTCACGTGCCCAGGAAGGCAACTCTATCCCAGAAGTTGTGTCTGTTCTACACAAACACAGCCAATAATTCACAGTATCTGAACATCCACAAGATACCATATGTGCTATTTGCCAGTCTCATCACTCCCCTAAAATTGTGCCTTCTTTCCGGCTCCGTTCCAAATCTATGTGAATTTCCAGGGATGTGCTCAGTTAAGTAGATAATTGGACGCATAAATATAGTTGGCTGATGTTGCAGGCCACATCCTTCCAAAATGCCAGTTCTCCCGACCCCAGATAATCAGCTTTCAGCAATGCCAGGAATGTCCATGAGTTCAGCTGGAGCAATGTGGGATGCCTTTAAATGTGCAAGAGGTTTTGGCCACAAGCAAGGCTGGAACAGCAACCAGCCTACGTGCCAGGTCTAAGGTGAAGCCTTGCCTGGAAACAGATTCTTATTTCTTGCCCCTTAACGGGGGTTTTAATTAATCAGTAACTCCATAAATAAATCAAGTCAGCTTCATTCCATCTGTCTTGGAGCAGCTTCCAAAATAATTCAGTTCATGTAGGAAGAGATAAAAGATTGGCATGCAGAAAGGATGGTTTCCTCTAAAAAAAACACAAAACACAAAAAACACGTCTCCAAATTCCAAAAGAATGGATGCTTCTCTAACAATGGTCTATAAATCCCTGGATGAGGGAGGGGTGGAAACAATATCAATCTTTCTTTCGGCATATTAATGTCCTTGCAGCTGGGATAATGAACCGCTCTGCACGGCTGCTACTCAGCTTCCAGCATAGCAAATTGTTAGACGCAACTTTCTTGCACCTAGACTTGACTGTTTAACTGTGTGCGTGTGTCCTGAACAATAAGCATGGAAAGACGGTGCCCAAAACTTGCACAGTCCTTGGTGGGGGGAGGAGGAGGAGGAGGAGGAGGAGGAGGAGGAGGAGGGAGATTGTGGTGTTCTCTGAACTTGGTTGTTTTCTGGCAGACGTTTCGTTAACCAAACTAGGTAACATCATCCGTGTTAGCTGGTGGAAGCGTGCCTGCAGGTCATTTTTTCCTCATTTGCATGCTTTCTGAACCATTTGATGCCCAATAAATATTGGTGTCAAATGTGCTACCAATATAGGAGAATATTTGTAGCCCAGGATTGAAATGAGGAGTCCTGGGTGCTCACTGATCTTGATTCTTTTCTTCCAGACATTTCATTACCCAACTAGGGAACATCATAGTTGCTTGTCTCTCGCAGAAGAGAGAGCGTTTGTGGAGAAGAGGAGGAGGAGGAGGAGGAGGAGGAGGAGGAGGAGGAGGAGGAGGAGGAGGAAGAACTGTGGGGTCCTTGTTGCCCTCTGAACTGGGTGGTTTTCTTGCAGAGATTTCATTACCCATCTAGGTAATATCACCAGTGTCAGAAGGGAGGGGAGTTTGCAGAGAGGAGGAGGAGGAGGAGGAGAATGACGATGACTATGGGATCCTTGAGGCTCTCTGAGCTGGATGGTTTTCTTGCAGACGTTTCATGACCCAACTAGGGAATATTATCAGTTCCAGAAGGGAGTGGGAGGAGGAGGAGGAGGAGGAGGAGGAGGAGGAGGAGGAGGAGGAGGAGGAGGAGAGGACTGTGGGGTCCTTGATACTCTCCAAGCTCAATTGTTTCTTTCTTGCAGCACTGATGAGGTTACCTAGTTTGGGTCATGAAATGCCTGCAAGAAAACAGCCAAGCTCAGAGAGCGTCAAGGACCATTTTCCAGGGCTTTTGCAAAAATCCGCATCTCTTTCGGGTTTGCAACCAACTGTTAAAGGCTCAACTATGCCCAAAAGAAAGGCTGCAGCTGAAGGTGAAATAAAGGAGGAGCCAAAAAGACCATCGGCTAGACTATCTGCTAAGCCTGCTCCAGCCAAACCAGAGCCAAAGCCGAAAAAGGCAGCACCGAAGAAAGAAAAAGGAGGGAATGATAAGAAAGAAGACAAAAAGGTAACAACAAAAGGGAAGAAGGGAGCCAAAGGGAAAGATGAAACTAAGCAAGAAGATGCTGAAGAAGAAAACCACTCTGAGAATGGAGATACCAGCTGCTGAAGTATCTGATGACAAGGAAGCCAAGTCCAGATTTAGCCCTCTTCATTTCCATCATTTGGTATTCGTACCTCCATACTGTATTGTTAAGAGAGGAATATTTTTATCAACTATTTTATAAATGCAGGTTTTTTTTAGCATGAATTTAATCATGGAACATCTTCATCTCGGTTACTTGGACTTCAAAACCAACCAACCAACAACAACAACAAAAAATTATTGCTTTTAAAATTTTGTGATTGTCATAGTTTGTATGGTACCCAGAAAGAATCAGTGGTGGTAGCTATTGACGTCTATCAGTATATAATCCCTTTGTGGGTCAGTCATACGGAATTCAGATTTTACTTTTTACCCTTGTTACATGTTGTATGGTTTCTTAACGTGGGGAGGTCTAAAAAAAAAAATACACACACAAAAACCACAATTGCGTCAGACATTCCGGTGGTTCTGTGACTTGCTTTTATAAAGAAGGTGAGATATTTTCATGAAAAATCTTAAGAAGCTGGAAACTTGTTGTATCCCAAATGTAGTTTTATTTTGTCACATTTTGGAGAATAATATTAAAATATGTAATCATCTTTTTAAATGAAATACAAAAAAAAAACTTTTAAAAAAGAGAAGGACAGGTTTGACTGAATATACCCACTGTTAGGAATTTTGCTGGATTTATCTTAATAAAATGTCTCCTCAAAAGAAAAAGGGAAAAAAAAAAGAGGACCATTTTCCAGGAAAAGGCGCCTGCAGGTTCTTCTGGAGATAAATTCCAAATCTTGGAATTCCAGACTGCCACAGAAACGATGTTCTATCTATCTACTGGACAGACCTGCAGCTTTTTACAGGCGGCTCTGTTTGCATTTTCTACGGAATTTTGCTCACCAGCAGTTTCCTAAAAAAAGATGAAAAATTTCCCGTGTTTAAAAATAAAACGGTCACAACTGATTAACAATAAAAAGATTAGCCAATAGCCAAGCCTTGCACATAGACACTAGATTCCAGGAGGCTTGGCTAGAAGACACACTTAACAAGACAAAAGGATGGCAGAGGGAAGTTCGGAACGATGTAACCAAAGGTGGGAGGGGGGACGATGTATTCTGGCTAGGCGGATCGGACAGGTTGTACCCCCAGAAGTCCTCTCAAATGGGACCTAAGGGGAGGGGACGGGGGCGTCGCGATAGGGGTGTATATAATGTTATGTGTTTGAATATTTTGGTGTGGTCTCTGGGTTTAGAACTTCCTGTCGAAGTCTCTCCCAGGATCCACCGCGCTTTGCAAACCGCTTTCTATTTTCTGCAGAATAAACTCTTTTTCTTACCAATCCAATTTTGTTTGGTATTTTAATCGCGTTTCCAACAATCACGGCTAAAAGGGAGTGGGGTTTTCTCTCTGTCCATAAACAGCGGCTTCCCCTATCAGGGACAATAGTTGGCTAATGAAACCCCTGCATGAAAACACCCAGAGAGCCCCCACAAGAGGAAGGATCCCTGGATGAAGAAAGGTAAATTAACACTGGCCTGGTTCGCTGATTACCTGCAGGTCGGGATCAGCCTTCCAGGTTAACAGAAGACAGAAAACCCAAACTCATGAGAAAGTCACACACCTTAACGTTACAACCAGGGCATCCGAAAGCTCTTCCGCCCGCCTCCCTGCCTTTCCTTTCCCGAGAACCAGGGAGGGTCCTCTGGGCCAGCTTCCCCTCCCTCATTCTTGCTTTCAACTCACATTCTTCTCTTCCACCCTTGTTTGGCTCCCTTCTTCTTTCTGCTTCTTCTCACAGCCCTGCCCAATTACTCCTCTCCGAGATCAATATTCCAGATTATTTATGATGCCCTGCCTCTCCTACCCGATACCATTTTATTTTATTTTTACATTTAATTAGGTTACGGGGTTGCAGAGAAAGTCTTCAATTTACTCCCTCTTGTGTCAGCTCAACCGTGAACGCTGGGCAGGTCACACAGGGGGATCCCAATCTTTTGGGGCACCAGGGATCATCGGTTCCAGGGAGAGAGGTTTTTCCGTGGACCGTGGAGCGGAGAGTGCGTGGTTTTGTGTGCTGCCTGCATCCCACGGATGGGGCTTTGCTTGTTCGTGTGGACCGGTTGGGGCACGGGTACTGGTCTATGGTCCGGGAAGCAAAGGAGACTTAGCAATTCCTGGGGGGGGGGAAAGCCTGCTGACCCAGTTCTCTCATTTGCTAAGATAATGATCCCCCCCTTTCTCTCCCTCAGAGGCAGACATTCCTAACTCGGTTCCCAGAACAGGGAAAAACCCTTCCATTAATTAAATCTTTAAAAGGAAAAAAAAGAGGGGGGGGGATGGCCAAAGGCATGCAACAAAACAGAACATGATAAAGCCTTACGTAGTAAGGCCACACCTGGAATACAGCGTCCAGTTTTCATGATTGCAAAAAAGATGAAGAGGAACTAAGAGGATCCAAGGCCTGGAGACGAAAACACATGAAGAACGGCTGCAGGATTTGGAAATGGCCAGTCTGGACAAAAGAAGGACGAGGGGGGACAGGATAGGATAGCCGCCTTCCGGATTTGAGAGGCTGCCCCAAAGAAGATGAGGGGGTCAACTTATTTTCCAAAGCCCCAGAAGGCCGGACAAGAAGTAACGGGTGGAAACTCATCAAGGAGAGAAGCAACCTGGAACTAAGGAGAAACTTCCTGACAGTGAGGACAGTTAACCAGTGGAACCGCCTGCCTCCAGAAATCGTGGGCGCTCCATCACTGGAGGTTTTCAAGAATTGACTGGACAGTTGCTTGTCTGAGATGGTGTAGGTTCTCCTGCTTGTGCAGGGGGCTGGACTAGAAGACTAGAAGACCTTCCAGCTCTATTCTATTCTATTCTATTCTATTCTATTCTATTCTTTCTATTCTATTCTATTCTATTCTATTCTATTCTATTCTATTCTATTCTATTCTATTCTATTCTTCTTTAACTATTCTATTCTATTCTATTCTATTCTATTCTCTTTAACTATTCTATTCTATTCTATTCTATTCTATTCTATTCTATTCTATCTATTCTATTCTATTCTATATTCTATTCTATATTCTATTCTATATTCTATTCTATTCTATTCTAAATGTGGCCTTTAAAGATGGTTCTTTGCAGCTCTTCTAGCGCCCTCTGCTGGTCACCTCCAAGTCCAGCCTCCCAAGAAGTCCTCATTGTCCATCTTGAATGGCGAACGTGGAGCAGAACATAGAATAATAGATAAGCTAAGCTAAGCTAAGATAAACTAAGATAAGCTAAGATAAGATAATCTTTATTGTCATTTTTTTTACTGTGGGCACAATGGCACACGTCAAAAATAAAACTTAGTTGCCCGTTCTCAAAGTGAAACACATACATGACACACACCTAAACCTACTATGAATAACATATGTACAGACCCACATCCCTACATATACGTAGCAAATAAATACTAAATACTGTCCATCTTGAATACATAACGGAAGGAGGAAGCTTGAGAGTTCACAAGGTTGATGCTGTATGGGATGAAACTCTGGCTAAATCCAGATGTTCTGCTGCGGATTACCACGGAGCCCCCTCCTCCCGGAAGGGGTAACCAGGAAAACAGGTCGTGAAGAGGATGTGTGGTGTCCCAGATAATCTTGTGGACCCTGCTCAAGCAATGCTTATGTGCCATGGATGGAAGGGAGGGAACTAGCAATAATCTTTTCTGCTGTCCTCACCACTCTCTGCACCGCCTTCCTGTCTGAAGCAGGGATGCCTCCAAACCAGACTGTGATGCTGCATGACAGGATGCTCTCAGTCATCCCCCTGTAGAAAGTGGTCAGGACAGAGGAAGGGAAAATGTGCTTTTCTCACGCACCGCAGAAAATGCAGGTGCTGCTGTGCCCACTTCACCAGTAGTCCCACCCCCTCTACCCATGGCAAGAGATCCTATACCATTCTGGACTTTCTCTGGCTTGACGGAATGGATACAGGTGACCATAGAAAGAATAATGGAACGACAGAACGGAATAACAGAATTGGAAGGGAGCGTAGAGGTCCTCCAGTCTAACTCCCTGTCCAAACAGGAGATCTTAAAAAGCTCCACTGAGGGGCTGTCAACCTCTTCTCCAAAGCGCCCGAAGGCCGGACAAGAAGCAACGGAGGGAAACGCATCAAGGAGAGAAGCAACCTGGAACTAAGGAGGAATTTCCTGACAGTGAGGACAATTAACCAGTGGAACGGCTTGCCACCAGAAGCTGTGGGTGCTTCATCGCTGGACGTTTTTAGGAAGAGACTGAGCAGCCACTTGTCTGGAATAGTGTAGGGTCTTCTGCTTAAACAAGGGGTTGGACTAGTTGACCTCCAGGGTCCCTTTCTAATTCTGTCGTTTGGTACGTAGTCTAGGTCCATCCAGTGGGAAGGAAGCTCGGTCCGCCTCAAAGTCGCTGTAGCCGGGAACAGAAGACGCCACCCCTGTTCCTGAGCTCCAGGCCTGGGCCAAACCTTAGGCCCATCGTGAGCCCACTACCCTCATCCTGGGCCCGCTGGGACCCCAGGAAAGCTCCCCCTTCGGGAAGGCTCCCCTCCGTGAGGGCGACACCCCAGGGGGGCCTTCCGTGGAGAAGGGAGAGGCAGCGCTCACGAAGGGCTGTCCAGCTCCCCAAAAGGTCCCCACTTCAACTTGGCAGAACTTGTCCATCGTAGGTTGGTGAAGCTCTGAGCCTGGTCAAAGATAACCAAATGCAGACCAAAAAAAGGAAAGGTTTCCTTCTTTCCTTTTCTTCTGTCTCTCCCTCCCTCCCTTTCCCTTCTTCCCTCCCTCGTTTCTTCCTCTCCCTTCCTCCTTTCCATTCCTTCCAGCCCTTCTTCTTTCCCTTCTTCCCTTTCTTCACCTCCCTTCCTCTCTCCCTCCATCCCTCTCTCCCTTCCTTCCTTTCCATCTTTCCTTTCCTTATCTCTTTCCTTCCCTCTTTTCCTCCTTTCTTCCTTCCTTCCTTTCCTTATCTCTCCTCCCTTCCTTCCTTCCTCTCTCTTTCCCTTCCTTATCTCTCCTCCCTTCCTTCCTCTTTCCTTTCCTTATCTCTCCTTCCTTCCTTCCTTCCTCTCTCTTTCCCTTCCTTATCTCTCCTTCCTTCCTTCCTTCCTTCCTTTCCTTATCTCTCCTTCCTTCCTTCCTTCCTTCCTTCCTTCCTTCCTTCCTTCCTTCCTTCCTTCCTTCCTTCACTTTTTCCTCCCTCCCTCCTTTCCTTACCTTTTCCCTTCCTCTTTCCTTTCCTTATCTCTCCTTCCTTCTTTCCTCCCTCCCTTCCTCTTTCTTTCCTCTTTCTTATCTCTCCTCCCTCCCTCCCTTCCTCATTCCTTATCTCTCCTTCTTCCCTCCCTCCCTTTTTTCCTTCCTCTTTCCTTTCCTTATCTCTTCCTTCCTTCCTTCCTCTCCCTCCCTTCCTTCCTCTTTCCTTATCTCTCCTTCCTTCCTTCTTTCCTTCTTTCTTTCCTTCCTTCCTCCCTTCCTCTTTCCTTATCTCTCCTTCCTCCCTTCCTTTTTTCCTTCCTTTCCTTATCTCTTCCTTCCTTCCTCTCCCTCCCTTCCTTCCTTCCTTCTTTCTTTTTCTCTTTCCTTCCTTCCTTCCAAAAAAGAGTCATCCTTCCTTCCTCCCTTCCTCCCTTCCTCCCCAAAAGAGAAGAGAGAGAGAAAGAGAGAGAGAGAGAGAGAGAGAGAGAGAGAGAGAGAGAGAGAGAGAGAGAGAGAGAGAGAGAGAGAGAGAGAGAGAGAGAGAGAGAGAGAGAGAGAGATCAGAATTGCCTTTGGTTATTGTCCCCCAAGGAGGGAAAGTGGCAAGCAACGGTGTTCACGCGGCTCCCAGGTTTGATTTACCGCCCTTTGTTCACACAACCTTCCAGGCCAAGTCAACAGCCCCACTCAAATCACTTCCCACCCATCAGAGAATCACAGCTGGAGACCGGATGGAGTTCAAAGAACCACACAACAGTTGCTGGTGACAATGCACACTTGCTCTTTTTCTCACTCACTCACTCAAATATGCACACGCTCCTCCCGCACTGATTCCTTAGCTAGTTATCCAGTATTCTAGTCTTTGTCTCCAGTTGATTTATTATTATTATTATTATTTTGAGCTGTTCAAAGGTACAAATGGATGAAAAACAGGGGCAAACACAAATATAACTCCCACAGAAAAGAATATTTGTAGCTCAGGGCTGGGCTGAATAGTCCTCCATGCTCTCTGAGCTGGGTGGTTTTCTTTCAGACGTTTCGTGACCCAACTAGGGAACATCATCAGGGCTAGAAGGGAGTGGGGTTTGTGGAGGAGGAGCAGGAAGAGAAAGAGGAGGAGGAGGAAGAGGAGAAGGAGGAGGAGGAGCAGGAAGAGGAGGAGGAGGAGGACTGTGGGGTCCTTGGTGTTCTCTGAACTTGGTGGTTTTCTTTCAGACGTTTCATGACCCAACTAGGTAGCCTCATCAGGGCTAGAAGGGAGTGGAGTTGGCATGGAGGAGGAGCAGGAAGAGAAAGAAGAGGAGGAGGAGGAAGAGAAGAAGGAGGAGGAAGAGGAGGAGGAAAGAAGAGGAGGAGAAGGAGGAGAAGGAGGAGGAGGAGGAGGAGGAGGAGGAGGAGGAGGAGAAGGAGGAAGAGGAAGAGGAGAAGGAGGAGGAGGAGGAGAAGGAGGAAGAGGAAGAGGAGAAGGAGGAGGAGGAAGAGGAAGAGGGAGGAGGAAGAGGAGGAGGAGAAGGAGGAGGAGGAGGAGGAAGAGGAGGAGGAGGAAGAGGAGTTTGGTAGTTTTCTTGCAGACATTCATGACCCAGCTAGGTAACATCATCAGTACTAAAAGGTTGTGTAGAACCCAGTTTAACAACCAAATATCTGGAAGGGAGCGAATAAGCTCAGAGACCCC
>JARGCV010000368.1:595000-627968 GCA_034064705.1 Bothrops alternatus | reverse complement strand
GAGATTTTTTACCAATGCATCTAGAGATTGTTGTGCAATTGTGGCAAACCATTACCTACATGAAACAAGATTGCTCTAGATTTTATTTGCAAAGTGGACAGTTAATTACAATCCTTCCTTCCTTCTTTCCTTCCTTCCTTTCCTTCCTTCTTTCTTTTCTTTCTTTCCTTCCTTCCTTCTTTCCTTCCTTCCTTCCTTCTTTCCTTCCTTCCTTCCTTCCTTCCTTTCCTTCCTTCCTTCCTTCCTTTCCTTCCTTCCTTCCTTCCTTCCTTCCTTTCTTTCCTTCCTACCTTCTTCCTTCCTTCCTTCTTCCTTCCTTCCTTCCTTCTTCTTCCTTCCTTCCTTCCTTCTTTCTTTCTTTCTTTCTTTCCTTTCTTTCTTTCTTTCTTTCTTTCTTTCTTTCTTTCTTTCTTTCTTTCCATAATACAACTTAATAATAGCAATTTCCAGGGCCATTTTACCAATGCATCTAGAGATTGTTGTGCAATTGTGCAAACCATACCTGCATGAAACGAGATTGCTCTAGATTTATTTGAAGTGACAGTTAATACAATCTGTCTGCATTATTAAAAAATAAGAGGAAGAAATAGCTCCAGGGAGATCCTGAATGCTAATAAGTTGAGAGACTGGTCCCAGCTGAGAGGAACCAGATTTATTCCATTTCCTGTTCAGCGTTATATTCTAGACTCGTCATTCCACTCAAACACACCACTTCTAAACAACAGCCATCCCAGGCACAATAGTTCCTAGGTTTGTATGCAATTATTTGGTCTCACCAGGAGGATACTTTTTTTTTTCTTGATTTCAGTTCTCTTTGTTCTTTGAAAAGAGCTGCTTTCTTAAAATATTGACTTACGCCGAGCTTCATTATGGCGGCCAGCATAATAGTCCCTTCTCTGCAGAGACATAATTAAAGGTAATCGCCTCAAATCCTCCGATACTCCTTAAAATGTTCACAACCCACGTGCGGGTTATTCATAATTGAGTATGCCAGTTAAATCTTTTAGTCAATTTGTCTGACGGGCCCGCAGTTCATTGATTTTTATGAAGTCCCCAGCTTTGACCATTAAATCACATCGGCTGGGTGTGCTATTTTTCACGCTTCGGTCTTCTAACGGTTGCACGCCAATTGTCTGATTTGGGCGGAGGGCTTTCTCTTGGTGGCTTATTTATTTGCAAGGCTGCTTTACGGTCTGCAGCTGCGACAATTTCTTTCCTGCTGGACCGCTTTCTCCTAAAATGCAGGCAATTTGGTTCTGAAATAGAAAGAATGGCATTGTTGTTTGTTTGTTTATTTATTTATTTATTTATTTATTTATTTTTGCGATTTCTATACCGCCCCCCCTCCCGAAGGACTCAGGGCGGTGTACAGCCCAATCAAAAACATCAAACATACAAAAAGTAAAATGATTAAAAATGGATTAAACAATTTGGCCCAGAAACATTTAAAACCCAATACATTATCTTAAAAGCTCAATCCCCTAAAACAATTATAACCTTGTTGGTACTGGAGCTCCTATCCCAGGCCGGCTTGTCGAAAAAGATGTGTTTTTCATTCTCGACGGAAGGAACGCATTCCATCATCGTACGGCGTTCGGGGGGAGCTCGTTCCAAAGCATTGGAGCTCCCACAGAGAAGGCTCTGCCCCTGGGGGTCGCCAGCCAACATTGTCTGGCCAACGGCACCCTGAGGAGACCCACTCTGTGGGAGCGTACCGGACGGCGGGAGGTATTTGCTGGCAGAAGGCGGTCCTGTAGATATCCGGTCCGATGCCATGGAGCGCTTTAAAGATGGTCACTAACACCTTGAAACGCACCCGGAAGGCCACCGGCAACCAGTGCAGCTCGCGCCGGAGCGGTGTTACATGGAGAGTCATGACGCTCCGGTCACTACCTGCGTGGCCGCATTCTGGGCCAGCTGGAGCCTCCGGGTGGACCTCAAGGGGAGCCCCATGTAGAGAGCATTACAGTAGTCCAGCCTGGAAGTGACGAAGGCATGAGTAACTGTGCATAGCGAGTCCTGGTCTAGGAAGGGACGCAACTGGCGCACCAGGTGAACCTGATAGAACATCCTCCCGGCCACGGCCATCAGATGGTCCTCTAAAGACAGCCGTAAATCCAGAGGACTCCCAAATTGCGAGACCTTTCCGCGGGGGCCACTGTTTCGCCCCCAACGGACAATGAAGGAGTCAATTGACTAAACCGGGACGACGGTAGCCACAGCCACTCGGTCTTGGAAGGGTTGAGCTTGAGTCCGTTCTTCCCCATCCAGACCCGCACGGCCTCCAGGCACTGGGTCAGCATGGCAAGAGCATCATTGGGGTGGTAGAAGGCTGGAAACATAATGCAGGATGAAAGGAGCTGTCTGTGGTGCTGCAACTGCTGGCAAAGAAGCCTTAAGTGCAGGTAGCCCTTCGCTTATGACCATGAGTGACTAGGGCAGGGATAGGCAACCTGGACTCTTTTATGACTCGTAGACTTCAACTCTCAGAATTCCTGAGCCAGCATGCGGGAACTATGGCTCCCTTTATGACTGGTGGGACTTCAACTCCCAGAATTCCTGAGCCAGCCATGCTGAGGGGAAAGAGAGAGGTTTCCAAGCTGAGCCAGGCTGGCTCAGGAATTCTGGGAGTTGAAGTCCCCAAGTCATAAAAGAGCCAAGGTGGCCTACCCCTGCTCTAGGGCATAAATTAATCGAACAGGCTGGGCTGGCATCACATTTCATTTGCAAATCTCAAGCAACGTTTTGCTTTGTCCTGTGATTATATCTGCTGGTGATTAACTAACCACCTTCAGTGTGTTGTGTGGTGGTAACCAGATGGAAGGATCAGATGTCTGGATAGAAGTTTAGAAAGGCCTCAGAGGACTTTTTATTCCATTTCCCAGGATGCTTTGCAGAAAAAATCTTGATGGAAGAGTAACAGGTTCGCCATACTGATGTGCCTTAACAAAATCTCTTTGCGCTAGGATAGGGGACACCCATGACCACACGGCTTCAGTATCGTTCCTCTAGCCTGGGGTGGGGTGGCCCAAAAACATCCTTCAGAGAAGCAATTTTAGTTAGGATAAATCATCCTACCAAAAATAATCTGGTGGGAGAACTTTCCCAATCTTGGCTAGGGTATCCTTGCTGTAGATCCCACAGGCCTATTAGGTTGGAGATGAAACTCTGAAAAACAAACAAACAGAGGCAGTGTGTGTGTGGGGGGGGGCGGAGAAGCCGAAAGAAAGAATGCAACACCAATTTAAACCCAGAATTGCAAAAGAGTTACGCTCCGGAGCGTGACATTAGCAAGCATAATGTCTCATTCTTTTTCGTTATCTACCTAAAATGGAGTATGTCAAAGATGGCTGCTCAAACATGGCGGCCCCTTTTCTTCTTCACAAACACCCCTGGTTTGCCCACCCCCTCCTCCTCTGCCACTTAGAGTGCCTCTGGTTTTATATTATGACGTTTTCATGCTTTTGAAATGCATTATATTATTCCCTCCTCTGTCTCTCTCCCTCTCTCTCTCTCTCTCTCAACTTCTTTCATTTCTCTCTCTCTCTCTCTCTCTCTGTCTGTCTCTCAATCTCTCTCTCTGTCACTCTTTCTCTCAACCTCTCTCTCAGTCACTCTTTCTCTCAACCTCTCTCTCTCTCTCTGTCTGTCTCTCAATCTCTCTCTCAGTCACTTTCTCTCACCTCTCTCTCAGTCACTCTTTCTCTCAACCTCTCTCTCAGTCACTCTTTCTCTCAACCTCTACCTCTCTCTCTCTCTCTGTGTCTGTCTCTCAATCTCTCTCTCTCTCAGTCACTTTCTCTCAACCTCTCTCTCAGTCACTCTTTCTCTCAACCTCTCTCTCTCTCTGTGTGTGTGTCTCTCTCTCTCTCTGTCTCTCTCTCTCTCTCTGTCTCTCTCTCTCTGTCTGTCTCTCAATCTCTCTCTCTCAGTCACTCTTTCTCTCAACCTCTCTCTCAGTCACTCTTTCTCTCAACCTCTCTCTCAGTCACTCTTTCTCTTAACCTCTCTCTCAGTCACTCTTTCTCTCAACCTCTCTCTCAGTCACTCTTTCTCTTAACCTCTCTCTCAGTCACTCTTTCTCTCAACCTCTCTCTCAGTCACTCTTTCTCTCTCTCTCTCTCTCTCTCTCTCCTCTCTCTCTCTCTCTCTCTCTCTCTCTCTCTCTCTCTCTCTCTCTCTCTCTCTCTCTCTCTCTCTCCCTCTCTCCTCTCCCTCTTCCTCCCTCTCTCCCCTCCACCTTCCTCCTATCATTTAATTTACTCAAACAGCCAAGCCAAAGGGGAACTTTGTAATTCTGGCAACCGAGAACTGCTTTACATTACAAAAGAGAAGTAATTCAATTGTGGTAAGTAAGCCAAAGAGGGATACGGAGTACATTAATATCTTTTCCTCAAACCCTCCCCCCCAAATGCTCCTGTGGTTTTCTGGTAGGAGATGGCCTCCCTTTGCTGGTGGAAGGGGTGCGGAAACAGCCTGACATGGAGGACAGCTGTTTGGGGAACCTCTTTAAAACCCATATGGTTCATATTCCTACTAAACAGTTGCTTAATTGCATGGTGTCCCCAACTGACCTCAATTTTGAGTTACCAAAGCAGATAAACTCATTAAGAACCCATTGTGGTGGGCTATCTATTCCTCCTCTCTTTTGTTTATTTTTTCCCCCTGTTTTGATGAATGGATGCCTGGAGTAAGAAGAGGGTGATCAACAGGTTAGAGCAAAAGAGCAAATGGTCTAGAATAGAAAACAGATTGCTAGATGTTAATTGGAGATTTATGCCTTGAGTTTTATGGGAGGATGTTGTAGTCAAGCAGAAGTTGATCAAGCATTATCCTCCTAAGTTAAGGAGAAGACTATGGAATCTCCAGGGAAGATGTCCCTTGAAGGATAGGCAGATGCTGCAGTCGAGCAGAGGTTGATCAAGTGTTATCCTACTAGGTAAGGAGAAGACCATGGAATCTCCAGGGAAGATGTCACTTGAAGATAGGCAGATACTACAATCAAGCAAATATTGAACAAATGTTATTCTACTAGGTTAAGGAGAAGACCATGGAATCTCCAGGGAAGATGTCACCTGAAAAATAGGCAGATACTACAATCAAGCAGAGGTTGATCAAGCGTTATCCTACTAGGTTAAAGAGAAGACCATAGAATCTCCAGGGAAGTTGTCACTTGAAAGATAGGCAGATGTTGCAGTCAAGCAGAGGCTGATCAAGTGTTATCCCACCATACTAGGGAGAAGACAGTAGCATCTCCAGGGAGCAGTTATTTGAAGGACGGGGAGATGTTGCACTCAAAAAGATGTTGATCAAGTGTTATCCTGCCAAGCCAAGGAGAAAACCATGTTATGTCCAAAGGAGATGACATTTGAAGGATGGGGAGGATCCTTCAATCCTTGAGGATTGATGTGGCGATCAAGCAGACATCGATGGTGAAAGAAGAGACAGCTAACGTTCCTTGGCCAAGTTAAAGAGCAGACCATGGTCATCTGCAGAGGAGGTGGTGAAGGGAGGCAGTGATCCCATGGGGGGTCCTGACATCATCATACACAAATGGCCCAAAGGGCATCATTTGTGGCAATTTGTGCTAGACTTCAGCATGCTGGCTTTGAAATTCTGGGCGTTGAAGTCCACCCTTCTTAAATTTGTTGAGATGGAGGAACACTGGTCTATTTCATTGAAAGTTTCAGATTTGTAATCCAGGAATTGGTTTCCTACTGTCCTCCCAGCTTTGTTTCCAGAGATAACCAGCCCACAGCCCACTCATTTGAACAACCAAGAGGTGACTCGCTGGCCATTCCATAAATTACTTTGCAATTCTCCCTTTTCTCTCTCTCTCTCTTTTGAGACACAAGCTGGCGCACCGTGCAGCAAATGCATTTAAACTCGCTGCACAAATCCAGGTCATCTAATGACACTGATAAGGTCCATTTCGAATAGCCAATCACCACTGATTGGTTTGTTTTATTCATTATTGACTTTCTCTTCTTGTATGTTGGAATTCTATGAAGCAGGCCAGACTACTTGGCTCCTGATAAATTAATCAACTAGAAATGAACAATGAATAATGATGACGTGTGCAGACCCCTTCGGCAAAGGGATTAGCCGTGCACTAATTTTAGGTATGCTACCCGCGTTAGAAGGCAGAATGGCGTCCAAGTTTGACCATGTGCAAATGCTGATTTTCAGAACTGTATATGAAAATCTGCTTTTCCACCATTGTTATTTGTCAGCCATCATTCCTGAAACAATGAAAGAGAAGCTATTTTTCATTCTCATTAAATTCTAATTTTTAAATTCTAATTAGCCACTTCCTCCAAAGCTTTCTATTCTCTTCACTTCTTTTCCTTCCTTCCTTCACCTCATCTCCCTTTTCTTCTTTCCTCCCTCCCTCTCTCCCTTTCCTCCCTCCCTCCCTTCCTTTTTTCCTTCCTTCACTTCATCCCCTTTCTTTCCTTCCTTCCTTCACTTCACCTCCCTTTTCTTTCTCCTCCCTCCCTCCCTCCCTTCTTTCCTTTCCTTTCCTCCCTCCCTCCCTCTCTTCTCTTTCTTTCTTCCTTCCTTCCTTCCTTCCTTCCTTCCTTCCTTCCTTCCTTCCTTCCTTCCTTCCTTCCCTTTCTTTCTTTCTTTCTTTCTTTCTTTTTCTTTCTTTCTTTCTTTCTTTCTTTCTTTCTTTCTTTCTTTCTTTCTTTCTTTCCTTCCTTCTTCCTTCCTTCCTTCCTTCCTTCCTTCCTTCTTTCCTTCTTTCCCTTATATAATCCTCCTTTTTGTCGTGCAACAATCTTGTGAGGTGGGTCGGTTTTGAGACGTGACTGTTCCAAAAACAGCCAGTGAGTTTATAGCTGGAGGAGGACTAAAACCAGGGTCTTCTCACTTCTAACCCTGGATCTGACTCCCAGTGAAATGAAATCATAAATGGTGTCCCAATCACCGTCTCTGGTATGTGTGTGTGTGTGTGTGTGTGTGTGTGTCGTGCGTGTGCATCTCTCCTTTGATCTGGAATGCTTGTCCTTCCCTCCTCTGAACGGAACTGAGGAGATAAGCAATATTTAATCCAGGACGACGACGGAAGAAATGCCAGCGCTCCTTGCCAAAGCGTCCCTTGAAGGCCAATGGAGGCCTCGTTGCTCGGCTGGTCAGTCCCCCCCCCCCATGTTTGTTCTGCTTTGGTGCCAAGAGGCAAGAGGCAGCCATCTGAAGGCCGGCACCTGCGCGTGAGTCCTGTCTTCCCGAACAGCAATAAGGCCAACGAGGATTTCTGGGGCATCAAGACACCGAGCGAAAGAAGACAGATAGTGTGACATCAGCCCAGATGCTGCCTTGATGGGGTTCCGTCATCAGGCAGAGGACATTTTCTGCTAATTAGGGCAAAGAGAGAGAGAGAGAGAGAGAGAGAGAGAGAGAGAGAGAGAGAGAGAGAGAGAGAGAGAGAGAGAGAGAGAGCCATCAGCCCAAAACCTCAGCACCATCTGGAGAGGAGTCAGCACTCGTCAAAAGTCAGTGTAAGGACCGACCCCACTTTGCATCTTCAGAAGACAGAACTCTTGGAATATTTCTTCCAACAGGCATCCTTTATTAAGAGAAAATGGTTGCAGGTGTTCTAGACAGGACCTGGGGCCCAGGCCCTACGGTTCAAGGTTTTAAGGGGTCCCCAGCAGCCCCACCCCACCCCACCATCTTTCCAGCGACAATCCCAGGCGTTACATTTCCACCCCCTTTTTCCTCATTGCCTGCAGAAGGGAGACTTCAGAGAGGAGTAGACGAAAGCTGATGGCCCCATTGTTATGGTTAGTCCTTTTGGTGATATGCACATTCAGTCCCTTTTGAGGTTGTACTGAAGGAAGTGAGGGCCATAAAATCCCTTTGTTTACCCCCCCTTCCCCTTCATTCTATGACGGAATCCAGAGAGGGCAGAAATGGGGTTTTCCATAGTCGATAACTAGAGATGAAATAGAATTGGATTCTGACAGTCAGTCTTCAAGGCAGTTGGGATCTAGTCCAAGGTCAGATGGATTTACCTAGGGAGGCGCATGAAGCGCCCCCATGGAGGGTGAGGCCTTAAGCCTTTTGGCCTGACACAGTCCTCCTCCTCCTCTTCCTCCTCCTCCTCCCTCCCTCCCTCCCTCCCTTCTCTCCCTTCATCCTCCTCCATTAAAAAAATTCTCCTTCCTCTCCCCTTCCTCCCTCCCTCCCATTTCCCTTCCTTTTCACCAACCTATCTCTCCTTCTTTCCTTCTTTTTCTTTCTTTCCTTCTTTCTTTCTTTCCTCTCCCTTCTCTCCCTTTCTCCCGCTCCTCTTCTTCCTCCTTCTCCTCCATTAAAAAATTCTCCTCCTTCCTCTTCTTCTCCCCTTCCTTCCTTCCTTCCTTCCTTCCTCCCTCCCTCCTTTCCTTCCCATTTTCTTTCTTTTGCCAACCTGTCTTTCCCTCCCTCCCTCCCTTCCCATTTCCCTTCCTTTTCCCCAACCTGTTCTTTCTCCCTCCCTCCCTTCCTTCTTCTCTCCCTTTCTCCTGCTCCCTCTCTTCCTCCTCCAGATTTTATGACTCCAGCATGGTTGCTATGCAAATCACGGCCCTTGTTCAGTGGCTCCAACAATCCTTAAACAAATCCTACTTCTCCATTGATGTCACTCCTTGGGAGCCAGCGGGAAAGGTCATCAATGGTGACCAGGTGACCCTGGGAGGCTGCAACCGTCATCAATACACACCAGCTGTCAAGTTCCCGGAATTGGATCATGTGGCTGGGAAGGTCGTCAGCGCAAGGACCGGGGTCGTAAGTCCCTTTTTGGTTTTCAGTGCCGTTCTAACTTCAGATGGTCCCTAACCAAACAGCTGTAAATTGAGGGCAACCTGTAAGAAATGAAGATTTAGGAAAATGCCCCGGTTTAAGCACCAGGGGGACCTGGTGCACCGTCAGCCGAGAGAAAAACGAGCATCTGGAAGCATTAAGGAGCAACAGAGTCACGGAAGAGAAGCCTTTCTAAATGCGATTTAACTGAAATCCGCTCCACAGCTCTTCCTTTCAGGAAAAAAAAGAAAGAAAGATATATATTAATATATTATGTGCAACAGAGTCAAGAGACACTGAATCCCAAGTGCAACCGGGATGGCCCAGAGGGAAGGACTTCGAACCATCAATTCGTCTTCCTGTTAAAGGGGCCTTCTCAGAGCCCACCCACCTACATTCCCCCCCCCAAGGAAAACCAACAAGTCCAGAGGGAAAACCCCAAACATTGGGGGATGGGGAGGGGGCTAACCTTTCACCCCAGTCCTGAGTTCTCCAACAGTCTCTCTGTGGGAAAACAGGGGGTGCGCCCTCTCTTCACAACTATTTTAAGCCACCGGGTGCATCATCCAGCAAATAAATACATGTTTTATTCATTGGGATTAGGAGCGAAGAGCCGGCTGAAAAAGAAAGAAGCCTTGGCTGTGGCTCGTTTCTCCCCCCCTCCCCCATGCCCCCATTCCACTTCTCCACTGGCCTGTTTCCTGACAGTGAGGACAATTAATCAGTGGAAAGGCTTGCCTCCAGAAGTTGTGGATGCTCCAACATGGACATTTTTTTTTAATGAAAAAATTCTTTTATTAAAACAATCAGCATTGAACAAAAAATCATAGTATGCATCAATCATCATAGCACCTGATATACATCACTAAGTATTAATCTTTATAATCGTCTGGTTTGGTAAACATTTTTCACTCCGCACATCAAGCCTCAACTAAACGCCTGTTACAATTTATTTGCTTGGTGTTTCTCTTTTCTATAGTCTATCCACTGTTCCTACTCTATCACATATTGTTCATCTCAGTATTAGTACAATCCTTTATGATCCCTAACCAAAAATCCTGAGGTAGAAATTCAGTATCCTGAGGTAGAAATTCAGTACGCTTTTTTAAATGAAAGACTGGACAGCCACCTGTCTGGAATGGTATAGGTTCTCCTGTTTGAGCAGGGGGCTGGACTAGAAGACCTCCAAGGTCCCTTCCAGCTCTACTCTACTCTACTCTACTCTACTCTACTCTACTCTACTCTGCTCTGCTCTGCTCTGCTCTGCTCTGCCCTGCCCTGCCCTGCCCTGCCCTGCCCTGCCCTACCCTACCCTACCCTACCCTACCCTACCCTACCCTACTCTACTCTACTCTACTCTACTCTATTCTACTCTACTCTACTCTACTCTATTATGTATTAGATTCTATTCTATTCTATTCTATTCTATTCTATTCTATTCTATTCTATTCTATTCTATTCTATTCTATTCTATTCTATTCTATTCTATTCTATTCCATTCCATTCCATATTCTATTCTATTCTATTCTATTCTATTCTATTCTATTCTATTCTATATTTTCTCCTATTCTATTCTATTCTATTCTATTCTATTCTATTCTATTCTATTCTATTCTATTCTATTCTATTCTATTCTATTCTATCCCATCCCATATTCTATTCTATTCTATTCTATTCTATTCTATTCTATTCTATTCTATTCTATTCTATTCTATTCTATTCTATTCTATTCTATTCTATTCTATTCTATTCTATTCTATTCCATTTCATCAATATTCTATTCTATTCTATTCTATATTTTCTCCTATTCTATTCTATTCTATTCTATTCTATTCTATTCTATTCTATTCTATTCTATTCTATTCTATTCTATTCTATTCTATTCTATTCTATTGCCAACTGGACTGGAGCCAATGCTTTGTTTTTGGCTAATCTGAATTGGCTTCAAAGGGATGGGCCCATCATTCATTGTTTCGTTTATCAGTGCATCTCTCCCCCCCCTCTCTCTTTTCTGTTTCTTTTTCTCATTCTCTCCCTTTCTCTCGCTCTTCTCTTTCTCTTTTCTCTTTCTCCTTTTCTCTCTTCCTCTCTCTCTCCCTTTTTCTCCCTATCAGCCTTTCTTTTTCTCTTTCTTTCTTTCCCTTTCTCTTTTTTTTCTCTATCGCTTTCTCTCTCTTTGATTCTTTTTTCTATTTCACTCTCTTTTTCACTCTTGCTCTTTTCCTTTCTCATTCTCTCCCTTTTCTATTTCTTCTTTCCCCTTTTCTTTCTCACTTTCTTTCTCATTCTCTCCCCTTCTCCCTCTCTTTTTCTCTTTCTTTCTTTCTTTCTCTCTCCTTCTCTTTTTCTCTCATCTCTTTCATTTTCTTTCTTTAGCGCTTTCTTTCTCTCTCCCTCTTCTCCCTTTCTCTTCTCCCACCCATCTCTATTTCCAAGCATATCTTTCCACCGACCAGCAAGGAGCACTAATGTTTTGGCATGCGCCATTGGGAGGGATTGTCAGACTCAACCAAGCCAACACTGGCCAGATTCGTACGAGGAAAAATTCTCAAGCTGGCAAAATGGTGTGGGAGATGGGTGGATGACGGGACCAAGTAAAAACTTTGCCTGGAGACGATTTGGCCTGATGTGTTATGAAGCCTCAGCAGCTGAGGTCACCTCAGCCGACCTCCAAAAGCTAAGATTGGTTTGTACACGGATGGGATACCACAAGGTGATTTCCTGACAGTGAGGACAATTAATTGGGGGAATGGCTTTTCTCCGGGAGTTGCTGGTGCTCCATCACTGGAGATTTTCAAGAAGAGACAGGACAGCCACTTGTCTGGAATGCTACAGGGTCTCCTGCTTGGGCAGGAGGATGGACTAGATCAGGGCTTTTCAACCTTTTCACCCATTGTACCACTTTTAGAATATGGCAACATCCGAGGACCACCAGTCGCCTAGCAAGGTGTCAAAAACTTGATGACCAAAAAAAAAAAAGGAAAAAAGTGATAAAGTACAGGTAGTCCTCGACTTACAACTGTTTGTTTAGTGACTGTTCGAAGTTACAATGGCCCCCCCAAGCCACAGCCGAGCAAGACACCTGCCTGCCCACCCAGTGGCGCTCTTCCTCCTGTCCAAGGTTTTCATTGTTGTGAGCATTTCTGTTGAGGATTGGCAGTGGGGGTGGAGTAGGGGGGGTGTTTGGTTTTTATCCCCCCTGTCTGCTGGGTGGTTGCAGCAGGTTTTGGTCACTTCACATGACCCTGGGACACTGTGACCGTCATAAATGTGAATCAATTGCCAAGCAGCTGAATGTAAATCACAAGACCCTGAGATGCTGCAACATTCCAGCTGATCGGCGCTTCTTCTGGGCTCAGCAGAAGCGCCAGGATCAGCGCTGCTTTCCAGCTGATTGGTGCTTCTTCAGGGCTCATCAGAAGCACCAGGATCAGTGCCGAGCTCCAGCTGGATCCTGGCGCTGATCCTAATGCTTCCACTGAGCCCTGACAGCCCTGAAGAAGCACCGATCAGCTGGAAAGCGGCACTGATCCTGGCGCTTCCGCTGAGCCCTGACAGCCCTGCAACTCCAGCTGTCTCTCGTTCAGGCTTGTGCGGTGCTGCCCCCGGTTCAGCTCATTCCTCTCCCCCGCTACCACTTTTCTAGGATGGTCGCGTACCCCCTGCCAGGTGCCGATGTACCACATGCCCCTGGTTGAAAAGCCTTGGACTAGAAGACCTCCATGGTCCTTTTCTACCCTATGACTCTAGGATTCTAGGATTCTATGATACCGGATGGTTGGTATCCTCAGAAGCAATGCATTTTCTTATCCTCCTCCGTTAATTTTCTAGATATTTCCTTAGGTCCTCCTGAGGTGTGAAGTGCAGAGACAACCGGAATGAAAACATATTTAATTTAAAACCCATTGTTCCTTAATATGCCGGTAATAGACTTGGCAGACGTTTAACTGAAATGAAAAGTCAGTGTCAGGAGAAAGCAGAACGAGACAGAGAGAGAGAGAGAGAGAAAAAAGGAAGGCAACATGGCCTAATACCAATATAATTCTGCACGGAAGGACTATATATCTCTTCCCGCCCCCCCCCCAAATGGCGCTTGGGCTCAGGAAAGTTTAAACTGCTTCCTTAAGCAAGATTTTCTTCCTGGCCAAGGGGATGACCGATTGAATTCCTGAGATTGGACTTTGTTGAGCAGGGCCATAAATTATTCTTTGAAATAGAGCTTGTGCCAATAATGGGCTGCCTGGCTTTAATTAGAATGGAAGCAGCTTCAGACTGCAGCTTCAAATATTTCTTGAAAAGCAAAAACAAAAGCAAAAAAAAAGAGAGAAGAGAGAAACTCATAATTTCTGAGACCGGTTTAGTTCCCCGTTGTCCTCACGTCTCTGTGTAAACTAAGGTGTCGGATTGTGTTTTTGCCGCGTTTGTTAAGATGCAAAAGACACTGGTGTGTACACCCAATCGCACACACACGCTGTGTGCGGGATAGCATTGGACACCCTCCGTCTGGACCTTGTCGTTCAGTTGCCACTATGCCAGAGGTCTTCAAACTTGGCCCTTTAGGACTTGTGGACTTCAACTCCCAGAATTCCTAAGCCAAGGCTAAGGAATTCTGGGAGTTGAAGTCCACAAGTCCTAAAAGAGCCAAGTTTGAAGACCTCTGTCTTAAATCTAACAAACAAAATGGAGGCTGGCTGAGGAATTCTGGGAGTTGAAGTCCACAAGTCATAAAAGAGCCAAGTTTGAAGACCCCCCGCTAAGCCTTGGAACAACTCGCGTGCCTCTGGGTGCCACAAAAACACGGGTTGCTACCTGGCACAATTGCTTCGCCAGATCTTTGCAGTCAGAGATGTACCGTGCATGATAGCTGCAGGTTTAACCTCTGAACATCGGTACGGGTGGTCCTCGGCTTGCGACCACAATAGGGGACAGTGTTTCCTGGGTGGTTGTTAAGTGAGTGGTGCCTGATTTTATATTGGCCAAGGGGCCAATAAACGAAGAATTTCTTTCAACTTGCTATAGTTTAGTTCTTCCTCCTCTTCCTTCTCCTCCCCTCCCCTCCTCTTCTTCTTCTTCCCTCTTTCTCCTCTCCCCCTCCTCTCCTCACCTTCCTCCTCCTCTTCCTCCCCTCCTCGTCCTTGTCCTTGTCCTCCTCGTCCTCGTCCTCCTCCTCTCCTTCTCCTTCTCCTTCTTCTCTTCCTCTTCCTTCTCTTCCTCTTCCTCTTCCTCCTCCTCCTCCTCCTCCTCCTCCTCCTCCTCTTCTTCTTCTTCTTCTTCTTCTTCTTCTTCTTCTTCTTCTTCTTCTTCTTCTTCTTTTTCTTCTCCTCCTCCTCCTCTCCTTTTTTCCTCCTTGTCCCTTCTTCCCCTCAGTAATGCGATAACGTTTCATCCTGTGTTTTTACTAGTCACTTGTTCAACTGATATCAACTCCTAATGATAGTAACATAAGCTCACATCCCTACCGTAACAGAGACTTGCAAATCCTTCTCCCCCCCCTCCCCCCAACTCTTTGTTGAAGCCAAGGTCAGACCGATCTAGGGGAAGCGGGCAGAGGACCTGTAGGAAAGAAACCGTTTGGTGGGCGTGTTGATGCAACAGGTGATAAAAGAAAGCTTGGCATTGCTGTAAGAAAGAAGCTGGTGTTAAAATTCATGCAGACCCAAAGAGGAAACTCAGGAACGAGTGGTGAGGACACTGCTACTTTGTCTCTTTGCCCTTTGCGCAAACTTGGAAGTGTAGTTTGCCACCACTGCTCAATCTAAGGAGTTTATCAATTTCTAATCCATGATCAACTCACCTCCAGTTGAAATTGATTTACTGCAAGGCAGTTTCACACACAGGCAGTCCTCGACTTAACAACCATTTAGTGTTTAGTGACTGCTTGAAGTTCCAGCGGCGCGAAAAAAAGTGCTCAGGACCGTTTTTCACCCTCACACGACTGGCAGCGTCCCTGTGGTCACGTGATGAAAATTCAGAAGCTTGGCAACTGGCGTGGACTTATAATGGTTTGCCGTGTCCTACATGATCCCCTGCTGTGACCTGACAAGCAAAATCAATGGGGGGGAAGCCAGATTCACTTTACAACCGTTTAACAACTGCACTGATTCACTTACACGACTGTGGCAAAGGAAGTCGTAAAATGGGGCAAAACTCATTGAATAAATGTTTCACTTGGCAACAGAAATGTTGGGCTCCGTTGTGGCGGAGGATTACCCGTGTGACAAACATACAAGTAGGAACCGTTTGGGCCAAAGAAGGCAAAAGTATTAAATTGGATGGTCTTCCCCCGCATAATGTCCCTTGCAAATACGGACACTCTTAGGAAGATATTCTCAGAATATTCTTTCTGCCGTAGGCTTGTCCCGATGAAATAGGAAATAAAAACGGGATCATGATATTGGGGGGGGGGCGGGAAACAGGCACTTGGTATTCAGATTTTGCTTAGAAAAACAGCTGTGTAAAATTTGGGAGATGTTCAGCTCGCCTGTTCTGTCAGGCAGGGTGGATTTAGTATTCCGATGATATTAAAATGTAAAATAAACAAACGTCTGTCTCCCGTTTCCTGCAGAGAAGAGGAATTAAGAGGCATTTGGCTGGCTGCGTCTCTATCCACATAGCCTAGATCTGTCGACGTACTGTTGACAGAGTACGCACATCAAGGAGGGGAGCCACAATCTTGGCTCAAGGAGCGAACAATTAACAAAAAATTTTCAATAGCAGAGATCACATTAGAAGATGCCTAGCTGAAAGGGTCATAGCTCGTGAAGTTGGCTCATTCCAAGAGGTTTTGGACCACAATTTCCATAAGCCCCTGGCCGTTCTTTGAGCCTGCAGAAGAGAAATGTGTATGGAGTTGTGGGGAGGGAGTTAGGGAGGGAGGGAAGGAAGGAAGGAATAGAGGAAGGGAGAGGATAGAAGAAATAGACAGAGGGAGAGGGGAAGGGAGGGAGGGAGGGAGGGAGGGGAAAGGAAAGGAAAGAAATGGAGAAGGGAAGGAAGGAATAGAGGGAGGAGGAAAGAAGAAATAGAAGGAGGGACAGAGGAAGGAAGGAATAGAGGGAGGGAGGGAGAGGAAAGAAGAAATAGACAGGGAGAGAGAAGAAGGAAGGAATAGAGGGAAGGAAGGAAGGAATAGAGGGAGGGAGGAAAGAAGAAATAGAAGGAGGGACAGAGGAAGGAAGGAATAGAGGGAGGGAGAGAAGGAAAGAAGGAATAGACAGGGAGAGAGGAGAAGGAAGGAAGGAATAGAGGGATGGAAGGAAGGAATAGAGGGAAGGAAGGAAGGAATAGAGGGAAGGAAGGAATTGAGAGAGGGAGGGAGAGGAAAGAAGAAATAGAGGGAGAGGGGAAGGAAGGAATAGAGGGAGGGAAGAAAGAAGAAATAGAAGGAGGGACAGGAAGGGAAGGAAAGGAAGGAAGGATGGCCAAGATCACACATTATTCTAAGCCATTCTGCAGTTCTCCACATTGATTGTGAAAAATAGACGAGTGGACAACCTTTTCCCCCCCACATGCAAAAAACAATTCCCGCAGATCATTTTGAAAGTCCCAGTGGATTGTTTTGCAAGCCCAAATTGATTCAAGAATCCAGATCTATCCCGTCGATTTTCCGACTGAATCTAAAGTTTGAATCGAACCGCATCAACTTGTTAGCTCAATCTAGATGCCCTGTGGAGGAAAAGGAAGGGGGGGGGAGGGATGCCACTCTAGAGGGCGCTAAAACTCTACCATCCATCCAGAAGATTGTGGACTTTGGATATTGTGAGTTTATTTTTTTGCCCTGCCGTTTAACAATGTCGGCAATATGCAGGACTACACCAAGCGGTGTTTTTAGGCCTTGGGAAATCTACCAAGATCGCAATTATGCGAGCAGAGGTAAAGTGAAAACTGGACTTCGAAGGATCAGGATAAGAAGAAGGCTGACACCGTTGAACTTTGGTGTTGAAGATTCATAAGGCGGCCTTGGGCAATTCAACAAAACAAGCGGTTGGGTTGGAACGCATCAGCCAGAATTCGCACCTGAGACACAAATGAAAAGTTCAAATTATCCTACCTTGGACATAGTATATGAAGACCCAGCTCTGTAGAGAAGGCTCAGATGCTGAGAACGAATTAGAATTAGAATCAGAGAGTTGGAATGGATCTTGTAGATCATCTAGTCCAACCCACTGCCCAACCTGCACCATCAGATGGACTCAGTTATAGTGGTGATGGATGCCCCATTGGAAGATCTGAAGCAGACGTCTTCAAACGTGGCCCTTTTATGACTTGTGGACTTCAACTCCCAGAATTCCTCAGCCAGGCATGAGGAATTCTGGGAGTTGAAGTCCACAAGTCATAAAAGGGCCACGTTTGAAGACCCCTGATCTGAAAGGTCATGTTAGGAACAGGTTTCTCACCATGGAGAAAATCCATCTATATAGTTGCTAAGAGTTGACAATGACTTCATGACACACAATCAAGACAGTGACTTCTCAAGTTGGGCACAGTCATGTGATTTTTTTTTCTTTTTAGTGACCAATTTGCTTGGCCCCCATTGTCACGAAGCAAGGACGGCCCGTGTTGATGATAATTTTGGATCCTCCTTTGAAAGAAAGCCCATTAAAGTTTCGTCTCACCAAAGCAGCAGTGGTACCAGTGGGCAAAGGCTGCGCCAGCTATTTTTCAATTCAATTTCCTGGCTGAAATCCAACAGAGGTGTGATTCGCACACTTCTGAAAACTTTTCAATGGGTTCTCCAAGCCTCAGCTTGCCTTTTTGGAAAGTAAGCCTGATTGGATTCTGTTAATTCCCCTCTACCTGTAGGAATGCAATCACATTTCAGAAAGGACCTCTCTCTCTCCCTCTCCCTCTCCCTCTCCCTCTCCCTCTCCCTCTCCCTCTCCCTCTCCCTCTCCCTCTCCCTCTCTCTCTCTCTCTCTCTCTCTCTCTCTCCCTCTCCCTCTCCCTCTCCCTCTCCCTCTCCCTCTCCCTCTCCCTCTCCCTCTCCCTCTCTGTCTCTTCTCTCTCTGACTTTCTCTGTATGTCTGTCTATTTCTCTCTCTGACTCTTTCTGTGTCTGTCTCTTCTCTCTGTCTGTGTGTCTCTCTGTCTCTGTGTGTCCATCTCTTCTCTCTCTTTGTCTCTGCTTTCTCTCTCTCTCTCTGACTCTCTCTCTGTTTATTTCTCTCTCTCTTTCTGTGTCTGTCTCTTCTCTCTGTCTCTCTCTGTCTCTGCTCTGTCTCTCTCTGTCTCTATCTCTCTGTCTCTCTCCCTCTCCCTCTCCCTCTCCCTCTCCCTCTCCCTCTCCCTCTCCCTCTCCCTCTCCCTCTCCCTCTCCCTCTCTCTCTCTGTCTCTTCTCTCTCTGACTTTCTCTGTATGTCTGTCTATTTCTCTCTCTGACTCTTTCTGTGTCTGTCTCTTCTCTCTGTCTGTGTGTCTCTCTGTCTCTGTGTGTCCATCTCTTCTCTCTCTTTGTCTCTGCTGTCTCTCTTTCTCTCTCTCTCTCTCTGACTCTCTCTCTGTTTATTTCTCTCTCTCTTTCTGTGTCTGTCTCTTCTGTCTCTGCTCTGTCTCTCTCTGTCTCTATCTCTCTGTCTCTCTGTGTCTCTGTTTCTCTAACTCTCTGTCTCTTCTCTCTCTCAGTCTCTCTAACTCTGTCTCTTCTCTCTCTCTCTCTCTCTCGCTCTCTCTCTCTCTCTCCTCTCTGTCTCTCTCTGTCTCTCTTTGTCTCTTCTCTCTCTGACTCTTTCTGTGTCTGTCTCTTCTCTCTGTCTCTGTGTGTCCATCTCTTCTCTGTTTGTCTCTGCTCTATCTCTGTCTCTCTGTCTCTTCTCTCTCTGACTCTCTCTCTGTGTCTGTTTATCTCTCTCTCTCTCTCTCTCTGATTCTCTCTCTGTGTGTCTATTTCTCTCTCCTCTCTCTCTCTGTTTCTCTCTGTCTCTTCTCTCTCTGACTCTTTCTCTGTATGTCTGTCTATTTCTCTCTCTCTTTCTGTGTCTGTCCTCTTCTCTCTGTCTATGTGTCTCTCTGTCTCTGTGTGTCTATCTCTTCTCTCTCTGTGTCTCTGCTCTGTCTCTTTCTCTGTCTCTCTCTTCTGCATCTGTTTCTCTCTCTCTCTCTCTCTCTCTCTCTCTCTCTCTTCTCTCTCTCTCTCTCTCTCTCTCTCTCTCTCTCTCTCTCTCTCTCTCTCATTCTCTCTCTGTGTGTGTCTCTGTCTCTCTTTTTTCTCTCATGATTCAGAATCAGCTCTTCAGGCTGTGTCAAAGGCTGATTGCAAATATCTGCTTGTTAAAGCTAACACTTGCTGCCAAGGGATTCTCTTAGCAAGCACATACTGGTGACCTCTTTAATCCTGTGAGTTTTTTGTTTTTTTTGCTTTCTCCTAGCTCATAAACTCCCTGTGAATGCAAGAGAGAGAGAGAGAAAAAAAAATATGCTGATATCGGAGCCCTACCATAGTCTTGGGGATTTTAAGAGGTGGCATGACAAATCTCTTCAGTTCAGTGAAGAGCACAGAAGGCGTCCTTTCTGCCCAAGGTTAGGCTTTGTGGACCTCAGGAAATGCCCAGCTTCGTGGTATGTGAGAAAGACCTTGGGAGACAGGAGGGAGGGAGAGCTACACTGGACAGCCGGTGTCTAATAGATGTCTCAGCCCACAGAAAGAGGGGCGGCATGGGAAATCTCTCAGAAGGGACCCTCCCTAGTTTGCAGACTGAGGTCAGCTTTACCAAGTAGACAGTTAGGAAGCATGACCAAATAAAACTAATTCTACTTGATTGTGAGGTGCATTAATAGAGTCTTGCAGGTCTGAAAGTACAAATCTCCCTCTGTCCCCTTTACAGCCTGAGAAACTAGGAGTGTCCCTCCATTATGCAGCTGTGGGCTACGTGGTCTCTTCTCTGAAGAATCCCTAGGCAGCATCTTTTCTCCCTGTCTCCCAAGGTCTTTCCCACATACCATTACATATGCGGTTGATGTGGGGAAGAATGGAACTCCTCCTCCTCCTCCTCCTCCTCACTTCTTCTTCTTCTTCTTCTTCTTCTTCTTCTTCTTCTTCTTCTTCTTCTTCTTCTTCTTCTTCTTCTTCTTCTTCTTCTTCTTCTCCTCCTCCTCCTCCTCCTCCTCCTCTCCCCTCCTCCTCTCCCCCTCCTCCTCCTCCCTCCTCCTCTTCCTCTTCCCCTCCTCCTCCTCCTCCTCTTCTATATTGCATATTGCTTGTTAATTGACCTCTTCAATCAATGCCCATATACAAAGATCTGCAACTGTAGGAAACACAACTTCTTCTTCTTCTTCTTCTTCTTCTTCTTCTTCTTCTTCTTCTTCTTCTTCTTCTTCTTCTTCTTCTTCTTCTTCTTCTTCTTCTTCTTCTCCTCCTCCTCCTCCTCCTCCTCCCCCTCCCCTACCTCTCCCCCTCTTCTTCCTCTTCTTCTTCCTCTTCTTCCTTCTCCTCTCCTCTCTCCTCTTCCTCCCTTCTCTTCCTCCTCCTCTCCCTGTATCAAAGGAAATTTGACTACTGGGGAAAACGATTGGTTCAAGAAAAGCTAAATCCAGGCAAGGCAGCCTGCTTTGTTAACTTAAACGAAAGACCTCGCCGAGTATCCAAGCATTTGTAGTAAAACGGGGTGAAATCTCAGGGCACAGACAATTTCTTCTTATTTAATCCTATGCCAGCCAAATATAGGAATAGTAGAAAACTTCTTGGAAATCCCTATGCTTGGTTTAGTGCTATCCACCCACTCTAATTGTTTTTATCTTGGCACTGACATTTTCCTTCCCAGCTGGTTAATGACTTAAATGAGTTTCTGCAGCCTTTGGATCTGTGCTTAATTGTGCCTGGAAAGTGGGGACAAGCTTCCTAATTGCTTCTAGACTGGAGCGTAATAGATGTCTCAACCTAGAGAAGGAGTGAAGGTTTGAGGAACAGAAGTGAACCTTCCCGATTTGCAAGATGAAAGTCAACCTTACCAGGCAGACCAGTTAGGAAACAGATAACCCAATTCTATCTTCTCGTAGAACAGAATAACAATGTCGGAAGGGACCTTGGAGATCTTCCAGTCCACCCCCCTGCTCAAGCAGGAGACCCTAGACCAGCGGTTCTCAACCTTTTTCAGGCTGCGACCCCGACCTGTGCCGCGCATGCGCGTCGCGACCCCGACCCCGACCTGCACCGCATATGAGCATCGCGACGGCCCGTACCACGCATGCGCGTCGCGACGGCCCGCATCGCGCATGCGCGGCGTGCGCATGACGGCCCGCATCACGCATGCGTGGCACGATGGCCCACATCACACATGCGCGGTGCGACGGCCCGCATCGTGCATGTGTGGCGTGCGCACCACGGGTTGCATCGCGCATGCGCGGTGCTGCCCCCTGCGCCGGCCGAGGGGAAAAGGGGGAAAAAATGGCAGACTGCGGTGTTTGGCGACCCCCGTGAAATGGTCGTTTGACCCCACAGGTTGAGAACCACTGCCCTAGACCATTTCAAGCAAATGGCTGTCCAATCTCTTCTTAAAAACCTCCAGTGGTGGAGCACCCACACCTTCTGGTGGCAAGCCGTTCCACCGGTTCACTGTTCTCACTGTCAGGAAATTCCTCCTTAGTTCTAGTAAGTTTAAACTTCGTTCTATTGAGGTAAAATCTGAGCGTTGTTTGCCGGAGAAGATGCATTCTGGTCTCTCCGTTTCCCTCTTAGCTTTCTATTGTCTCTTTCAAATGGTGTATAAACGTGGTTTACCTCTACAGGTCTGTTGATGGTCAATTGGTCTGAATGCCAGGCTTCCAGCAATTCCTGAATGGGTTTTTTTTTTTAAAATTTGGCTTGGTGTAGGATGCTTGATTAATCTGGTCCTGCGTGGTGAGATTTAAAGAGTTCTCATCCTGCTTTCTGATTGCTCCTGTTTTTGCTGTACAAAGGACTCTCTCTCTCCGCCCCCCCAGCAAAGTAATCAACTAGGTTTGAGTAGAGAAAAAAAAACCAAGTTGGCCAATTCCAGGCACAGATCAGCTGCTTAATCCTTAAACCCCCCACCCCCCCCAGCGATGTTGGCCACCTCCACTTCCCTCCGCGGAGCTCTCTCTCGCGATCCGCTCGGAGGCTTCGGCTCGACCCGTCGGATTGCGGGCTGCAGTCCCACCCCTCCCCCCCAACGCCCAGGTTGCAGGTTGTTGCAAACCCGCTTTTCTTCCGGCTACTAAAAGCATAAAAACCGGGAGTCACTTGAAAAATGTGATTTTTCTTCTTCTTTCTCTTTTCTCTTACGCGTCCAAGCTGGAGCACCCCTTTTGCAACCGCCGGATGGGGGGGGTGGTTAGCAGCGGGCCGGGGTGCAAGGCGCAGCCCCGCCCCTCCTCTTCCCCCTAGCCCCCCTCCTGCAGTTTTCCCAGGGGTCGGGGCAAAAGGGGGCTCAGCCCGTTCTCAAGCTCCGATTCTCCCTGCCCTGCGGGAGCTGCTGGACCCTCCTTCCCCTGCAGCCCCCCCACCCTCCTCTTTCCCTTCCCCAACTCCGGGGAATCCCTCGGAGGCGGAGCCTGGGGAGGGGGGGAGAGAGAGAAGAGGGCGGAGCTCTACTGGAAACCCCCCCACCCCTCCCCGTCGGCCTTCTTTTGAAGTCTGGGCGAGGCGGGGACCCGCGCACGCGGCGCTTTCCTTTGCCCACCGCCTCGCCACCCCTCTCTAGCTCCCACCCGCAGCCGGACTAGGTCGGGAGGTTAACTGTCCGGGAAGGAGGGGTCCCAAAGCAGTCGGGGGGGTGGGGGGTGGGGAGACGGGAAAGGGACTCCTCGACCCCCTTCTGGGGGTGACTTCGGCTCCCCCCCTTCCAGCTGGTTCCTACCCTGCTCTCCTCGGGATCCATTCCATTAGTGAACCTGGGGAGGGGGTCCAGCTTTGTCCACTCCTGTCTCTCTCCCCCCCAATATATATTCAGACGAATATATATATATATATTCCAGGTTCAGAAGTTGAGTACCTTGCCCTGCAAAGGGGGCGTCGCGCCAGGGAGGAGGCGGCGACTCGCAGCCAGCCCAGCCTTTGCCAGGCGCGCTCCGGCTTTGCCAGCCAGGAGGCGGGCGGTGGCGCCGACAAGCGGGACGTTTCCATTTCGGGGAGCCTCCCGCCTCCTCCCCCTTCTTCTGCACCCCCTTTCCTGCCTCTTCTCCCCTCCCTCTCGGCGCTGGAGGAGCAAGGAGCCCGCGGTTCCTTCGAGCTGGCTGGCTTCCCCCCCCCCACCCTCTTCTCTTCCTCTCTCCAAACAGGAATTCTAGTCCGTGGCGCGCCAGACTCCATCTCTCTGCGCATCGTTTCCCGTGGCTGCTTCTGTTCCTCGGGTGGGCAAACTTGAGCGCTTCTCACGTTCCTCCCCGTCTCCCTCAAAAGGAGACTTGGTTGCCCCCCCTTCCCCCCAGCTTCCCAGCCAACCCCTCAGGGGGGGGTGAGGAGAGAAAAAAAGAAGGCACAAATTTGGAAAGTCGTCAAAGGTCTGGTTTTTGGTTTTTTTTTGCGAGAGGATCGCTTCCTATCTCGGCCTCTGAAAGTGACCGCTGTTTGCGCCCCATCCTGGTTTTTTTTCGGGCATAGCTGACGCTCTGCCGGCCCCCCTTTTGCCTTCCTCGTCTCCCCTTCCCTGCCTCTCAGCTCCGTCCTTTGCAAGCTTTGGGTTGCTTCTTCCCGACTTCGCTTCGGATCGACTCTACCTTGGAAACCTTGGCTGATTTTCCCCGATAAGCCGTACGTAAGATAGCGGAGAAGCTCCTGTATTTTGAATTTTTTTTTTCTTTTTCTTGGAAAGTGCCCCAGGAGAGAGCCCTGAAATCCAACTTGGAGCAAGAAATACATGTTTGTTTTTGGTAGACCAGCAGATGACATCTGTCTCTCTCCTTTTCCCCCCCTGGGATGAAGGGGAAAAAAGGCCCGGACAGGTGGCTAGTCCTCATTGTAAAGTTCTCAGGGAAAAGCTTTAACTTCTCTGCAACCCGCTATGGGGATCCTTTGGCTGAGTCAGATCATCCGGTTTCTTTGGCTTCTGCTCTTCAGCCTGGCTGTGGTGCTCTCCAAAGGTAAGGCAAAAATAAATAGAGATAGATAGATAGATAGATAGATAGATAGATAGATAGATAGATAGATAGATAGATAGATAGATAGATAGATAGATGGATGGATGGATGGATGGATGGATGGATGGATGGATGGATGGATGGATGGATGGATGGATGGATGGATGGATGGACGGACGGACGGATAGACAGATAGACGGATGGACACATGGATAGATGGATAGATGGATAGATAGACAGATTAGATGGATAGATAGATAGACATGATAGATAGATAGATAGATAGATAGATAGATAGATAGACAGATAGATAGATAGGAGATAGATGGATAGACAGATAGACGGATAGTAGATAGATAGATAGATAGATAGTAGATAGGAGATAGACGGATCGATAGATAGATAGATAGATCGATAGATCGATAGATAGATAGATAGATAGATAGATAGTAGATAGATAGATAGATAGTAGATAGGAGATAGACGGATAGATCGATAGATCGATAGATAGATAGATAGATAGATAGATAGATAGATCGATCGATAGATAGATAGATAGATAGATAGATAGATAGATAGATAGATAGATAGATAGATAGATAGATAGTAGATAGATAGATAGATAGTAGATAGGAGATAGACAGATAGATAGATAGATAGATAGATAGATAGATAGTAGATAGGAGATAGACGGATAGATAGATAAATAGATAGATAGTAGATAGGAGATAGACGGATAGACAGATGATAGATAGATAGATAGAGATTGAAACATTTTATGAAAATGAAAAGCAGTGCTCCAATATTTGAGGGGCTGCCACCAAGAAGAGGGGGTCAAACTATTCTCCAAAGCGCCTGAAGGCAGGACAAGAAGCAACGGGTGGAAACTAACCAAGGAGAGAAGCAACCTAGAACTAAGGCAAAACTTCCTGACAGTGAGAACAATTAACCAGTGGAACTGCTTGCCTCCAGAAGTTGTGGGTGCTCCATCACTGGAGGCTTTTAAGAAGAAGAGACTGGATAGCCATTTATCAGAAATAGTATAGGCCTCCTGCGAGAGCCTAGATGACCTCCAAGGTCCCTTCCAACTCTCTTACTCTTGGTGACTTTGCTGTAGGCGTTTCTGTACATTATTTGGATGAGAAAAACCAGATTTTCTGAAACGTTCTGGGTGGTTCTTGGTGTAACCAAGAAGGTGCCAAGTTTAGTCCTGGCCTTTCATGGAGTCCAGTGCCCCTCTGAATGTGGGGGCTGACCAGATGACCTTGGCTAGTCTCTATCGGTATATATATATTTGCTGGGGGGGGGCACCTGGGTGGAGAGAGACAATGCTGCGGAATGAATAATGGGTGGGGAAAAGATAGCTTTTCCCTGCTTCTCCTGTGCATGCTACTAGTCCTCAGTGAAGGAGAAAGCTTTTCCTTGCTGCCAGGGGCTGTTGGGCTTCTGGTTTCTATAAGGGCCATTAAACCCATTTTCCAACGAGTGTCAACATTTTCTTAGCTAGCTGACAGGCTATTGTAATGCCAGTTTGAGGTATTTAATGAATCTGGATTAAGAAATGATGTTGTTGTTTTTTCTCCAGGCAGGGTGAAAGGACTTCTTTAACAAATGTGTATTCACAGGTCTTCCTCTAGTGTTTCTTTGCTGGGTGTTAAGCAAATTAAAAAATAATCACTGAGTCTCTTTGAACTGAAGAAATATTCGCCTTTTGTGTAGGTGTGCCTGTGTATACACTGGCATCAGCTTTCCAGCTTTGCAAAGTTAGAAACTGTTCGGTGTGGTGGTTAAGGTGCTGGCCTAGAAACCAGGAGACAGTGAGTTCTAGTCCCACCTTAGTCATGAAAGCTGGCTGGGTGATTTTGGGCCAATCACCAGGCAACTGTGAGTTCTAGTCCTGCCTTAGTCATGAAAGCCACAGTTGGGTGACTTTGGGCCAATCACCAGGCGACTGTGAGTTCTAGTCCCACCTTAGTCATGAAAGCTGGCTGGGTGATTTTGGGCCAATCACCAGGCAACTGTGAGTTCTAGTCCTGCCTTAGTCATGAAAGCAAGCTGAGTGACTTTGGGCCAATCACCAGGCGACTGTGAGTTCTAGTCCTGCCTTAGTCATGAAAGTCACAGTTGGGTGGGCCAATCACCAGGCGACTGTGAGTTCTAGTCCCACCTTAGTCATGAAATCCAGCTGGGTAACTTTGGACCAATCACCTGGAGATGGTAAGTTCTAGTCCCGTCTTAGTGATGAAAGTCACAGCTGGGTGACTTTGGGCCAATCACTAGGAGACCGTGAATTCTAGTTCCACCTTAAGCATGAAAGCTGGCTGGGTGACCAGGTATCACCTGGAAGCTCTGAGTTCAAATCAAGATTCTATCTCCGCTTTGAAACATCGGCTTTAAACTGCCAAGGGGCGCTTATATATGGATTGATTTGAAAGCAACTTGATCGGAGTGCTGTGGAATTGAATTTGTAAACTGTCTATGTAAACTACCAGTTTGGCAGACAACCCATATTCTAACCAGCAACCTTGGGGACAAGGCGACTCTTGCCATCTTCTAAACTTGACATTCTACCCAATTTCCTCATGAGCGAAGGAGAAGTTCCCAAGATCAACTTCTGGTTTTTGTTTTTTGTTTTGTTTTTGCTTGAGTTTTGGACATTTAGCAGTTGGACACCTAGATTGCCCCGCACGGTTGGTGCTTCTCAACCTCGCCAACTTTAGGAGGTGTGGCCTTCAGCTGGATGGACAAATGGATGAAGGGGTGGGTGGAAAGGTAGATGGATGGACGGGCAAACGGACAGACAGGTGGGCAAGCCGATGGGCGGACAGACTGACCACTAAGGGTCAGATAGAAGATGGACCAATGGATGGGGGCGTGGTGGACAGACTGATAGATGAATAAGCAGTTGGACAGATGGGTGGACCATCTTTCCCCTTTCTGTTTTGGAAATGTGTTTATGGCGTTGGCTTCATTTGGATAGTAAGGAGGACCTGGAAGAACCTCCCAACTTCATTTCCTAGGAACAGCTGGCGGGAATTGTGGAGTTACGTTATAAAGCTAGTGGGATTATTTGTACTCCTGATTAGACCCCCCAACCTGAAATCGGATGTAATTAGAGTTTCTTGAAAATATCTCTGAAAACCATTGAGATAAACCATCGAGACAATATATGTAGCTCCAGCTATTAAAGAATCCCTGCTGGATTTTAATGCCTCTGTATTAATAATGCAGCCAACCTTTCTTTGGCTCAAGGCAATTTGAGTTTTTGGCTGGCTGCCATTGCCTACCAACCCTTCAGGCTTTTTGTTGAACACAAACCTTCATGAACCGAGGGCAGACAAGCTTGGATTATGTCAGTTTCACTGGAGGTGACTAGCGAGGAAAGGGATGGCATCTTGTCAATTCTCATCTAAACCTAGGGGAGATTGATGCTCTGTTGAAGAAAATCTTGCTGAAGCACAGGAGAGGTAGGGACCCTTACTTTGGGGATGAGGTCAGCAAGGTGTTGTGTGTCTCAAGGGTTTGTCTATCACCCCGATTCAGCAGTTTCCCATCTCCTTGAGTGAAATTCTAAAGGAAGATCTCAGGTGAAAATCCTTCCTTCCAAATTTCCGCGCTGGAAGCATTTTTGTTTAGCTTTTTCACCCCTGCTAAAAGAGGCTTCTGGTTTTCTTCTCCATTCCCTAACCTGCTTGGGGATTTCTTTCCAATTTCTTTTGGTGGTATTTCGATCAAACCAGGCAGGAGGCACCGATGGTGGTGTACTTCTTCGTTATGCAAACTTTTTGTCGCTCTGAAGCTTCTTGGCAGTCCAAACTGGAAAGGCAGAGGGGTCTCTCTCTCTCTCTCTCTCTCTCTCTCTCTCTCTCTCTCTCTCTCTCTCTCTCTCTCTCTCTCTCTCTCTCTCTCTCTGCCTTTCTTGAGATCTTGAAAGAAAGAAAACCAGGAAGACGTGCTGACAACGGAATAAAAGATTGTACAATGGAAGACGGGACACTCACAAACGCACCCTGGCCAACTCATTAAATAAATGCAAGCATTACTTTCCCATTGGTTAGGAGCTCTCTCTCTCTCTCCTTCTCTCTCTTTTTCTCCTTCTTCTTTGGAAGGCATTGCACAAGTAAATTATCTTTCACTTGAGCATGGCCGTGAGAAAATAGAGGCGCAATTTTCAGCAGGATCATGTAATAAGGCGATGGATTTTTTTTTTTAAAAAAAGAATAAAATGGAAGCAGGCCCAGGAATGCAGATTGATTCAGCTAGAGAGGGGAAAGATCTGCATTGGATGTTGGGATGTGGTTCAAGAAGAGGGCCTTTGCGCCTTGTGGACAGGCCCAACTCAAGAACAACACTGAACAATCCAGCCAAAGTTCAGGTCTTGCTCACACCCTGTAGACAGAATCTTGCCAGACTAAACTTTCACTCATCTCACTTTAACGAACATACCTTGGGAGATTCTACGGAGCGTCTCTCTTAAAACTCTTCCCCTGCTTCCCAACCTGCTCCGGATTGTGCTGTCTCTTGTTTCACTGTTCTTTCTTGGAAGGTGATTCCCTTCTTCTTGCCTAGTCCATCATACCACCTCCCCCTTTGTGGACGTAATCCATCACACTCATAGCATAAAGGATTCTGGAATTGTTGACTTGAGTAAACTCAGGATCCAGCCTGGAAGATGCAAATCTGGGCTTCTCTCCTCCATTGTAGAGTTACCTGTTTGAAACGTTCTTTCTTTTTTTTTAATATAAAAATTCCTTTATTAAAACAATCAGCATTGTACATAAAATCTTTGTATGCATCAAACATCATAGCATCTGGTATACAACACTACGTATTATTCTTTGTAGATGTCTGGTTTGGTAAACATTTTTCACTCCTCACTTCAATCCTCTATTATACACCTGTTACATTTTTTTCCCCTTCTATGATCCCTAACAATAGGTCCTGAGGTAGTAGTTAAACATTAAATATAAGATCATATTAATAATCAATCATCATAGAACACAACATATAACACTAGGTATTAATCTTTGTAAACGTCTGATTTGGTAAATATTCTTTACTCCTCACTTCCAGCCTCAACTACATGTCTGTTGTATTTTATCTTTTATGATCCCTAGCAAAAGATCCTGAGGTAGAGATTCCATAACCTGGGGTAAAAATTCAGTCTGCTTTTTCATTATTAAAGTAATCAACATTAAGCATAAGATCATATTAAGAAGCGATCATCGTAGGACATAACATACAACAATAGGTAAACATTCTTCACTCCTCACTTCAAGCCTCTACTATACACCTGTTACATTTTTAACCTGTATGATCCCTAACAATAGGTCCTGAGGTAGTAATTCAATAACCTGAGGTAGAAATTCAGTCCGCTTTTTCAATATTAAAGTATTCAACATTAAACTTAAGATCATATTAATAAGCAATCATCATGGAACACAACATATAACCCTAGGTATTAATCTTTGTAAACGTCTGGTTTGGTAAATATTCTTTACTCCTCACTTCCAGCCTCAACTATATGTCTGTTACAACCTGTTTGAAACTTTCCATGGGTGATTTGTTGATGCTTGAATAGAGGTGGTAGCTGTAGGAGAACGAGTGGCAGGGCCGGGATGGGGGCAGCGTTAAAAGGGGGATCAGCCTAGAATCCCTACATACCCCCAAGCAGACTAAGCCCACCCTCCCTTGAATTCCCTGGACTGTTATTTAGCTCTTAGCAGGTACCTACGGTTGAGAAGATTCCTGCGCATAGGCTTTTACCGTATTTCCCCCCCAAAATAAGACCCAGCTGGAAAATAAGTCCTCGCATGATTTTTTCAGGATGCTCGTAATATAAGCCCCACCCCAAAAATAAGTTAGTTAAGCTTGTCAGCCAGACGGACGCATTCACCGTGTGTCCCCCAAAATAAGACCAGGTCTTATATTAATTTTTGCTCCAAAAGTCGCATCAGGGCTTATTTTCCTGTTACGTCTTATTTGGGGGGAAATACGGTACTAAATGCGTCCGTCTGGCTGATGATCTTAACTGGGGCTTATTTTTGGGGTGGGGGGCTTATATTGCGAGCATCCTGAAAAATCATGCTAGGGTTTATTTTCCAGTTGGATCTTATTTTCAAGGGAACATGGTAGTACATCCGTCGCAACACACGACGGACGTATTGAATGATAAAACAATAACGTTAAGGTATAATTAGGTATAATTAGATATACATAAATAATATCATTGACATTATTTATTTGAATAAAGGTAGATTTTTGTACCTGAAAAAATAATAATAAATGTTGTTGTTGTTGTTAGTTGCGAAGTCGTGTCCGACCCATCGCGACCCCATGGACAACGTTCCTCCAGGCCTTCCTGTCCTCCACCATCTTCTGGAGTCCATTGAAGCTCACGCCTCCGGCTTCAGTGACTCCATCCAGCCACCTCATTCTCTGTCGTCCCCTTCTTCTCTTTCCCTCCATCTTTCCCAGCATTAGGCTCTTCTCCAGTGAGGCTTATAAATAAATAAGTCCTAATGTGTCTTTTGCAGCAAAAATTAATATAAGAGCCGGTCTTAGTTTTCAAGAAGATATGGTAGCAATAAATCAGTTGAATTGGACCTTAACGTGTGGAGCTGATCTTTCATCTCTGGTCTCCAAGCCATACCTGTTCACTCCAAAGACTGCCCTTTGTTTGTTGGTATTTGGTATTCAAGTTGGGCTCAGCTCCACACATCTATGGAGTGTTCTTGGCAACAACACACAAAGAAGTTGTGTGTTCACCTTCTGAAGGATTACCCCCATCTCCCCAACTATCGAGTCTAGCTTACTGATCAGCTTTTCAACTTTACTAATCGCCATTCAAGTTGAGGCACTTGTCATAATGTCTTACACACTTTGTAATTCTTTAGTAGTCATCGTTCGGCGCCAAATGTGGGCTATAGGGAGGGTGATCAAAAGCATCCCAACGGAACTGCTTCCAACATTCTTGGGTGCGTCTAGCAGGGTGCGGGCGAGCGTTATCGTGAACCAACACACAACAACACAAAGAATTTGCCCTGTTCGTCTTCTGAAGGAGTCCCTCCCCGACTTTCTAGTCTAGCTTACAACTCGGCGATTCTGTCTCCTAAGCGGGCCTGATGGCTGCGTAGTTTGACTTGTGAGCTCCGGCGAAAACCGATTGATGCTCGAAAGGCAAAAATGTAACCCAAAGTGCTCATAGTAACTTCAGATAAAAACCAGAGCAAGGGGATCAAGCTGCCTAATGAAGGGCCCACAATGTTTTATTTATTTTACATCGTTTCCTATCATCCAATTAGTCATGCCTTCTGGCTGTTGTTGTACATGCAAACCAGGAAGAAATTCAAGTTAACTGCTATTCAACTTAGTACTATCGATTTAAATTTGTAAACATTCTTCACTCCGTATATCAAGATTTAACTATAAGCCAGATACATTTTCTTTGATTGGTGTTTCTCTTGTATGTAGTCTATCCAATGTTTCCAGTCTAACATATATTTTTCATTTGACCGATCCTTCAAATATGCCGATATTTTAGCCATTTCTGCCAAATTTATAACTTTCAAAGTCCATTCTTCAATAGGTGGTATTTCTGGCTTCTTCCAGTATTGTCCCACCAACAGTCTCGCTGCTGTGATCAAGTTCAGAATTAAGTTCGTCTCTGTGGTGGTACAGTCTTTTATGGTCCCTAACAAAAACAACTGAGGTAGAAATTCAATACGCTTTTTCAAGATGGTTTGGAGTGTCCACCATATTTTTCTCCAGAAGGCTTTAATTTTTCTACATGTCCACCATACATGAAAATATGTAGCCTCCATACCAAAAAAAAAAAAAAGAATATCAATCTTTCAATGCCGGATAAAACCGCCGGGGGTGGAAACTAATCACCTCATCGGAAGGCGGGAGAGTAGCATTTTGGTCCCCAGAAGTTGTGTGTGTCGATGGGGCTGGTTCTCCACATGGGAGAATGTGGGTTGTCTCTCTACACCCTGGAAGGTTGAATGAAGTGCCTTCTCTTTTGCGCACCTCAATGAGATCTATCCAGGGCAGGTAGACTCGACTTACGACTAGAGTTTCCACTGCTAAGCAAGGCGGATGTTACATGAGTCTCCCCTGATTCTATGACTCTTTTTTTTTTTGCTACAGCTGTTAAGTGAATGACTGCAGCTATTAAGTGAATCACATGGTCTCTAAGCAAATCTAGCTTAATGGGCTTATTGGAAGCCTCCTGGGAAGGTCACAAGTGGCAATTGGAAGTCCCTGGGACACTGTAGCCTTTGTAAACACGTGCCAGTTGCCAAGTGTCCCAAGTTTTGATTGTGTGGCTGTTGCAGTGATTGGTAGTGGAAGGACTGGTTCTAAGTCAGTTTTTCAGTACTGTTATAGAATAGAATAGAATAGAATAGAATAGAATAGAATAGAATAGGAATAGAAATGGAATAGAAATGGAATAGAAATGGAATAGAAATGGAATAGAAATGGAATAGAATAGAATAGAATAGAATAGAACAAAACAGAAAAGAACAGAACAGAACAGAACAGAATAGAATAGAATAGAATAGAGATGGAATGGAATAGAGATGGAATGGAATGGAATAGAATAGAATAGAATAAGAATAGAAATGGAATAGAATAGAACAGAACAGAACAGAACAGAATAGAATAGAATAGAATAGAATAGAATAGAATAACAGGATAGGATAGGATAGGATAGGATGAGAGGAGAAGAGAAGAGAAGAGACAGAAACTCTGTATTGTTCAACTCTGTACAAATGATTGTCTAATCTCTTCTTGAAAACGTCCAGTGTTGGAGCACCCACAACTTCTAGAGGCAAGTTGTTCCACTGGTTAATTGTCCTCACTGTTGGGAAGTTTCTCCTTAATTCCAGGTTGCTTCTCTCCTTGATTCATTTCCATCCGTTGCTTCTTGTCCTGCCTTCAGGTGCATTGGAGAACAGCTTGACCCCCCACCTTCTTTGTGGCAGCACCTTATATTCTTTGAACAGTCACTAAATGGTTGGTTATAAGTCGAGAGTGACCTGTACTCTTTCATTGGCCAAAACTTTGATACCTCTGCAAATTCCATCTTGGACACGAAGGCCTGGACTTGGCCTTCAGCGATGAGTGTCACCCGAGGAATGAGTT
>JARGCV010000368.1:565000-590000 GCA_034064705.1 Bothrops alternatus | reverse complement strand
CACACACAATCACAGTCAAAGGCCCAGGGGCAGAGTGCAACTCACACGCCCCAAACCTGTCTGCATAAATGTGTCTTCAACATTTTCCGGAAAGCTAGGAGGGAGGAAGCAGTACGAACCTCTGAGGGAAGCTGGTTCCAGAGGGCTGGGACAGCAACGGAGAAGGCCCTAACCCTAGGCCCCGCCAGACGACATTGTCTAACAGACGGGACCCGTAGGAGGCCAACCCTATGTGCCCTAACCGGGTCGATGGGATTCATGAGGCAGAAGATGGTCCCGCAAGTATCCTGGCCCATTGCCATAAAGGGCTTTATAGGTCATAACCAACACTTTGAATTGTGTTCGGAGACCAATTGGTAGCCAGTGCAGCTCACGAAGGGCTGGAGTGATATGAGCGTGTCTTGGGAGACCCAAGACAGCTCGCGCGGCCGCATTCTGGACCACCTGCAGTCTCCGGACATTCTTCAAAGGTTGCCCCATGTAGAGAGCATTACAGTAGTCGAATCTCGAGGTGACAAGGGCATGAGTGACTGTGAGGAGTGACTCCCGGTCCAAGTACTGGACTTTCTTCCTTTTCTTCTTTGAAAACATTCACTGCTCACCCAAGAAGCTTCTTCAGTTCTAACCGAATGGTGGGGAAATTCAGGATTTTTCAGTTAGAACTGAAGAAGCTTCTTGGTTGAGAAGCAAAACATTTTCCCAGAAAAAAAAAACAAAAGGAAGTCAAGTTGCCTTTGGGACAATCCTCCTCCTGCTTTCAGAACTTCTTGTTTGTTTTTACTTTTCCAACTTCTAGCTTTAGATCCTGATCTTGCAACATCAACATTTACTGTTGGTTTAAAAAGAAAAAGGAAAAAAAAAAGGCTTGATGGTTGCCTTAAATTCATCCAGGGAACCTTTTCGACAAGGAGGCACTAAAATGTTGCTAATTGCAGTTGGAGAAAATATATGTAGCTGAATCAGGTTGAAGGGATGGGCAGCCATTTCATTGCCCACTTAGGGAACATCTTCAGTTTTGTGATCTAAGGGAAGATACTTCCCTTCTCCAAATCTTGTAGCAAGGAAGATGTTACCTAGGTGAGCAATGAAAGGTCTGTGAGTGAGGAACTCAGCTCTGAGCATTTACAACTCAATTGCTTAATTGTCACTTGGCTCCGGAGAAGAGAGTTTTCTGTTGATTGGAAAGAACTCCCAATCTTCCATTAACAGTCCTTCTTGCAGTTTAATGAGAGTTCAGCTTAACTATAGTTCTAGTTTAATCTTGGGAAGCTGCCCAGAATCATTTTTGGAGTGGGGTGGCCTAGAAATTCAGCAAGTAAATAACCCAACCACAAATCCCAATTTGAAATCAAGAGTCTGCCACATCATCTGGAATGGCTTTAAAGAGGATTTAGGAAATCAGCTTGACGGATTAATAACGTCTAGATTATTTGTGACTTCGCCGGTCCGTTGGCAACCCTTTGTATGCAATGCTTACAAATGTCTCATTCAGAAACCGTTCAGTTGACTCTCCAACTTGGATCATCAAATCCAATCAGCAATCTGATTTGCATCACAAATTATGGATTGGAGACATCTGAATTGGGAGTGTGTGTGTGTGTGAAGGTTTGTTCTCTGGCTTTGTGGGTTGGTTTCCAAACGTTTCGTTCCGAGTCTGAATTGGTTTGATTATCAAAGCCTTTTCTGGAAGACACCAAGAATTGTCCTAGATTTGAGTAGATGACTCAGTCAGGATCAAACAAGTTTTATCTATCCAGGGTGGCGGGGAGACCCATGAAAAAGCGATAGGTGCCCCATTGCTGAAGGCTTCTAAGAAGAGATTGGACAGCCAATTGTCTGAAATAGTATAGAGTTTCCTGTCCAAGCAGGGGGTTGGACTAGAACAGTGTTTCTCAACCTTGACAATTTTAAGGCATGTGGACTTCAACTCCCAGAATTCCACAGCCAGCATTGCTGGCTGTGGAATTCTGGGAGTTGAAGTCCACATGCCTTAAAGTTGTCAAGGTTGAGAAATACTGGACTAGAAATTCTGGGAGTTGAAGTCCACATGCCTTAAAGTTGTCAAGGTTGAGAAACACTGGACTAGAAGATATCCAATGTCCCTTCCAGCTGTTATTCCAAGATGCCACCTCTGTCTTTTCCTGACCCATCCATGCTGCCATGTTCTCGCACAAGGTTCTATCTGCATTATGTGCCTGCATAATGCCTTCGATAAAACCAAAGAAACATTTGGGAACCAAGGAGATCAGGAATATATGGGTCTATACATATGTCGTATATAGTATATTTTAAGTTCTGTGTCATGTATGTGTTTCACTTTGAGAGCAGGCAACTAAATTTCGTTTTTGACGTGTGCCGTTGTGCCCACAGTAAAAAAAAAATGACAATAAAGGTTATCTTATCTCTAATAGGGGAATATTGTTATCGGAACAGTGAATTATTACAGAATATTTGAGTTTGGGGGAGGAGGGTTGGCAACTAAAACGGGACCGATTCACCCTTCTGGAAAATGCCAAGGCTAAGCTAAATCAGTCCTTATTCCTCTTTTGTTTGTGGGATAGGACTTGGGTTGATCAGCCAGATGTTCCTACAGCATCTTCCCCTCTTGGAGCATGACTTTGAGAGTGTGGAAACCAGTGAGGCTGAAGGCACCAGACTGAGAGAAATAATATAACCCACAAGGTTGGGAAACCTGGATTGTCATCATCTGGATTCCTTACAAGGTGAAGAGGGGCAGATTTTTCTGGAGAGGGACGATCTGGAGGGATAAATGGGGAAAGGAGGCCTTGACGCTACATATTTCCTTCATGGAGGTTTCAGAACTGGGGCTAAAACTGGTCGAGGGAAAAGGGAAGAATGGGACCATCCTTCCTGGAAGGGTCTATGGTGATTCTCAGTCAATCCAGGTCGTGGTTGTCCCAAAGGTACTTTTTCACAAGGCAACTGGACTTTCTTATTTTTCTCTGAAGACCTTTCGCTTCTCATCCCAGAAGCTGAAGAAGAAAAAACGTCTTCAGAGAAAAACAAGAAAGTCCAGCTGCCTTGTGAAAAAGCACCCTCCTTGAAGGATCTGCCTCAGTTGGAAGTCTTCAACTCGGAAGGAGGAACAGGTTCAAGATTCTTCAATGGGTATTTTTCTAATAATAATAATAATAATAATAATAATAATAATAATAATAATAATAATAATAATAATAATAATAATAATAATAATAATAATAATAAATCAAGGAGCATTTGTGAACCCATCTTGGGTTCCTACACTGGAAGGGACCTTTGGAACCAACTAGACTTGTGTTTCTCAACCTCAGCAACTTGCGTGGGCTTCAGCTCTTAGAATCCCCCATCCAGCAGGCTGGGTAACTGTTCTGAAAAGGGATGAAAAGTCTGAGGAGCATCTTCCCAAGATGATAAAATAAAATAAGGTCCAAGTTGAAGATGGGTGGACTTTTAACTCCCAGAATTCTGGGAGTTAGTTGAAGTCCACCCAACTTCAAGTTGCCAAGGTTGAAAAACACTGTTCTAAATGGCTGGCCCATTCTTACGATGCTCTGGGCGGCATCTGCCCAGAGTCCATCCTGCATCAGGGATGGTGCGAGACTCAGAATATCACAAGAATGGGCCAGCCATTTGCAACAGTGTTTCCCAACTTTGGCAGCTTGACGTTGGGTGGATTTCAGCTCCCAGAATTCTCTGAGTTAAAGCCCATCCATCTTCCAATTGCTGAGGTCAGAAAACTCTGATTTAAGGGGTATATCTGATTTGATCAATGGCCTTGCACCTTCTTGCTGATTGGATTTGGAGATTTGACTGAATGGCCTTCAGACTGAATTTTGGAACCTTGATTTCTTCTGGGGCCGAATCGGGGACCTGAGAGGAGTTGGTGTCATTGCCAAACTACGTGGTAGGAGCCTCGGTGTGCACTTGTGTATCTGTGTAGTAGCTCAGATATCAGAACGGCGCCCGTTTTGCTCTCGTTCCTCGACTTACCTGGCCTTGCCAGCTCATTGGCATGCTGGTGACTTCGCGGAGGTATCGGAATAAGCAACCGGAGTGGCGTTTATTAGTGCATGCTCTCCAAACCTGGATGAGCTGAAGTCTTCAGTTAAAGAGATTGTCTTCAGAGCATGCTTCATTTCCCCCTCGCATAAATTAACATGCATTTATCTTGCCTTAGCAAGCTATTAGCATTAATGTAAACAAATACAGTCTAGATTCCTTCAAGATTGCCACTTTAATCACCCAATAGATGCTAGTGAACAGATTTGGGATTGGGATGTGGTATCTTTTTTTTCTTTTTTTTAAATGTTCTAATGGGTGAGATTCTTTCATCCGGCATTTTGTTTCCTCTTCCGCACCTAACCACTCGTAAGTGGTGCAGCTGTCGGAATCTCAACTAATTGAAATTAGGTAGATAAAAGCCGAGATTCTTTCACTCAACAGGGAGTGAAAGCTTCTTCAAGCAAGAGTTGAGAGGTGTTAATTTTAGGGTTCCTTGTTTTTTTCCTTTCCCCTCTCAATTCACTCTGGAAGTGCCCACTGCTTAAATCTCAAAGAGGGATGATGAGGAACGTTGGTGTAGGAAGAAAGGAGTGGTTTGTTTGCTCCTGAAGATGGATTGTGGTGGGCAACCAAGTGAAGTATGGATTTGGTTGACCGTGGTTAAAAAATAGAGGAAGGGTTAATCAACTGGGAGATTTTTTCCAGGTCCTTCTGCAATTGGATCAATTATGGTACCATCAAGTTGGTGCCAACTCTTGGTGACCACATAAATACAGTTTTCTCCATGGTGGATCATTCACTGCTTCTGGAGGCATGTTGTTCCACTGGTTAATTGTTCTAACTGTCAGGAAGTTTCTCCTTAGTTCTACGTTGCTTCTCTCCTTGGTTAGTTTCCACCCGTTGCTTCTTGTCCTGCCTTCAGGCGCTTTGGAGAATAACTTGACTCCCTCTTCTTTGGGGCAGCCCCTGAGATATTGGAACACTGCTATCATGTCCCCCCTCGTCCTTCTCCTCGTTAAAGTAGACATACCCAATTCCAGCAACTGTTCCTTGTATGCTTTAGCCTCCAGTCCCCTAATCATCTTTGTTGCTCTTCTCTGCACTCTTTCTAGAGTCTCAACATCTTTTTTACATCGTGGTGACCAAAACTGGATGCAGGATTCCAAGTGTGGCCTTATCAAGGCCTTGTAAAGTGGTATTAAGACTTCACGTGATCTTGATTCTATCCCTCTGTTAATGCAGCCCAGCACTGTGTTGGCTTTTTTGGCAGCTGCAGCACACGGCTGGCTCCTATTTAAGGGATTATCCAGTAGGACTCTCAGATCCCTCTCACAGTTGCTACTATTGAGCAAGGTACCCCCTATACTATACCTGTCCATTTGGTTTTTCTTGCCTAAATGTAGAACCTTAGTTTGGAATCACTACACCCTCATAAGAGGCCTTGCATTCTGTTGACTCTTATCTGGTGCCAATTCACCTTGTCCGTTACTACGGTAGATCAGATTCTTGTGAACAGATAGCATGAAATAAACCCATAGTGCTTTTTGAACCCCATCCCGATTCCCAATTTCTGGCGCCTAACACCTATCTTTCCTGCGTGTTGGGAAATGTAGCTTTCCCACGTCACTTTAAAAGTATTGGTGGAATCGAGGGTGGGCCAACTGCATCTCTGAAAGTACAGCACAGTCCAAGGTCTGACATGCTGAGCTAATTCTCCATCCCGTTTTTGCAGGACTTTTATAGGAATAAAAAAAAAAAAACCTGATAGGCACCGTGTATTTTATTTTGGGTGTGGTGCCACTCTTCAAAACCTAGATTCCTCCGCAAGATGAGCAGTTACATTTTAAAGGCACTCTAAAATGAAATAACGCTCCATCTTTCAACGAAAGGCGACGGGAGCAGCTCACTTTGATTTTTCCAAATGGATTGGCAGAAAAAGGCCATTCTCAATCCTTAGATTGATCTGAGGAGGCATCTGGTTTGATTTTCTGATCAAACTCAAACGGTCTTTTTTTCTTTTTTCTTTTTTCTTTTTGGAGACTTGAAGGAAGATTTCATTTGGAGGTGTAAACAGATTGCTTTCTGGATCAATTTTCTCAACCAAATCCTTTGCACAGTCAGTCTTCTGCTTGTTGAGTAGTGATTCCTGCTTATTTAGGTCATGCCTGATTCGCTGAATGTACACCAACCTACCCTAATGTGTTTTCTGACTATTTTCTGGATTTCAACAAGCTTGAGAAAGTTCTACGGATGGCAGGTTTTCTCTCTGCCCCATAAACCTCACCTTCGGTATGTTGTTTAATTTCAGCTTCTCGCCCTTTTTTTGTTTAATCTCCATAACGTTGACTTGTTTTATAACTTTAATTTTTTTTTATTGCTGGATCAATGCATCTGTCAACATGGATGTTTGCTGGAATACAACTTTTTTTTTTTTTTGCCGGAACACAAAGGATGTAGGAAGAATGTTTATTTTTACAATCATAATGAAATGATCCCCGCTGATTTTGCTTGCTGTGACAGATAGATGTAACCAATTTGGCAGAGGCTTGCTGGGCCATCCTTAACAAGTTATCTGGATTAAACGACACCTCCATGAGAGACGTTAACCCTATTGCAATCTTAGTGGCCAAAGAAATAACCAACAGAGCATGGTAGATAGAATAGAATAGAGTAGAGTAGAGTAGAGTAGAGTAGAGTAGAATAGAGTAGAGTAGAGTAGAGTAGAGTAGAGTAGAGTAGAGTAGAGTAGAGTAGAGTAGAGTAGAGTAGAGTAGAGTAGAGTAGAACAGAACAGAACAACAGAATAAGGAATATAGAATAGAGTAGAGTAGAGTAGAATAGAGTAGAACAGAACAACAGAATAAGGAATATAGAGTAGGGTAGAGTAGAGTAGAGTAGAGTAGAGTAGAATAGAATAGAACAGAACAACAGAATAAGGAATATAGAATAGAGTAGAGTAGAGTAGAACAACAGAATAAGGAATATAGAATAGAATAGAATAGAATAGAATAGAATAGAATAGAATAGAATAGAATAGAATAGAAGAGAAGAGAAGAGAAGAGAAGAGAAGAGAAGAGAATATAGGATGGGATGAATAGAATAGAATAGAATAGAATAGAATAGAATAGAATAGAATAGAATAGAATAGAATAGAATAGAATAAAGAGAAGAGAAGAGAAGAGAAGAGAAAAGAATATAGGATGGGATGAATAGAATAGAATAGAATAGAATAGAATAGAATAGAATAGAATAGAATAGAATAGAATAGAATAGAATAGAATAGAATAAGGAATGAATAGAATATTACACAATGTTATACAATGACAGTAAAGATATTCTATTCTATTCTATTCTATTCTATTCTATTCTATTCTATTCTATTCTATTCTATTCTATTCTATTCTATTCTATGCCATGCCATGCCATGCCATGCCATGCCATGCCATTCCATTCCATTTCATTCCAATACAATACAATACAATACAATACAATAAAATATACTCGAATTCAGATTTTCCCCTCTTTACTCCTTATTTAAAATCTCCCAATTTGCTTCTCTCATGCTCTCTCCCTCTCTCCTCTCCCTTCCCTAACCCCTTTGTCCCCAGTTATTTATCCATGATTTCTATAGGCTGCTTTTAAATTATTGCAATTTTTCATCTTGATCGAAAAGGATGGCCTTTTTTGAGGGGGGGAGAGGGCAGGAGGGAGGGGTTCATAATGCCTCTGTTGTTTTTTTATCATTACAACTAAAATGAATCGAGGGAGCAAGGCTCATTTTTTTAAAGAAAATGACTGCCCGTGGTTTCTTGGAGCAGCCAGAAAATTACAAATACGTGTGTAAAGAAATCTATCTCTCTGTCTTTCTGTCTTTCTATTTGTCTCTCTGTCTGTCATTCCTTTCTGTGTTGGTATGTGTGTACAGTCCTTGACTTATAGCATAGCCACAATGGAGCCCAAAAATGCTGTGGCTAAGTGAGGCAGTTGTTAAATACTACTACTACTACTACTACTACTACTACTACTACTACTACTACTACTACTACCGTACTACTACTACTACTACTAAAAATTTGGAAGGGACCTTGAAGATCTTCTAGTCCAACCCCCTGCTCAAGCAGGAGACCCTATACCAGTGATGGCGAACCTTTTAGAGACCGAGTGCCCGAACTGCAACCCAAAACCCACTTATATATCGCCGGGTGCCGGATGGGCCTGACCCACTGGGTGGGCGTGGCTGTGGTGGTCATGGCAGACTGGGTGGGTGTGCTCACTTCAATGTTGCTCGTGGGGAGGGACGCCTGTGGGGGATGGGCAGGGCTGGGGGAGATCCAGGGGGTCTCTGGAAGGTGGGGCGCTGGGCAGGAGGCTCGTCCTGCGAGATGAGGCGAGGCAGGGTGGGGGTGCCACTGTCGCAGGGCAAGGCGAGGCAGGGGCCGGGGCGGCCACTGGCCGACACCATCGGCCCCCGCACACAGAGGCCAGCGAGCGCATGGGGGCCGACAGTGTCCGTCAGCAGCCACAGCCTGCCGGCCCCTCGACCGGTGCATTCTGGGACTCCGCAGCCCACCGCCAGCAGTTCAGAGAAGCTCCCTCTGAGCTGGACTGCTGACAGCTGAGGAGGCGATGCAGTGGGTCATGCCCTGGAAAAGTAGAGCATGTGAGGCCAGGAGGGGTGGGATGGAGGGGAGGGAAACCAGCCATGCTGGGATGCATCTGGCCACGTGGGACCTCGGCGAGTTAGCGGGCGGCTGGATGAAGAGGGATGGTTGCCATCTCTGGGGCATGGCGCATGTGCCCACAGAGAGGACTCTGAGTGCCGCCTCTGGCACATGTGCCATAGGTTCGTCACCACGGCCCTATACCATTTCAGACAAATGTCTGTCCAGTCTCTTCTTAAAAACCTCCAGTGTTGGAGCACCCACAATTTCTGGAGGCAGGTGGTTCCACTGGTTCATTGTGAGTTTTGCCCAATTCCATGACCTTTCTTGCCACAGTTGTTAATTGAATCACTGCTGTTGTTAAGTTAGTAACACTGTTGTAAAAGGCGATCTCGTGACCCTGGGGATACCGCGACCGTTGTAAATATGAGTCAGTGTCTAAATTTTGATCACGTGAAAACGGGGAGGCTGCAATGGTCATAAGTGTGAAAAACAGCCATAAGTCCCCTTTTTCATGCTGTTGTAACTGCACTCACTAAGTCGAGGACTGTATCTGTATATACAAAGATTTGGGCCACGAATCTACCGGGGGATCCAGATGACCGATATTAGCAGATAGCGGATGATTTAAAAATCTGGAGGTGCAAAAATGTACAGGACTTGTTTTTAAGCATCAGAATTATTGTGCATGTCAGTTGTGGGCAAATTGTTGCCAGGTTGTTCATTTTTCCCCCCTCCATCCCAGCCCTCTGTTTGGCCGTGTGCATTTTGCAAGCTGCACCTGGTGCAGCTGGACCCCGTGAATTTGCAATGCTGAAACTCGCGGGCCTTGTAAAGTGTGGAATAGTTGCACTTGCGTGTCTCTGCCCGGATTTAGGAGGAGAGGAAAAATATATATAATACGTGAGCTGCGAGCCTGCGAAATGCTGAGTTGGCTTAGCAGCGGTCCCATGGAGTTTGAAGGAAAATGGGAGTAGGTGGTCTGTTGTTGGGGGAAAAGGGATCACATCTTGATGCTTTCTCGGTTTGAAATATGAGGAGGTCTCTGACCTTGGGGGGGGGGGAGTTTCTTGCAGATGTTTCATTACCCAACTAGGAAATATCATCAGTGCTGCTGCAGCTGGTGTTACCTAGTGGTGTAATGAAACATCTGCAAGGAAATATCAAAGCTCAGAAATCACCAAGAATCCCACAGTTCTCCTCCTCCTCCTCCTCCTCCTCCTCCTCCTCCTCCTCCTCCTCCTCCTCCTCCTCCTCCTCCTCCTCCTCCTCCTCCTCTCTGCAAACCTCACTCCCTGCTGGCACTGATGATGTTATCTAGTTTGGGACATGCAACATCTGCAAGAAAACAATCCTTCTCAAAGAGCACCAAGGACCCCTCAACACCGTTTGTAAAAAAACAAGTCTCCTGAATCTTAGAAACACAGCTTCTTGCAATGTATCACTGGCTTTGGACAGGACCTCGCCAATATTGGCCCCCTCAAACTGGGGAGTGTCTCCTCAATAATATAAAGCAAAGGGTTTATCAAAGATGATTCCATCTAGGAGATGCTAGCAGGTGAACTGCTCCCCTTCTCCCCGTTCGCTTGTTCTGCTGGCTGCAGTGTCCTGTCTCTTTTTTTTCCCCTCCCAGCCCTTCTGATATAGTGTTGGGATTAATTTACAATTCCCAACACTGCAAATGGGTCTGCTAATTTATAGAGCATTTATAAGTTGAACTATTAATGCTCAGTATTTATGTAGCACTTAGACTGGTGCAGAATGCATTTACAAGTCTTATTTCCTTAATCTTTCCAACGGCTCTTTGCTTCAGCAAACCTGGAGTATCGGCCTTGCAGGCTGACTTGTTGGGAGGAAACGCATGAACGCTCTCTCTTCATGGATTTTGGTTCTTAGCATTAGCTAGCAGGGCCCCTTGTCATTTGGGAATTGTATCCAGGCCATTACAAGGGGGAATTTTATGCTGGGTAGGTCTTCTCTGGAGATCACAGCCTGTTTTCCTGGTTCCCTTCTGGGAGGAGGGGGGCTCCGTGGTATCTGAAGTAGAACATCCAGATTCAGTCACAGTTTTGTTCCTTACAGCATCAGCCTTGTGAATTCTCAAGCTTCCTCTTTCCGCTACGTTTTTAAGAGGGACAGTGATTAATATTTATATGTATTTATATGTAAAGGTATACACATATGCTGTGTATAGCATATTTATAGATGTGTTAGGTACGTGTACACTTTTGAGAGCAAGCAACAGAATTTCATTTTTAACGTGTGCCACTGTGCTCACAGGAAAAATATGACAGTAAAGGTTATCTTATCTTATCTTAAATCTCAATCAATTGCCAAGCATCTGACTCTTGATCACACGAGCATGGGGACGCTGTAATCTTCATAAGTCTGAAAAGCAGTCATAAGTGACTTTTTTTTTCAGTGCCGTTGTAATTTTCGACTATCACTAAATGAACTGTTGTTACTCACCGGCTACGTGTAGTCTTAAACTACGAATCGAAGGTTAGCGTTCTTTGTATCTTCCAAAGGACGCAAATCTTATCTCATCCCATCCCATCCCATTCCATTCTTCCGTTCCATCCCATCCCATCCCATCCCATCTTCCTATTCTATTCTATTCTATTCTATTCTATTCTATTCTATTCTATTCTATTCTATTCTATTCTATTCTATTCTATTCTATTCTATTCTATTCTATTCTATTCTATTCCATTCCATCTCTATTCTATTCTATTCTATTCTATTCTATTCTATTCTATTCTATTCTATTCTATTCTATTCTATTCTATTCTATTCTATTCCATTCCATTCCATTCCATTCCATTCCATTCCATCTCTATTCTATTCTATTCTATTCTATTCTATTCTATTCTATTCTATTCTATTCTATTCTATTCCATTCCATTCCATTCCACTCCATTCCATTCCATTCCATTCCATTCCATTCCATCTCTATTCTATTCTATTCTATTCTATTCTATTCTATTCTATTCTATTCTATTCTATTCTATTCTATTCTATTCTATTCTATTCTATTCTATTCTATTCTATTCTATTCTATTCCATTCTATATTCTATTCTATATTCTATTCTAATCTTAATGGTGAAATTTTGTCTGGAAAATATCCCCTTGGGATCCACGCAAGGCCTTTGCAATGCGAGGCCAATATAGATAGTCCTTGACTTATTATTGCAACTGATCCCAAAATTTATGTCACTAAGTGAGACAGTTATTAAGTGAGTTTTGCCCCATTTCCTGACCTTTTATTACCACAGTTGTGACGGGAATCCTTGCAGTTGTTATGTTAGTAACCTACTTGTTAAGAAGTGAATCGCCTTCCTCACTGACTATGTTTGTCAGAAGGACACAAACGGGAATCATGTAACCCCGGGACATGGCAACCATCATAAATACGAGTCGGTGGCCAAGTGTCCAGATTTGATCACGTGACTGCAACGGACGTAAGTGCAAAAAACAACCACATATCACTGTTTTCAGCGCCGTTGCAACTTCGAAGGTTCGCTTAAACGAACTGTGGTACGTCATGGTCAACCTGTGCTTCTTTCATCTTCATCCTTACCAAAGCTAAAACGTTCTCCAGATCTTTCTAGAAGCTTTTCAGGCTGAGCCTCCTTTGGTTCACCCCGAGAGATGTAGGCTGTTGTGCAAATTTCAGAGCCATCCTTGCTCCCCAATATCACTTCACCGCAACAAACCCTTCTTCAAAGCCATCCTGAACGCAGCTTTACTCTGCCCAGAGGTGGCAAGGATGTGATCCTGCCTGCGTCTTTCCTTCCGTGCCAACCACGACAAGTCCTTGGAGGAATCCTAAACAGTTTCGAATAATAACAACTAGCAAAACTCTCCAGGTGCTTCTTAGCTATGTGCCAGCAACGGAGGAGAGACCCTAGATCAAACACTGAGTTTTCAGATGTTTATACGACGCGCTTGAACGGGGGGGGGGAATAATAAGTAAGAGAAGAGAAACTGCCATTTCCCAGAAGGATTTGCTTTGTGCAAAGTGGAAGAGCTGAGCAGTGCCAGGAAAGAAAGCAAAAAAGTCTTCTTGGTGATGAAGTGCAATGTACAGTATGTACCCTACAGAAGTCTTTTTTTTTTTTTAAATGGCATTTATTTATTTATTTTGCACACTTTTCCTGACTCAAGTCCTCTTGCAGCGAGGAGGCATTGCTTCCCGTGATCTTCCGTGGTGTTGGAAGTTATGGGTGATGGGAACAGAAGAATCCATTGTCCGCAAAGCGGAGCTAACAACTTTTAAGAGGTGTGGACTTCAGCTCCCAGAATTCTCCAGCCAGGCCTTGCATTCTGGGAGTTGAAGTCCTCACCTCTCAAAGTCGAGAAACATTGCTGTACACACAATAGGATTCTGTTCCCATCACTTTTACAATGGGAGAAACCCTGCTCTAAAGGGTACAGTGAAGGGCGAATGCTGAAATATTGAAACCAGATCTGGCTTGAAGGCCAGGAGAAGACTCTTGCTGTGGTCCAGCATCTAGTTTCCATGGAGATCCAGTAGACTAAGCAGGTGGCAATTGTAAGAATACCTGCTTAGTCACGTTTTCCATGATTCAGTGACCTCTGATTCTAGAGGCGAGGCCTTGTCTCAGGCAAAATGGGAAGGTGTTATTTCTTTTTGTTATTTCTTTCCCTTGCTCTCCGAAGTGCCTGAAGGCAGAACAAGGAGCCACGGATGGGAACTAATCCAGGAGAGAAGCAACCTAGAACTAAGGAGAAATTTCTTGACAGTGAGGACAAGTAACCGGTGGAACGACTTGCTACAAGAAATTGTGGGTGCTCCAACACTGGAAGTTTTTAAGAAGAGACTGGACAGCCATTTATCTGAAATGGTCTAGGTTCTCCTGCTTGAGAAGGGGGCTGGGCTAGAAGACCTTCAAGGTCCCTTCCAGCTCTATTCTATTCTATTCTATTCTATTCCATTCCATTCCATTCCATTCCATTCCATTCCATTCCATTCCATTCCATTCCATTCCTATTTCTATTCTATTCTATTCTATTCTATTCTATTCTATTCTATTCTATTCTATTCTACTCTACTCTACTCTACTCTACTCTACTCTACTCTACTCTACTCTACTCTACTCTACTCTACTCTACTCCACTCCACTCCACTCCACTCCACTCCACTCCACTCCACTCCACTCCACTCCATTCCATTCCATTCCATTCCATTCCATTCCATTCCATTCCATTCCATTCCATTCCATTCTATTCTATTCTATTCTATTCTATTCTATTCTATTCTATTCCATTCCATTCCATTCCATTCCATTCCATTCCATTCCATTCCATTCCATAAGGGGCTGGACGACCACTTGTCTAAAATGGTATAGGGTCTCCTGCTTGAGCAGGAGGTTGGACTAGCAGACCTCCAAGGTCCCTTCCAACTCTTGTCATTCTGTTATTCTTCTGAGCTTCCTCAGTTAAGCCAAGATGCTTCCTTCCTTCATTGTATCAGCTCCAGGAGACCTGGAAAAAGGGGTGGTTAAGAACGGGTGGCTACTGTCCAGCATCCAACTCAGAGCAAGCTCAGAATTTGGCAGTTGATCAGGGTCCCATCTTTCCTCCCCTAAAACGACAACGTGTAATCCCTGCAACCCAAGAGTAATGGTCAAGGCTGCTATTGGAGGCAGTCTACCCCTGCTGGAATTAGCTTCTTTGGAAGCTAATTTAAATCTCAGATGGGTTGTGGTGTGGCTGAGTGGAAGTAACGCCCTTCCCCCACCCTCTGGGGTCAACACCACAAAGATTGCAGAGCAGGACAAGTCTACTTCAATGGGTTTTTTTCCCTCCCCCCCCACCCCATGCAACTAAGAAAGTCAGTTCTGGAGTCTTGAGAATCTGGTGCTTTTTCCTTTCAGAACAAAAGCCACCAAAGCTGATTAATTGAGGTTGCTAATTGAGAAGGGGGGAGAGAACTCTCTCCTCCCCCCACTAACTCCCTACCCCCCCTCCCGCAAGTTGTTAAGCAGAGCCCCAGCTGGGAGATCCAGAGGCTGGAAAAGTCTCTCTCTCTCTCTCTCTCTCTCTCTCTCTCTCTCTCTCTCTCTCTCTCTCTCTCTCTCTCTCTCTCTCTCCCTCCCTCCCTCCCTCCCTCCCTCCCTCCCTCCCTCCCTCTCTCTCTCTCTCTCTCTCTCTCTCTCTCTCTCCCTCTCTCTCTCTCTCTCTCTCTCTCTCTCTCTTAGCATCCCCATTGCTAACCATGCAGGTTCCTGCTGCTATATAAATTTTTAGCTGCTTCTCCTCGAGACAGTATTTGTATTTGTAATTCACATCAGGACTTGGGCTTGCTGCAAAGCTAAGTGGTCTGATGAACTATGATTGTTCAGTTTTGGGATAGCAGGCAGGAAAAGAAAGTCTGCCTTCTTTTGAGAGAGAAAAATGGCGGATGGTTCTTCCAGGGCCCACCAATGCCCCCCCCACACTTTATAAAGGAAGGGAGATGACAAACTGGGCTTCGAATTAAATTTGTAGTTATTGTGGATTCCAACCACCGTAACCGTAAACAGAGTTGGAAGGGACCATGGAGGTCATCCAGTCCAACCCCTGGATGTTTTGTTTTGTATTTGTTTTCCTCCAGCCCGGATCGAAGTTAGGGACATACACCCGTATTCAAACTTCAGAGTCGGTGGAGAGGGGAGGGCGGCGCCACAGACCGAAGTAGACAGGGCCAAGGCAACCCCCCCTCCCATGTGCTTTCTTTTCTGTGGGGTGCTGGGTGCTGTCTGAGCGGTGTTGAATTTGCTGGAATAATAATAATAATAATATAATATAATAATAATAATAATAATAATAATAATAATAGGAAGAGGAAGTAGAAGTAGAAGAAGAAGAAGAAGAAGAAGAAGAAGAAGAAGAAGAAGAAGAAGAAGAAGAAGAAGAAGAAGAAGAAGAAGAAGAAGAAGAAGAAGAAGAAGAAGAAGAAGAAGAAGAAGAAGAAGAAGAAGATGGAAGAGACCTTGGAAATCATCTAGTCCAACCCCCTGCTCAGGCAGGAAACCCTACACCATTTCGGACAAATGGCTCTCCAGTCTCTTCTTAAAAATGTCCACTGTTGGAGCATTCACAAGTTCTGGAGGCAGGTTGTTCCACTGGTTAATTGTTCTGACTGTCAGGAAGTTTCTCCTTAGTTCCAGGTTGCTTCTCTCCTTGGTTAGTTTCCATCCATTGCTTCTTGTCCTGCCTTCAGGCGCTTTGGAGAAGAGCTTGACTCCCTCTTCTTTGGGGCAGCCCCTGAGATATCGGAAGACTGCTATCATGTCCCCCCTCGTCCTTCTCTTCGTTAAACTAGACATACCCAATTCCAGCAACCGTTCCTTATATGTTTTAGCCTCCAGTCCCCTGATCCTCTTTGTTGCTCTTCTCTGCACTCTTTCTAGAGTCTCAGCATCTTTTTTACATTGTGGTGAATACGGTGGATGTAGTATTCCAAGTGTGGCCTTACCAAGGCCTTGTAAAGTGGTATTAAGACTTCACGTGATCTTGATTCTATCCCTCTGTTAATGCAGCCCAGCACTGTGTTGGCTTTTTTGGCAGCTGCAGCAAACGGCTGGCTCCTATTTAAGGGATGGTCCACTCGGACTTATTCCCTTTTGCGATCTTCTGACCAGCAAAGTCAATGGGGTGTGCGTGGGAAGCCAGACCCCTGTTACCAAGTGAACAAGTGCAGTGATTCACTTTAACAACTGTGGCAAAGAAAGGTTGTAAAATGGGGAAGGGGGACTCATTTCCCAACTGTCTCGCACAGCGACAGAAATTTGGGGTCCCGTTGCAGTCGTCCCTCCATTCGAACATCACAGCAAGCTGGAGAGGGTTGCTCAAAGAGACGTGAGGTCACGGGCCTGTAATGAAACGACAAAGCCGCACAAAAAAACAAGGTTCAGACCGTCTTTTTCAAGTAAAAAGCGTCTCTCCTCGGTCCCCCGGTGAGCTGTGTGTTATCGGCGTCTCAAAGACTTGTAACGTCTTATCGCTCGGAGTTGAAAGAGAGCAGTTCAGTCTGGCACTGAGAGATTTAACACACACACACACACTCTGGAGAAAGACCCCCCCCCACACACTAAACACAAGTGTTTAAAATATTGGCCTCTCTAGGTGGGGTGAGAGAGAGAGAGAGGGAAAAAAAATACTTTTCCACTTTGATCTAAGTTGTTGCAACAGATATTTTAATGATCGTGCAGGGAAGCTGTAATTCTGTAAATGGTTTTCTTGCTGGGCTGTCTAGTTGGAGCATGCTAATGTGGGAGGTTAGTGCAGGCTGAGCTGTCAGAAAAGGATTTTTGAGTTGCCATTGAAAGAAATGGACCAGAAATGGAGCCCAAAGCTCCATCAGAGGAAGCTTGTTGCAGGAAACTTTATTTTTTTCCATTTTTTATTTTTAAGTGAAAACCTTCATAGGTGTTGCTGTTTCGCAGGTGTTTAATGCTCTGTTGATGCTCCGTTCGCAGTGTGTGTGTGTGTGTGTGTGTGTTTGGGGCGTTGCTGAACCTGGAGGAACCCCTACAAAGTCCCCCGGGATCTTTCTCTGGGCTACTTAACAGAATAACAGAGTGGGAAGAGACCTCAGGGGTCTTTTAGCCCACCCCCCTGCTCTAAGCAGGAGACCGTCTACTATTTCAACCAAATGGTTGTCCCATCTCTCTCTCTTTTTTTTTATAAATTTTTTATTAAGTATATATTTGTAAATGTAAACAAAGGAAAAATTCAAATTGAATGCTACTCAACTTAATACAATCATTTTGAACTTGTAAACATTCTTCACTCGGTATATCAAGATTTAACTATAAGCAAGATACATTTTCTTTGATTGATGTTTCTCTTGTATGTAGTCTATCCATTTTTTCCAGTCTAACATATATTTTTCATTTGAATGGTCCTTCAAATATGCAGATATTTTAGCCATTTCTGCCATATTTATGACTTTCAAAGTCCATTCTTCAATGGATGGTAATTCTGGCTTCTTCCAGTATTGTCCCACCAACAGCCTTGCTGCTGTGATCAAATTCAGAATTAAGTTTGTCTCCAGGGTGGTACAGTCTTTTCTGATCCCTAACAAAAACAACTGAGTGACGGTCCCCAGACACGCAATAGAGAATATAAACATAGCACAAGCGCAAGACGTGGTGTCCTATGATAAACTCCTTAAAAACCTCCAGGGCAAAAGTAACACATGCCTTTCCCAGATCCTTTTCATAAAAATCCTAGGGCTGGAAAGAACCTTTAGGTCTTCTAGCCCAGCCCGAGGCACGAGTCCTTATACCAACCGCAAACAAATGGCTGTCCATCCTTTTGTTGAGCGCCTCCAGCGTTGGAGCATGCTCAACGTCTGAAGGCAAAGCTGTTCCATTGATCAATTGTTCTCGCTGGCAGGAGATTCCTCCTTAGTTCCAGGTTGCTTCTCTCCTTGATTAGTTTCCATCTATTGCTTCTTCTCCTACCCTCTGGTTCTTTGGAATAAGTCAATCCTTTCTTCTTTCTGGCAGTCCTTCAAGTATTGGAAGATGCTAGCGGGTCTTCCCTAAGTCTTCTCTTCATTGGGCTAAACATATCTAATCCCTTTAGCCCTTCATCATATGGCTTAGCCTCCAGAGCCCCAGTCATCTTTGTTGATCTTCTCTGCATTCTTTTTTAGGGTCTCAGCATGTTACTTGTATTGTGATGTCCAGACCTGGATACAATAGTCCCGGTGTAGCTTCACTAGTGCAATTTAGAGTGGTCCTATAACTTCCAGTGACTATGATGCTATCTGTTGGAATATTCATGAGCAGGAAGAGTCATGTGGTAACTCAGTCAGCCAATGGGAAGAATGGGCTACTGAGTCTGTGCAAAAAGGATATTGAGTTAAAAAGCTGGATTTCCAGTCTCAGGGTTTGTCTCTGTATCTCTCTGTAAGAAGTCTTCAATTGAGCTATGTTGCTGTAAAGAAGAATGTATGGTATTGTAAATATTTTGATATGAATATAAAAAGGTTATTTGAACCAGCTAAATGCAGTCAACTATGAGAGCTTCTGATATATTTTTCACCAACAGAGAAATTAAAATTCTCTAACACTATCCCTTTGTTGACATAGCCTACGACTGTGTTGGCTTTTTTGGCAGTGGCAGCACCCTGCTGGCTCATGCTTAAGCGGTGGTCAATCAGGACACCCGGATCCCTCTCACAGGTACATTTCCAGAGGAGTGGATCCAAGCCACATGTTTGTATAGTACCCAGAACTTGTTTGGAGCTGTTCTACAACCCATGGATCCCATGCTTGCTTGAACTAAATACAGGTGACAATAGATTGGACAACCATTTGTCTGAAATGGTATAGGGTTTCCTGCCTGAGCAGGAGATTGGACTAGAAGACCTCCAAGGTCCCTTCCAGTTCTATTCTATTCTGTCCTGTCCTGTCCTGTCCTGTCCTGTCCTGTCCTGTCCTGTCCTGTCCTGTCCTGTCCTGTCCTGTCCAATCCTATCCTATCCTACCCTACCCTAACCTATCCTATTCGATATTTTCTTTATTCTATTCTACTCTACTCTACTCTACTCTATTCTATTCTATATTTTCTTCATTCCAGTCCAGTCCAGTCCAGTCCAGCCCAGTCCAGCCCAGCCCAGCCCAGCCCAGCCCAGCCCAGCCCAGCCCAGCCCAGCCCAGCCCAGCCCAGTCTAGTCTAGTCTAGTCTAGTCTAGTCTATATTTTCTTCATTCCATTTCATTCCACTCCACTCCACTCCACTCCACTCCACTCCACTCCACTCCACTCCACTCCACTCCACTCCACTCCACTCCATTCTCTATTCTATTCTATTCTATTCTATTCTATTCTATTCTATTCTATTCTATTCTATTCTATTCTATTCTATTCTATTCTATTCTATTCTATTCTATTCTATTCTATTCTATTCTATTCTATTCTATTCCTATTCCTATTCCTATTCCTATTCCTATGTACAGCGTGCGAGCACCCTCTCTCTTGTGTTCTTGCTAGATCAGTGGTCTCTCTGCCAAAACAAAAGGCCAGCTTCTGCTCAACCCACCTCATTTGCAGTATTTTCTCTGGTGCAATGGATTCGTACTAACATTGCAATAAAATAAGGAAAGTTGACGTTAGGAAGACAGCTTTTTGTCTCTTTCATGTCTTGCCCTTTTTTAAAAAAAATATAATCTCATGATTTCTAATGTTCAGGGTGCAGAAGGTTCATACCTGCCGTTATGCAACAGCTGCTCTTCTCCAAGGAGACAAATGGCCCAGCCTTCAGAGTGGCTGTTGGCCAATTTAAAATGATCTATATTTTGAAAAAACCACTTTACCTGTCAGTGGTTTGGGAAGAAAACTAGTCTTCTAAAAAAAGGCTCTGCAGATCAATTGCTGATGCTGTGACACTGATTTAGGAGGTTCAGACTGCTTCCCTTTTGCTACAGAAGAGACCAGGTGCCAGCATGGAGGAGAAGAAAGCAGTTGGTTGAAAATAGGATTGGTGGCTTGAGAGACAGAGGACCAAATTGCAACCCCAAAACTTTTAACAATTCCCCCCCCGGTCCTTCAAACTTCTGACAGGTCCTTCAGACTTCTATCAGTTGTCTCCCGGTGCTTCAGACTTTCATCAGTTGTCCCCTGGTCCTTCAGACTTCCCTCAATTGTTCCCTGGTCCTTCAGACTTCTATCAGTTGTCTCCCGGTCCTTCAGACTTTCATCAGTTGTTCCCTGGTCCTTCAGACTTCCATCAATTGTTCCCAGGTCCTTCAGACTTCCATCTGTTGTTCCCTGGTCCTTCAGATTTCCATCAGTTGTTCCCTGGTTCTTTAGACTTCCATCTGTTGTTCCCTGGTCCTTCAGACTTCCATCTGTTGTTCCCTGGTCCTTCAGACTTCCATCAGTTGTTCCCTGGTCCTTCAGACTTCCATCAGTTGTTCCCTGGTCCTTCAGACTTCCATCAGTTGTTCCCTGGTCCTTCAGATTTCCATCAGTTGTTCCCTGGTCCTTCAGACTTCCATCAGTTGTTCCCTGGTCCTTCAGACTTCCATCAGTTGTTCCCTGGTCCTTCAGACTTCCATTAGTTGTTCCCTGGTCCTTCAGATTTCCATCAGTTGTTCCCTAGTTCTTCAGACTTCCATCAGTTGTCTCCTAGTTATTACCATATTTGTAGTCCTATTTGTCAAGTTTCATCCATGTTGGCTCCGTACAATTTTTTTGAGGTGCTTTTTTCCATCTTTTATTTTGTTTATTTAAAACCAGGGTATATTTTGGGAAAAGATAACATCAATATGTGGATAGAGGCTTGCTGAAGTTACACCATTAATGCTCAATATAGCATTAATAAAAGATAGAGCTTGGCAAGGCAAGTGCATCAAGTTCTTCTTAGGATATAAAAACAGACATATAAATGTTTCAGCTTAGTGCCAAAATCTCCACTTTATCATTATTTATAAATATTAAAGAAAAAAAAGAAAGGCACTTCTAAAAATAGCGCAGAAGAGTGTTCAATTTCTGACTTCCTTCTTTGCATGTCAGCTGATTTACAGCACTTGTTGACATAAACGTTAAAAACTTCAAACAATATGTGAAGTTGGAAGGAAAAATGCCTAATTAAAGGCAATTTTGCTGTTTCTACTTCAAGTTTCAGAAGGGTTGCATGACTCTTCATAGGCCTAGATAGCTTTGGCTACTCTTTTCTGTCACCAGCTTTGGAGGTGGGTCTGCTGTTCCTGATAGGCACAAGGAATGGAATAGAATAGAATAGAGTAGAATAGAATAGAATAGAATAGAATAGAATAGAATAGAATAGAATAGAATAGAATAGAATAGAATAGAATAGAATAGAATAGAATAGAATAGAATAGAATAGAATAGAATAGAATAGAATAGAATATGGGATGGGATGGGATAGAATTAGAATAGAATAGAATAGAATAGAATAGAATAGAATAGAATAGAATAGAATAGAATATGGGATGGGATAGGATAGAATAGAATAGAATAGAATAGAATAGAATAGAATAGAATAGAATAGAATAGAATAGAATAGAATAGAATAGAATAGAATAGAATAGAATAGAATAGAATAGAGAAAATATGGAATGGAATGGAATAGAATAGAATAGAATAGAATAGAATAGAATAGAATAGAATAGAATAGAATAGAATAGAATAGAATAGAATAGAATAGAATAGAATAGAATAGAATAGAATAGAATAGAGAAAATATGGAATGGAATGGAATGGAATAGAATAGAGAAAATATGGAATGGAATGGAATGGAATGGGATGGGATGGGATAGAATAGAATAGAATAGAATAGAATAGAATAGAATAGAATAGAATAGAATAGAATAGAATAGAATAGAATAGAAGATGGGATGGGATGGGGTGGGATGGGATGGGATGGGATGGGATGGGATAGGATAGAATAGAATAGAAGATGGGATAGGATAGGATAGGATAGGATAGAATAGAATAGAATAGAATAGAATAGAATAGAATAGAATAGAATAGAATAGAATATGGAATGCAAAGAATGGAATGGAATAGAATAGAAAATAGAATAGAATAGAATAGAATAGAATATGGAATGCAAAGAATGGAATGGAATGGAATGGAATAGAATAGAATAGAAAATAGAATAGAATAGAATAGAATAGAATAGAATAGAATAGAATAGAATAGAATAGAATAGAATAGAATAGAATAGAATAGAATAGAATAGAATAGAATATAGTTGGAAGGAACCTTAGAGGTCTTCTAGTGACTAGTCCAACCTTCTACTCAAGCCGGAGACCCTATACCATTCCAATAAGTTTTATAGATGTTCATAGATATTTCCTGAGGCTCATGGAGACTCATGGAGAAGGCTCTGGTATGCTTGTGGTAATGAGAAAGCAAGCAGAGTTTGCATTTAGAACACAGAGCATAGAATAATCAGGTTGGAAGGGACCTATACTTTTCAGACAAATGGTTGTCCAATCTCTTCTTAAAGACCTCCAGTGATGGAGCATTCACCACTTCTGGAGGCAGGTTGTTCCACTGGTTAATTGTTCTGACTGTCAGGAAATTCCTCCTTTGTTCCAGGTTGCTTCTCTCCTTGGTTTGTTTCCATCCGTTGCTTCTTGTCCTGCCTTCAGGCGCTTTGGAGAATAGCTTGACTCCCTCTTCTTTGGGGCAGCCCTTCAAATATTGGAACACTGCTATCATATCATCCTTAGTCCTTCTTTTCATTAGACTAGACATTCTCAGTTGCTGCAACTCTTCTTCAATAAGAACATTTTTAACAAGGAGTTAGACACTCCTTTAATAAAAAGAATAAAATTAGGGTTTGTTGCAGTGGTGGGAATTCAGCCAGTTTGCACCACTTTAGCAGAACGAGTAGCTATTTTTTTGTTGCCCAGCCCAGGCCCAGAAGCGGCATCCACACAGAGAACCAGTTGTTCACATATTTGAATCCAACCACTGGTTTGATGTCTACTGGACAAGATGATGCCAGACACAATCTGGAGAATTTTACAAGCATAAAATAATTTCCAGGATTTCTGCAAAAAAAGGCTAGATTGCAGCATCTGCCTTAATCTGCTTTTGGCCTTTTTATTTCCCCAAATGGAGAGTTTAAATCTTTGGAAAGAAACCTGCTCGGTCTTCTCTTCCTATAGTCTGTGCGGATAAGATACAATATCTGTGTCTCGCTTGCTCCAATTAAAAAGACAGATGGTCAAACAACAACCCTAACACACTTCGTTTCCTCACTGTTTTTTTCCCTCTCTGGTTCCCTGTGGTTGTTCTGTTGACCGCTGTCAGCTCAGAAAACATGTACCCGTTTTTCAAAGATTTTGACAAAATCTTCATATTTCCTTCTCCCAACTCACCACTTAATGGATCATCCAGTCCATGTTGCACATGTTTTTTCTCAATCAATCAATCAGAATAGAGCTGTAAGGGACCTTGGAGGTCTTCTAGTCCAGCCCCCTGCTCAGGCAGGAGACCCCATACCATTTCGGACAAATGGTTGTCCAGTCTCTTCTTAAAAACCTCCAGTGTTGGAGCATTCACCTCTTCTGGAGGCAGGTTGTTCCACTGGTTAATTGTTCTAACTGTCAGGAAGTTTCTCCTTAGTTCTAGGCTGCTTCTAGTTGTCCAATCTCTTCTTTAATACCTCCAGTGATGAAGCACCCACAACATCTGAAGGCAATGCTGTCTTCGCTGTTAGGAAGTTCCTCCTTAGTTCTAGGTTGCTTCTCTCCTTGATTAGTTATTTATTAGTTATTTATTATTTATTTATTTGTTTCGATTTCTAGGCCGCCCTATTCCGAAAACTCAGGGCGGCTTACAACATAATCAGTAGCATATAGAAATCAAATACATTATAAAACCCCTAAATTAAAACCAATCATCCAAAACAAACTCACAACAAACATACACTGGCTGGGGCAAGGTGTTAACTGCCCCAGGCCTGCCGGCAAAGATGTTTCTTTAACAGTTTGCGAAAGGCGGAGAGGGTGGGGGCAATACGGACCTCTGGGGGGGTTGATTCCAGAGGGCCGGGGCTGCAACAGAGAAGGCTCTTCCCCTAGGCCCCGCCAGGCGACACTGTCTGGCTGACGGGACCTGGAGAAGGCCGACCCTGTGGGCCCTAACCGGTCGCTGGGTTTCATGGGGCAGCAGACGGTCCCGCAAGTTTCCATCCGTTGCTTCTTGTCCTGCCTTCAGGCGCTTTGGAAAATAAGTTGACCCCCCTCTTTTTTGTGGCAGTTCCTCAAATACTGGAATACTTCTATCATGTCACCCCTTGTCCTTCTTTTCTCAAGACTGGCCATACCCACATCCTGCAACCGTTCTTCGTATATTTTTGTCTCCAGGCCTTTAATCATCTTAGTTGCTCTTTGCACTTTTTCCAAAGTTCCAACATCTTTTTTGCACTGTCGTGACCAAACATGGATGTGGTATTCCAGGTGTGATCTTACTAAGGCTTTTGATTCTATGCCTCTGTTTATACAACCCAGGATTGTATTCGCTTTTTTTTTTGCTGCTGCCACACACACTGTTGGCTCATGTTTAAGTGATCGTCCACTAGGACTCCAAGGTCCATCTCACAGTTACTCTTTCTTCTCCTTATGGCTTGGTTAGTTGAACATTGTTGAAGCTTCTCCAGAGGTTTCAGCTCTGTAGAAGAGACAGCACTTCCAAAGTGTATTGATGACATTTTCCTCCTTCTTCTGAGCCCTGTCCAGCTCTGAAAACTTATAATCACAACCCGATTTCCACACCACAAAACCACAGTCATTAATATGGCCTAATCGGGACCTTTGAGTGTCCATCTTTCTCAG